>SJYQ01096206.1:781172-825775 GCA_006410935.1 Redunca redunca
AGTTTATTGTGATCCACATAGTCAAAGGCTTTGGCATAGTCAATAAAGCAGAAATAGACGTTTTTCTGGAACTCTCTTGCTCTTTCCATGATCCAACAGATGTTGGCAATTTGATCTCTGGTTCCTCTGCCTTTTCTAAAACCAGCTTGAACATCAGGAAATTCACGGTTCACATATTGCTGAAGTCTGGCTCGGAGAATTTTGAGCATTACTTTACTAGCTTGTGAGATGAGTGAAATTGTGTGGTAGTTTGAGCATTCTTTGGCATTGCCTTTCTTTGGGATTGGAATGAAAACTGACCTTTTCCAGTGCTGTGGCCACTGCTGAGTTTTCCAAATTTGCTGGCATGTTGAGTGCAGCACTTTCACAGCAGCATCTTTTAGGGTTTGAAATAGCTCAACTGGAATTCTATCACTTCCACTAGCTTTATTCATAGTGATGCTTTCTAAGGCCCATTTGACTTCAGGTGAGTATATTTTTCCTTTTCTTTCATGCTTTTAGCTTCTCTTATTTTCTGTGCTATTTGTAAGGCCTACTTAGACAACCATTTTGCCTTTTTGCATTTCTTTTTCTTAAAGATGGTTTTGATCACCACCTCCACATTTCTTCAGTCACTCTGTCTATCAGATCTAATCCCTTGTATCTATTTGTCACTTCCACTATATAATCCTAAGGGATTTGATTTAAGTCATACCTCAGTGGTCTAGTGGTTTTCCCTACTTTCTTCAATTTAAGTCTGAATTTTGCAATAAGGAGTTCATGATCTGAGCCACAGTCAGCTCCTGGTCTTATTTTCACTGACTGTATAAAGGTCTTACTTGTCTCCTGAGAAACCTGTATGTGGGTCAAGAAGCAACAGTTAGAACCAGATGTGCAATGATTGGTTCAAAACTGGGAAAGGAATAGGACAAGGCTATGTATTGTCATCCTGCTTATTTAACTTTTACGCTGACTACATCATATGAAATCCCAGGCTGGATGAACCACAAACTAGAATCAAGATTACTGGGAGAAATATCAACAATCCCAGATATACAGATGACATCACTCTAGAGCTGGAATCAAGATTGTGGGGAGAAATATAAATAACCTTAGATACACAGATGACACCACCCTTGTGGCTGAAATCAAAGAACTAAAGAGCTTCTTGATGAAAGTGAAAGAAGAGAGTGAAAAAGTTGGCTTAAAACTCAACATTACAAAAACTAGTATCATGGCATCTGGTCCCATCATTTCATGGCAAATAGATGGGAAAAAATGGAAATAGTGAGAGACTTCTTTATTTTGGGGGGCTCCAAAATCACTGCAGATGGTGACTGCAGCCATGAAATTAAAAGACACTTGCTCCTTGGAAGAAAAGCTATGACCAAACTAGACAGCATATTAAAAAGCAGAGACATCACTTTGCTGGAAAAGGTCCATGCAGTCAAAAATATGGTTTTTTCAGTAGTCGTATATGGATGTGAGAGTTGGACCATAGAAAAGGCTGAGCACTGAAGAGCTCATGCTTTCGATTCATGGTGCTGGAGAAGACTCTAGAGAGTCTCTAGGACTGCAAGGAGATCAAACCAGTCAGTCCTAAAGAAAATGAACACTGAATTTTCATTAGAAGGACTGATGCTGAAGCTGAAGTGCCAATACTTTGGCCACCTGATGTGAAGAGCCAGCTCATTGGAAAAGACTATGATGCTGGGAAAGATTGAAGGCAAAAGGAGCAGGGGGTGGCAGAGTATGAGTTGGCTGGATAGCATCACCACTTCAATGGACATGAGTTTGAGCAAACTCAGGGGAATAGTGAAGAGAGCCTGGTGTGCTATAGTCTGTGGGGTCACAAAGAGCCAGACATGATTTCGTGACTGAACAGGAGCAATAGCAATGGCTAGAACACTTCTTGTTTATCCATTTATCCATCAATGGACACTTGGGTTCCTTCCACCTTTTGGCTATTGGGAATAATGCTGCTGTGAACATGGGTGTGTAAATATCTGTTTGAGTCTCTGTTTTCAGTTCTTCGGGGTATATACCTGGAAGTAAAATTGCTGGATCCTATGGTAATTCCACGTTTAACTTTTTGAGGAGGTGCCAAATGAGTCCCCCTTTTCATATATTCAAGAAAGGATTCTAGGGGCTGGAAAGGTGGGGAGGAGGAGGGATGGTAGTTCCAATTATCAAGAAGCAGAATTCCTTAGAAAGGAGGCGATCTGAGTTTTTCAGTCCTCTCTGTAAGGTAGTCCTCTACATGCCACCCAGCAGGGTGGTAACCCTTGTATCTTTCCTACCCAACTGCTCTCTCAGCACTTCCAAACCACATGGACAGGTACTGAAGGTTTGTAAATGACAGTAACTTGAACTTTTCTCCTCACTCCACTACTCCCCTCTAACTCTGACTTTTTTTTCTGCCTGCACTGTGCAAATGAAGGATCTTAGTTCCCTGACCAGGGATTGAACCTACATCCTCCACAGTGGAAGAATGGTCTTAACCAATGGGCCTCCAGGGAAGTCCTGACATTTTTAATATGCCATTCTCTCATCTCTAATAATAGTAGGAGACAATGTATAAATAGGAGAAATATTTAATGACCATTATCTTTTTCTACTGATATGTTTTCAAGAGTATAATAACTCTTTAGGCATAAATGGTTTAGGCCCTGCCCTTGAATTTAATGCTAAATAATTTAATGCTTATTTAGTGCCATTTATCTTTAATCAGATATAAGATTAAAAATTTTTCATTTAATTTTTTGGTCTGGCCTATGGTGACTTATGGTATCCATCTTATTTCCTCTTATGCACTGGTTATTAGGAATCTGGAGAAGGAAATAGCAACCCACTCCAGTATTCTTGCCTGGAGAATCCCAGG
Source organism: Redunca redunca (assembly GCA_006410935.1). Lineage (NCBI taxonomy): Eukaryota > Metazoa > Chordata > Mammalia > Artiodactyla > Bovidae > Redunca > Redunca redunca. The sequence goes on from SJYQ01096206.1 coordinate 784,033, forward strand.
GATGGAGGAGCCTGGTGGGCTGCCATCTATGGGGTCACACAGAGTCGGACACGACCGAAGCGACTTAGCATGCATGCATGTGTTGGAGAAGGAAATGGCAACTCACTCCAGTATTCTTGCCTGGAGAATCCCAGGGACGGAGGAGCCTGGCGGGCTGCCGTCTGTGGGGTCACACAGAGTCGGACATGACTGAAGTGACTTAGCAGCAGCAGCAGTAGCATTAGGAATCTAGACCAAATTCAGAGCCCAACTCATCTTAGGTAACTGGTTGTATTCACCCATTGACAGAGTCCCTATTGTATTTTCAACCTTAAATTACTCCATTTTTATTTTATTTTTTTTTTTAGGGGGGGTGGAATTATCTTGTGCCCTTTCAAAGCCAGGCAAGATATAAATTCTGAATAAATGAAAATATTAACACACCTTTACAAAGTTAACTCTTTCAATTACCTGGGTCCCATTTAGGGCATTATAGTAATTGAACTGTACAGGTTCTTCAAGTTGGAAACAGGGAAAATCTATTTTCCTGTTTGTGTTGCCCTAAATGACCTGTTTATGTCGTAAAATCAGGATCTCTAAGACCTCCAGGAAAGGATTACTGCTACTGAAAATGTGAGTAGGCATTTTGGAATCTGCATCAACTTTCAAGCCATTCAGTATCACTCTGTGCCTCAGGAGAGTATTTAACTAAATTATTGAAACCTGTAAAGGCAGGAGCTCTGTCTTCCAAATAAACCATTTGCATCCTGTTTATTAACAAGGATCTAATTCCTAATTGGGCCTAGATAGCTTTTCCTCCAGAAAGCTTTTGGGAAGAAAACATTAATTCAGTACATCAAACTGTGGTAGGTGGTTGTACAGCAGTAGTATTTTTTTTTTTAATATTTTTTTATTTGACTGCATTGGATCTTGTGGGATCTTTGTTGCTTCATGTGGTATCTTTCATTGAGGCACATGGACTTTCAAGGTGTGGGCTCAGTAGTTGCAACTCTCAAGCTTAGTTTTAATGAGGCGTGTGGGGCCTTAGCTCCCCGACCAGGGATTGATCCCGAGTGCCCTGCATTGCAAGAGGGATTCTTAACCACTGGACCACCAGGAAGGGAAGTCCCAGCAGAAGTCTTAAAGTCAAGTATTAAAGTATATAAGTATCATGAGTCAGGAAGCCTCATGATAAATGCAAGGAACTCTTGAAGAGGTAAATCTTCACAGGTATTCAAAGTACTTCAGGGCTTTTTGTGTGTGTATTACAACAGGAAACACAGCAAACCTTTCAAAGTAAAGAAGGAACTTTTTCCTTAGTGGTATACATTGATAGTGACTGTATTATCAATAGCATTCAAACAGTATTCATGTTTTAAGGATAAGGAACTTTCTCTGAGTCTCTTTGAACATCTCTGTTGGGTGTATGTCACTGAGTTGGACTCTAGCTAACACGAGGGTGGTAAATACAGTCCACCTGCTCATTTCGCTCTGAGAAGGCAATGGCACCCCACTCCAGTACTCCTGCCTGGAAAATCCCATGGATGGAGGAGCCTGGTGGGCTGCAGTCCATGGGGTCGCTAGGAGTCAGACACGACTGAGTGACTCCACTTTCACTTTTCACTGTCATGCATTGGAGAAGGAAACAGCAACCCACTCCAGTGTTCTTGCCTGGAGAATCCCAGGGAGGGCGGAGCCTGGTGGGCTGCTGTCTATGGGGTCGCATAGAGTCGGACACGATTGAAGCGACTTAGCAGCAGCAGCAGCAGCTCATTTTGCTGAGTGTGGCTGAGGGAGTCCCAGACATGGCCCAAGCAGTGGCAGTCATCACAAGCAGGGACTGCAATCACTATTTATTGCAAAGATATTCATCAAGGGTCTAATACATACATGGCACATAATATATTTGAATACATTTACAACTCTTTGTTTAGGAACTACGCCAGGTGCTTTAGTTCAGCTGGGTATGGAAGTTGAGAACCATAAGTAATTTGATAATACCTATTATAAGCATCCACTTTAATAGCCATTGTTCTAGGCACCACCATGATGTTATAATATGAATTTGCTTAGTTGTAATCTGTGTCCAGAATACAACATAATTAGCATCAGTTTCTGGGTACAGTAATAACACTGAAAGTTCAGATCAAGTACATATAATACATAATAGTAATTTAACAAATATTTATTGCACACCTTCTATATAGTCTATATATACATATATGTGTCATACACACAGTAGCCTAGTAAATAGTTAAGAACACAGAACTGGAAATTAAGTTGGCTCGCACTACCATTTAAAAGCAGCATGACAAACAAACTTACCATAGCTAAAAGAGGAAAGGGGAAAGAGTGAGGGGAGGGATAAATTAGTAGTTTGGGATTAGCAGGTACAAACTACTATCTATAAAATAGCTAAAAACAAAGTTCTACTGTATAGCACAGGAAACTATATGCAATATCTTATAATAAACCATAATGGAAAAGGATTTGAAAAAGAATATTCATACAAATGGAATCACTTAGCTATACACCTCCAATGAACACATTATTGTAAATCAACTATACATCAATAAACATTTTTTTAAATAAATATTAAAACACATAATTGACAAGAATAAAGCAGGTATCTGAGAGTAAAAAGAATAAAAGCAGCGTGACATTGGACAAGTAGCAAATTTCTTATCTATAAAATGGGAACAAGAATACTTACCTGGCAGAATTGTTATGAGGATTAAGTACAATAATGTTTGCAAAATACTAACGTAGGACCTGGCTTAAAAGTTCAAAAAAAGGTAACAATTTATCATTTTTATATATACATATATATGCACATGAATTTGTTAATAAAAATATTAGTTCAGAAATTCACAGTAGCTGTGATATTTAAAACATGGCGCAGTAGTAAAAGAATCTGCCTGCCAATGCAGGAGACGCAAGAGATGTGGATTCAATCTCTGGGTCAGGAAGTTTCCCTGGAGGAGGAAATGGCAACTCACTCCAGTATTCTTGCCTGGAAAACCCCATGGACAGAGGAGCCTGGTGGGCTACAGTCCAAGGGGTTGCAAAGAGTTGGACACAACTGAGCGACGGAACATGCGCATTTTAAAATCAAAATTTTAAAAAAGAATAATCACCGGGGAAAGAAAGGAGAGAGGCAGCTGTCAGCACAAAAGAAGGGCAAAAAACAAAAAATTACACTGCAAGTTTGGTGAAAGTTTGCAACCAGGTGATGAGTGGTAGTGACTAGGCTCAGGACTCACATTCTGGCATTTAGTGTGGTTACAACCACATTTAGTGTGGTTAGAACCACTTAGAGGCCCTCTAAGGACTTCAGAGTTCTCAGAAAAAAGAGTAATGATGATCTTCACAGGGATAAACTCTGGCTCTCCCCCTCTGCAGGAGAATCAGGGCTCTCTGACTCATAGGAGCCACCACAAAATCAGTAACTGGAAATCCTTGCTGCAGCTACACTGCAAAGGAATCGGACTCGATTTGCCAAATTCCCCATGTGATCCAAGCATGGCCATCTGCCAAAGAGCCAGAGGAAGAGAAGGGCCACTTGCCTTCCCAGCAACACAGACGTTGTCCAGCTTCATCCCCGAATGAAAATGCAGCAGAGAGCTCACAAGAAGTCATTTCCAATGATGATTTGGCTTTGAAAAGAGTAGCTGTAATGCCAGTGTTGGGTACGTTGCCTCTTTTGACCAAGCAGTCATTCTTCCATGGGGAAGTGGTATTGGAAGCTTCTTGTGCTGCATGAAGCTATTTCTTTACCATCTGCTCCCGTATCTTCCTCCGATGACATCAGAGTGCAGCAGGGTTTGCCTTTGCCATTTAATGGGGTTTCTGGCTGCTTGACTCAACTGTGCCTGTTCTTATAATGCTAGGAGAATGATCCTAGCTGAACAGAAGCCAGAAGTTAACTGCAGGTAAGAGACCCGGCTTGCATAACAGCATGGAAGAGACCAGTTTCACTGCAGCAACACAGAGTAGGTGGTTGCTAAATAGCCTACAGTGAAGATGCCTCAGAGTGACGACTAAAGGGAAGAACTTGCTCACCTGAGAAAGGTAATCACTGTACAGGTAGGTTAAAGTGTTTCTGAGACCTCCCAGTGCCAGTCAAGCATGTGTGAAGCTTTGGTGGGCAGGCGGGGTACAGGCTGAGAGCTTTAGAGCCACCGAGGAAGATGATTAGCAGCTGAATTCCTAGCAGCCCCAGGGCTCTTGGGGCGGGGGCTGGTTCCTACACACTGCTTGCCTGGAGATACTACGCAGAAAGAAAGGAGAATGAAGACATTCTTATAGAGGGGGTGAGCCGGTGACCCTCACTGGGGAGATTCCAGCTCTGATTTTTGGATGCCAGAAAACTGAGGTTGTCCGTCTTGGGCATGGCATAGGTCCAAGGACTCACATAGCAAGTGGATGTAGAAGGGCTCCTGGGGGATGCTATTTGACAAGATGCATCAAATCCAGCGTATCCAACATGCACTCTCTCACACACACATACTGCTAGATCTCCAACCTTTGAGCCTCTATTGTTTTTTTTTAATATAAATTTATTTATTTTAATTGGAGGCTAATTACAATATTGTATTGGTTTTGCCATACATCAACATGAATCCGCCACAGGTATACATGTGTTCCCCATCAGGAACCCCCCCTCCCTCCTCCCTCCCCGTACCATCCCTCTGGGTCATCTCAGTGCACCAGCCCCAAGCATCCAGTATCATGCATCGAACCTGGACTGGCGATTCATTTCATATATGATATTATACATGTTTCAATGCCATTCTCCCAAATCATCCCACCCTTGTCCTCTCCCACAGAGTCCAAAAGACTGTTCTATACTTCTGTGTCTCTTTTGCTATCTCGCATACAGGGTTATCATTACCATCGTTCTAAATTCCATATATATGTGTTAGTATACTGTATTGATGTTTTTCTTTTCTGGCTTACTTCACTCTGGATAATAGGCTCCAGTTTCATCCACCTCATTAGAACTGATTCAAATGTATTCTTTTTAATGGCTGAGTAATACTCCATTGTGTATATGTACCACAGCTTTCTTATCCATTCATCTGCTGGTGGACATCTAGGTTCCTTCCATGTCCTGGCTATTAGAAACAGTGCTGCGATGCACATTGGGGTACACGTGTCTCTTTCAATTCTGGTTTCCTCGGTGTATATGCCCAGCAGTGGGATAGCTGGGTCATAAGGCAGTTCTATTTCCAGTTTTTTAAGGAATCTCCACACTGTTCTCCATAGTGGCTGTACTAGTTTGCATTCCCACCAACAGTGTAAGAGGGTTCCCTTTTCTCCACACCCTCTCCAGCATTTATTGCTTGTAGACTTTTGGATCACAGCCGTTCTGACTGGCGTGAAAAGGTACCTCACTGTGGTTTTGATTTGCATTTCTCTGATAATGAGAGATATTCTTGATCTATGCCAAGGATAGCTCCAGTTCCTCTATCTTGCAGGTAAAGACTGGTCTAGGAGGAGGAGGGAGACAGCATAGAACTAAGGATTAGAATGGGGAATTACAAAGAGATAAATAAGAAAGTCTAAGCCTGGAGTTACAGGGGAAGGGAAAGCCTGTGAATGAGATTAGAGGAAAAGCTAGGAGGAGCCAGAATGTCTGCTGGATGGAGAAGGGGCTGAGGTCACTATAGACGGCAGGGGTTTAGGTATCAGGAGGGAAAAATAAGCCCAAGTAAGGTCAGGTTTGGGAGGGGTATCGGGTGATTGTTCTGAGCCAGGATACCAGGAGAGCTTGTGTGTCCGTCAGCCTGGCTGGAGATGCGGATAAAGATAAAAAGGTGGATACGGATGAAAAGACAACTCGGTCCACTCAGAAGCTAAGTGGCCTGGGCTGTAGTCCCACTCCACACCTCTTGCTGGTTCCCATGTCTTGCTAAACAGCCCCCTCCATTACCACATCCCCTCAGTGTGGCCTTCATTCTCTTCCCCTTGGACTTTGGCCAGTCTCCCCACCAGTCCCCCTGCCTCTAGTCTTCCCCCTCCAACCCATTCTTCACCCAGCTGCTAAGCATCATCCTTCTAAACTGCAAGTTTGGTTGGCTTCCCTGGTGACTCAGAGGGTAAAGAATCTGTCTGCAATGCAGGAAATCCCTGGGTCAAGAAGATCCCCTGGAGAAGGGAATGCCAACCCATTCCAGTATTCTTGCCTGGAGAACTCCATGGACAGAGGAGCCTGGTGGGCTACAGTTCATGGGGTCACAAAGAGTCGGACATGACTAACTGACTCACACACACAAACCAAGCTTAAAGGACTCCAGTCTTCCCATTGCTGGCAGAATAAAGCCCCAACTCATTTCATGGCATGCAGGAGGCTTTAAGATCCCTCCACCCACCTTGCCATTGCAGCTTCATCTCCCGTAACCTACCCTCAAGTCTGCAGTCACCTGCAAGTATCCAGTTACCTGAATAATTTGTTAGTCCTTGAATATGACCTTGTAATTGCCTTCCTACTTCCTGAAGTCATTCTCTTAGTCTAGAAGAGCTTTTCCTTCTCTTCTGCCTATGAAACCTCTTTTCATCTTTCAACATGAAGCCACCTCCTCTGAGAAGCCTTCCTGTACTCCTCCCTCCAGATCAGAATTAATTGTTCTGTCTCCTGTGTGTGTGTGTGTTGAAGTATATAAAACCTAAAATTCATCATTTTAATCATTTTAAGTGCACAGTTCCGTGGCATTACGTACATTCACATTGTTGTGCAAACTTTATCACCATCTATCGCTGGAACTTTTTCATCATCCTCAAGTGATACTCTTTCCCCATTAAATACGCCCTTCTCCCAGTCCCTGGGAAGTGTCATTCTACTTCCCATCTCTATGAATTTAATTATTCGAAGTGCCTCATATATGTGGAATCATGTAATACATTTCCCTTTATGACTGATATGTTTCATTTAGCATAATATCCACAAGGTTCATCCATGTTGTAGCAAGTATCAGAACTTCCTTCCCTTTTAAAGCTGAATTAAATTTCACTGGGTGCAGAGACCACGTTTTGTTTATCCATTCATCCACCTATAGATACTTGAGTTGCTTCTACCCTTCGATTATTGTGAACGATGCTGCTATGAACATCAGAGCTACAAGTACAGTGTCTGTTCAAGTCCTTGTTCAGGTCAAGTTCTTTAGGGAAAATACCTAGAAGTGGAGCTGCTGGATCAGATGGTCATTCTAGCTCCCGTTCTTTTCCCTTAAAGGTAACTGTGCATGATAAGTGTGTATCTTCAATGTAATAATGTAGCTATATATAAATTCCCTTGGAGCCATGTTCAAGAATTAAAGCACAACAAAAACCCTGGGAAGGATATTTGACTTTTCCCTGTAGTAAAAGTAGGTTTTCCACACAGAGAAGCTGCAAACCAGTTGAAACGTGACAATGCTGTTAACACTTGACCTCTAAATTTAGACTCTGGCAAAATGCTTCTAAGACAATCCTTTCAAGAAATCCAGTTAGCACATTTTGTAGTTACTACTCTGTCATGACCTGCTTAGACATTTGGAATCAAGGAACCTGAATTCCAGCTCCACCCTGCCTGTTACTAACAGCAAGTAACTTAATTTTCTAGGCCCTAATTTTGCCATCAGTAAAATAACAAATACTCCAATACATTCATGAGAAAAGAGCAATCTAAGTGAAAGCATTCTGGTAACTTCAAAACAAGGATCATTTGAATTATCATAGTGACTGGCACCCTGTGCAACACTGGGGCCTATTTAGTTGACCTGAATAGTAGTATATCAGCTTCATGTCCTTCCTCAAAGGAAGCTAAATGGAATTCTTTAAAGGATAAAGTGTAACCATACTTTTTTTTTGAGGTTTGAATGGAACTTCTGTTTGTAACTTAATTTCCATTTTGTATTGGGATATAGTTTCTGCTGCACAGCAAAGTGAATCAATTATATACACACATATATCCATTCCTTTTCAGAGTCTTTTACTGTATAAGTTATTACAAAATACAGAGTAGAGTTCCCTATGCTATACAGTAGGTCCTTCTTAACTGTCTATTTTATATATAGTAGTGTGTATATGGAGAAGGCAATGGCACCCCACTCCAGTACTCCTGCCTGGAGAATCCCATGGAAGGAGGAGCCTGGAAGGCTTCAGTCCATGGGGTCGCTGAGGATTGGACAGGACTGAGCGACTTCACTTTCACTTTTCACTTTCATGCATTGGAGAAGGAAATGGCAAGCCACTCCAGTGTTCTTGCCTGGAGAATCCCAGGGATGGCGGAGCCTGGTGGGCTGCCGTCTAGGGGGTCGCACAGAGTCGGACACGACTGAAGCGACTTAGCAGCAGCAGCAGCAGCAGTGTGTATATGTTAGTCCCAAACTCCTAATCTGTCCCTGCCCACCACCTTTCCCCTTTGGTGGCCATAAATTTGTTTTCTAAGTCTGTGAGTCTGTTTCTATTTTGTAAATAAGCTCATTTGCATTATCTTTTCAGATTCCACATACAGGTGACATCGTATGATACATCTTTCTCTGTTGGACTTACTTCATTTAGTATGACAGTCTCTACGTCCATCCAAGTTGCTACAAATGGCATTATTTCATTCTTTTTTATGACTGTCTATATCACCATTGTCTATATGCACCACATCTTCTTGATCCATTCCTCTATCAGTGGGCATTTAAGTTGCTTCCATGTCCTGGCTATTGTCAATGGTACTGCAATGAACACTGGGGTGCGTAATCTTTTCTAATTATGGTTTTCTCCTGGTATTTGCCCAGGAGTGAGATTGAAAGTACAGCCATACTTGATTACTCCCCCTAGATAAGAAAAACCTTTGAGTAAGCAGTGGAATCCCAGGAACGTTCTAAGGGTGATAGGAAATCTGCTTGAGGAATTGTAACACTGGGCGGTTAGGGAGACAGTTTGTCATAAATAAGAAGTAGGTACAAAGAGAGAAGGCCCTGATTATTATCAGAGCCAAGATTATTAAAAATACTCTTGAGAAAAACAGATGATAAGTCCTGTACAATATGTGTGCATTCCATCCAGGCAGTATCAATGTGAGTTTTTATAAAACTTGTTACCTACAAGTTTTATAAAAAAACACCCAAACCTACTTCACATGCTTATGTCTATGGTACATTTAGGTGTAGCAAAGATATGTTGAGAGTCACTGTTAAGATGCTGGTGCCAAATCATGAAAGTTTTACTGAGTAATAAATTAGCATAGCTTTCTTGCCTTAGGAGAACTGACCAATAAAATTACTTTTAGATCTTACATTCTTGTCTTCTGTGTTTTCAGAATGTCTGTGCTATTGATTCTCCAGAAAGGAAGGCAACATAAGGCAAGACTACTGATCTATTTTTTTCATGTAGAATAGCAAATTGATTGAATGGGATATGTTCTTCCTCTTCCATTTCTCCTTCTTCTCTCCCTGAAACTAAAGAAATGGCCAGTAAATAGAATGCATGTTTGGAACAATTATAGAATTCAAGTGACATAATCAATTACTTATATATACAAGAGAAAAGGCACAGTGTTATATATGTAATAGCAATGAAATAGAAGGAAAACAATGAGACAGCAGTTCATCTAAAGACAGATCTTTTTCAGGGCTACTGGTTTATATAGATCTGTATTGCTCTATTCTAGAGCATTCAGAAACAGCCTGGAAAAGACAAAGAACTTTAGTATGGAATAAAGTGACATTTCTAATGAGAGGGGGAAAGATGAGTATAATGTATGGTATTGAAACAAGAGACTGTCCCTTTGGAGGAAAGTGTCTTTCCTGTTTTCTTTCCCTTTAAATGTCTTTCACCCTAGTTCTCAGGCATCTGGCTAGGAAGCCCAGAAACAGGTGGCGCTTGGAGTAGATACTGTTGGCACTCACCCATTCACCATCTTGTACTCCTCTTTGTAAACCAGTCTCCTGTGGCCAAGGATTTATCTTATTTTCAAAGACATTTATAATAGGTCAGACTTGAATTTATGCAAACTCGGGAAAGCAGTGGCAACCCACTCCAGTGTTCTTGCCTGGAGAATCCCATGGATGGAGGAGCCTGGTAGGCTGCCGTCCATGGGGTCGCACAGAGTCGGACACAACTGAGTGACTTCACTTTCACTTTTCACTTTCATGCATTGGAGAAGGAAATGTCAACCCACTCCAGTGTTCTTGCCTGGAGAATCCCAGGGATGGTGGAGCCTGGTGGGCTGCCGTCTATGGGGTCACACAGAGTCGGACACGACTGAAGTAACTTAGCAGCAGCAGCAGCAGGAAACTCCACATACCTGCTTGTGCATTCACCCCAGGGTTGAACATTCTAAAACCATGTCTCTTCATTAAGAATCAGCCACTGTGGGTAGGATGTTTACCTGAGCACTGCCTTCGGTATATGAGCAGCTGGCTTCCTAAGGTGCCTGAGTTGGGTGTGATGGAGAGCAAGTAAAGGGTCAGAAGCCAGGTTTCCAACAACTGGCAGGGGCATAGCTGCCAGAAAATACAGTGTTGTCTATATCCTGTCAGGAAACCCTCGATCTATATTATACCTAATTGTCAGTCAGCAGCTGAGTCCTAGAAGAGTGCTACAGGGCAGGAAGCAAGGCAGGAGAGGCTATCCTGAGGGGCGAGTGGTCCTGGGACTGTGCTTTATAGTACATTTCCTGGCCAGCTAGTCCTTTGACTCAGTTCAGTTCAGTTGCTCAGTTGTGTCCGACTCTTTGTGACCCCATGGACTGTAGCATGCCAGGCCTCCTTGTCCATCACCAACTCCCAGAGTTTACTCAAACTCATGCCTATTGAGTCAGTGATGCCATCCAACCATCTCATCCTCTGTCATCCCCTTCTCCCGCCTTCAATCTTTCCCAGCATCAGGGTCTTTTTTAATGAGTCAGTTCTTCACATCAGGTGGCTGAAGTATTGGAGTTTCAGCTTCAACATCAGTCCTTCCAATGAATATTCAGGACTGATTTCCTTTAGGATGGACTGGTTGGATCTCCTTGCTGTCCAAGGATCTCCTTGCTGTTCAAGGATCTCCTTGCTGTTCTAATCCTTTGATTGCTGCTGCTGCTGCGGCTAAGTCGCTTCAGTCGTGTCCGACTCTGTGCAACCCCATAGACGGGAGCCCCCCAGGCTCCCCCGTCCCTGGGATTCTCCAGGCAAGAACACTGGAGTGGGTTGCCATTTCCTTCCTCAAATTCTTGGTTGATGCTTCTTTGTGATTATTCAGGTGAATCTAGTATTGGATTATATATACTTGAATAATACCGAAACAGCATATTTAAGCTTTAGACTTATTGGCTCACATTATGTTCAGAAAGATCTTCAGACATCCAAAGTCAGTGTTCTAGTGATTTAGCTTATCTGGTAAACAGAGGCAATGTGACAGCAATTGTGATTTCAAAGGACAGCAAATGTGACAGGAAAAGTGATTTATCTTGTAAAATACATGATTGGAAAGTTACGATTGCAAACAGATAAAATATGAGGAACAGCAAAATGATAGTCGTGAATGCAGTGGTTAAGAAATGTATTTGACATTTATCACATAGAGTCATTCCAAATATTAGAATGAAGAAAACTGTCAATAATATTATCTACAATAATAATATTATCTACACCAACAACAGTCATTTCAACAGTGTCCTGTGCTGTGCTATGCTTAGTTGCTCAGTCATGTCCAGCTCTTTGCGACCCCATGGACTGTAGCCCGCCAGGCTCCTCTGTCCATGGGGATCCTTCAGGCAAGAATACTGGAGTGGGTTGCCATGCCTGCCTCCAGGGAATCTTCCCAACCCAGGGATGGAACCCAGGTATCCTGTATTGCAGGCGGATTCTTTACCATCTGAGCCACCAGGGAAGCCTGGTGACAGATAATATAATAATATTATCTACAACAACAACAATAATAATTTCAACAATAATAATAGTAACCTTTATTGAGCATCTATATGTCTTTGTGAGTGCCTCTCTTTTAGGCACCAAGGATACAGTAGACGGAAACAAAATCCCTACCTTCAGGGAGGGTACATTTTAGACAAAATCTCAGTTGATGCTTTTAACAACTGGAGAAGAAACTCTAGCATCATTCTTTTTGTTTCACGTGGCTGCTATCTGATTCTTAGGCATGTTGGGAGGGGAAGGGAGAGAGGTATAACATAGGGGGTTATCTTTCAGAAATCACATAGAATTCAGAAGAATCTGAGTCAAATAGTAGCTTGTACCCTGGCCACAAAGACCACCCATAGGGCCACAGTCACTTGCCACAAAGCAGCTTCCCCCTTGCCCAGGGAGGCACTGCATTTTGGAAAGACTATCTCCTGACCCAGAGTCTTCATCCAGCTAAAGGTGGAGTTCACCTGCTCCCGGCATGTTGCCTTGGGGCTTTGCTGACTAAACTGCTCTACCACTGTGACCCATATGAGGCAACAGGTTGTTTTTAAAAAACTATGGATTGAAGATCCAGAAGATAATGTTATTAAATAGACCCAGATGTTTTTAATTATATTGTTTCTTTAAGGTTTTTCACAGTTCACAAAAGTGCTTTAAAATGTCTTACCTGTATTCCTCAGATTTCTAGAATCTAGAAACACCCTGTCTTCCCCGCCCCCTTTTTTTCAAATTGGCTACTTCACTTGGCTTGTGGGATGTTAGTTCCCCGACCAGGGGTTGAACATGGGCCGCCAGCAGTGATATGCTAAGTCCTAACCACTGGACTGCCAGGGAACTCCCCACCCTTCTTAATTTTATATTTCGGTGATTTATTTCCAACAAAATGTCTGCATTTCCCCCAGTATTATTGTGTGTTTTGGATTACTTTTTATGCTTGGATATTGTTATATTTCCAAACAGTGTCTATTGTTGTGTCAGGGGCTCGGTCGTGTCTGACTTTTTGGGACCCCATGGACCATAGCCCGCCAGCCTCCTCTATCCATGGGATTCTCTAGGCAAAAATACTGGAGTGGGTTGCCATTCCTTTCTCCAGGGGATCTTCCTGACCCAGGCATCAAACATGGGTGTCCTGCATTGCAGGCAGGTTCTCTACCATCTGAGCCACCCAGGGAAGCCCCAAACAGAGTCTATATTTTATTTTCAGTAGGATAGTATGCCTGGGCTGCATCCATACTATTAAGTGATACAACTGTCTCAGCACTTTACTCATGGAGTAGTTGCATGAAACAGGCAAAAGTTGGCCATAAGCCATCTGTTTACAAAGCAAATCCCGTGGAGTCCTTCATGTTCTACGTTGCTCTAATGTCAGCACAAGCTGGGCAGAGAGAAGGGTTTTTGCTTTGAAGTCAAGGCTCCAGGCAAACATCTAAAGAAGTGAGTGCCCTCCCTCCACTCTGGCTGGTGCACTGCAGGCCCTTCCACATGGCACAGTAGAGCTGTTCTCTTTTCTCTGCTGTGACCACTTGTTTAAAGGCAGTGCTGCCTGGGACCAGCGATTCTACAGACATTTTAGTGAAAGCAGACCTTTCAGTTTGTTTGTTTTTAATCTCAGATGCCTTTGAAATATCTTTGAAATCTTAGGACTTAGAAATGTCTCGGATGCTGGTGAAGAGCAAATTTGGATATCAGATCCCATGCTGTACATACATTCATCTCTTCCCTTCTGCAACCCAAGTTGTTCCTTTGGATTTTTTTTTAATACTTATTTTTATGTACTTATTTATTTGGCTGCCCCAGGTCTTAGTTGTGGCACACAGGATCTTCAGTCTTCATTGCAGCATGCAGGATCTAGTTCCCAGAACAGGGATGGAAACTGGGCCCCTGGCCTTGGGAGTGTGGAGTCTTAGCCACTGGGGACCACCAGGGAAGTCCCGTGCATCCCAAGTTTTATTTTTGATGAGTTTGTGTTCCAGAGAAACTTAGAGCTCCTCCAGAATACTCTTCCATATCTCATATAAGTCTGTTCAGGGAGGGCCCACCTAAATTCAACAGGTAAATATGGCTTAGGCTGAAGGTGGGGCCGTACCTCATTACTATTCAGTTCTGATCCCAAATACACAACAAGTCTCTGCCTCTCAGACTAGTTTGCATTGTGAACTGGGAAAATGATTATGCATTTTTTTTTACAAGTTTGATTTCTCGTTGCAAAAAAAATAGCATTTTATTTATTAAAATATTTATTCTATTGAAGTATGGTTGATTTATAATGTGTTGATTTCTGCTGTACAGCAAACTGAGTCAGTTATACATATATATTCTTCTTGATATTCCTTCCCATTATGGTTTATTACAGGATATTGAATGTAATTCCCTGTGGTATACAGTAGGACCTTTTTGTTTGTTCATTCTATGTATAATATTTTGCTCACCCCAAGCCCCCAATTCATCACTCGCTGCCTTTCCCCTTGGCAACCACAAGCCTGTTCTCTATGTCTGTGAGTCTCTCCCATATCATAGATAAGCTCATTTGTGTCCTGTTTTAGATTACACATATAAGTGATATTATATGGTATTTGTCTTTGTCTGACTTACTTCACTTCGTATAATAATCTCTAGGTTCATCCACATTGTTAAATGGCATTATTTCAGTCCCAGTTGAGTAATATCCCATCTTATTTATCCATTCATAAAATAACACTTTACTAACAGGATGCCACATCAGAATGTACTCAGGTATGAAACAGTCTGGTATTCCAGACACAAAAATTAGGATTTGAATAAAATCTCCCAAAGTGTAAAAGACAGAACTCTAACAACTATTGACCTATTTTTAAAAGGATCTTCAAACCACCATAATCTCTCACAAGTCTTTTTTTTTTCTTAATTGAAGTATAATCAATTTACAATGTGAGCACAGGTCACAGAGAATTCTTTCAGGTGCTATATTCTTCTGTATCATCCTCTGCCTCATTTATTTAAAATAAAAACATACTGAGCAGCTACTGTTTCAGGCACTTGGGAATACAGAAAGTTAAAATGCAGTCCTCACAACTTATTAAACTCAAAGTGTATTTGAGAAGGCAAAAAATTACAAAAATAACAATACATACTGGGAGTTATGGGCTTCCCTGGTGGCTCAGATGGTAAAGAATCTGCCTGCAATGCAGGAGACTTGGGTTCAATCCCTGGATCTGGAAGATCCCCTGGAGGAGGGCATGGCAACCCACTCCAGTATTCTTGCCTGGAGAATCCCATGGACAGAGAAGCCTGGTAGCCTGCAGTTCGTGGGTTGCAAAGAATCAGACAAGACTGAGTGATTATAGCACACACACTGGGAGTTACACTGCTTCCCAGGTGGTACAGTGGCAAAGAATCCACCTGCCACGACAGGAGACATGGGTTTGATCCCTGGGTAAGGAAGATCCCCTAGAGAAGGAGATGGCAATCCACTCCAGTATTTTTGCCTGGAAAATTCCATGAACAGAGAAGCCTGGTGAGTTACAGTCCATGGGGTCGCAAAGAGTCAGACATAATTGAGCACACATACACGCATGCCTCACTGGGAGTTAACAGACAAAAGGAAAGACCACTGTACTGAATTGTGTTCTGGCTTATCTGTCATATGTACTTGGGATATTCTTTCCCTCTTAGCAGATAAAAGAGAAAATGCATACTTTATATCTTAACTTATAAATACTAAACGGGCAGGAGTGTGCCTTTTGCGCATTCACGACAGTCTTCTGCTGACATAGGACAAAGACTAATTGAGACATTAAAGAAGTTGGGTGGGGTAGGCTCCTTCCATCTGTGTGATGTAGTTACACCCTGGTTTAGGGTAAACCTTTATCTTTTGGCGCTGGTCCTTATTTTTTTTATATTTACTTATTATTTAATTTGGCTCTCTTGGGTCTTAATTGCAGTACAAGGGATCTTTGTGGCATGCAAACTCTCAGTTGTGGTGTGTGGACTCTAGTTCCCTGAGCAGGGATTGAATCCAGGTCCCCTGCATTGGGAGCATGGAGTCTTGGCTACTGAACCACCAGAGAAGTCCGATGCCTGGTCCTTATTAAAACAGACTCTCCACCAGCTCCTCTGGAGAATCAGCACAACCTATTATTATAATTATGATGTGCTTTATCGCACCTCGCTAATTGCTACATGACTGCAGCCATGAAATTAAAAGACACTTACTCCTTGGAAGAAAAGTTATGACCAACCTAGACAGCATATTCAAAAGCAGAGACATTACTTTGCCGACTAAGGTCCGTCTAGTCAAGGCTATGGTTTTTCCAGTAGTCATGTATGGATGTGAAAGTTGGACTGTGAAGAAGGCTGAGCGCCGAAGAATTGATGCTTTTGAACTGTGGTGTTGGAGAAGACTCTTGAGAGTCCCTTGGACTGCAAGGAGATCCAACCAGTCCATTCTGAAGGAGATCAGCCCTGGGATTTCTTTGGAAGGAATGATGCTAAAGCTGAAGCTCCAGTACTTTGGCCACCTCACGCGAAGAGTTGACTCATTGGAAAAGACTCTGATGCTGTGGGGGATTGGGGGCTGGAGGAAAAGGGGACGACCGAGGATGAGATGGCTGGATGGCATCACTGACTCAATGGATGGGAGTCTGAGTGAATTCCAGGAGTTGGTGATGGACAGGGAGGCCTGGCATGCTGCGATTCATGGGGTCTCAAAGAGTCAGACACGACTGAGCGACTGAACTGAACTGAATTGAACTGAACTGAGGCCCAAGATAGGGAGAAGGCAATGGCACCCTACTCCAGTACTCTTGCCTGGAAAATCCCATGGACGGAGGAGCCTGGTAGGCTGTAGTCCATGGGGTCGCTGAGAGTTGGACATGACTCAGTGACTTCACTTTCACTTTTCACTTTCATGCATTGGAGAAGAAAATGGCAACCCACTCCAGTGTTCTTGCCTGGAGAATCCCAGGGACGGTAGAGCCTGGTCAGCTGCTGTCTATGGGGTCGAACAGAGTCGGACTGGACTGAATCGACTTAGCAGCAGCAGCAGCAGGCCCAAGATAAGATATTTATTTGTCCTACAGAGTTTACCCTATGCTTTGAGGTTCTTCAGCAAGGGACTAGACATTTTAAGCAACATGGAACATGGCTTAGCTAGAAACCACCAGGTTGAAATAGGGAGCAATTATCTACCTGGCTACAGTTGAAGCAGTCAGTCAGTTCAGTCGCTCAGTTGTGTCTGACTCTTTGCGACCCCATGGACTACAGCACACCAGGCTTCCTGGTCCATCACCAACTCCCAGAGCTTGCTCAAACTCATGTCCATTTAGTCGGTGATGCCATCCAACCATCTCATCTGTCGTCCCCTTCTCATCCTGCCTTGAATCTTTCCCGGCATCAGGGTCTTTTTCTAAAGAGTCGGCTCTTCACATCAGGTGGCCAAAGTATTGGAGCTTCAGCATCAGTCCTTCCAATGAATATTCAGGACTGATTTCCTTTAGGATTGACTGGTTTGATCTCCTTGTAGTACAAGAGACTCTCAAGAGTCTTCTCCAACACCACAGTTCAAAAGCATCATTTCTTCGGTGCTCAGCTGTCTTTATAGTACAACTCTCACATCCATACATGACTACTGGAAAAACCAGTAAAGTCTCTGCTTTTTAATTTGGTGTCTAGATTGGTCATAGCTTTTCTTTCAAGGAGCAAGTGTCTTTTAATTTCATGGCTGCAGTCACCATCTGCAGTGATTTTGAAGCCCAAGAAAATAAAGTCTGACACTGTTTCCATTGTTTCTCCATCTATTTGCCATGAAGTGATGGGGCCAGATGCCATGGTCTTAATTTTATGAATGTTGAGCTTTAAACCAGCTTTTTCACTCTCCTCTTTTACTTTCATCAAGAAGCTCTTTAGTTCCTCTTCACTTTCTCCCATAAGGGTGGTGTCATATCTATATCTGAGGTTATTGATATTTATCCCAGCAATCTTGATTCCAGCTTGTGCTTCATCCAGCCTGGTATTTCCCATGATGTACCCTGCATATAAGTTAAATAAACAGAGTGACAATATACAGGCTTGATGTACTCGTTTCCCAATTTTGAACCAGTCCATTGTTCCATGTCTGGTTCCAACTGTTGCTTCTTGACCTGCATACAGTTGGAGCAGAGGGATACATTAGCTATCTTCACCCACCTGCCTTCCTAGCGTCACCGTCAACCTCCCTGAAATGTGGCCTTTACTCTTTCTATTTTAAAAAGGATCTTCAAGCTCTGTTATCTCTCTCACCATTTTTTTTTAAATTTAAGTATAGTTGATTTACAGTGTTGTGTTGATTTCTGCTGTATTGCAAAGTGATTCAGTTATACATAGATATGCATTCTTTTTCATATTCTTTTCCATTATGATTTATCACAGAATATTGTATATATTTCCCTGTGCTATATGGTAGGACCTTGTTGTTCATACATTCTATTTATAATAGTTTGTATCTACTAACACCAAACTCCCAATTCATCTCTACCTCACCCCCTCTTGGCAACCACAAGTCTGTTCTCTGTGTCTGCCCTCTCACCAGTTTTTACATATATTCTTTCTCCTCCTGGAGGAGTACTTCTTAAACTTTAGTGAGCAGAGAAGCCATCTGAGGATCTTGTTGAAATGCCAGGTATGACTCAGCGAGTCTGGGGCATGGCCCTAGGTTCTGGACTTCTCACGTGCTGATGCTGCTGGTCCATGGAGGAGCTTGGGCTTAGAACATCCTGCAGGCCTGTTTCGGTTTCTGGACATATGGATTTTAGAGACGTCTACGAAAAAGCAAAAGTAATAACCATACTAATGACAAAACAATAAACTCGTTCAGGGACCCATCAGCTTCCCAACTTTTTATTGCCGATTAAGGTCAAGAAAGGCCATTAAATATATGTTAGGCTCTAATTGCCATATCATAAAGAAAGGTTATTTGAATTCCAAAAAGTAGGAAGGGCATAGTTTCAGAAAAGAGGACAAACTTTTGAATTGAGTAAACTTGACTTTGTGGAAAAACTCACTATATTGGTCTCATTTTTAAAATTTTGCCCTAGACTAGGGCTTCTCAGGTGGTGCTAGTGGTAAAGAACCCACTTATCAATGCAGGAGATTTAAAAGACTCAGATTCGATCCCTGGGTTGGGAAGATCCCCTGGAGAAGGAAATGGCAACCCACTCCAATAGTCTTGCCTGCAGAATCCCATGGGCATTTGGTGGGCTACAGTCCATAGAGGGCTGCTCAGAGTCAGACAAGACTGAAGTGACTTAGCATGCACACAGGAGCACTAAAATCAGTTAGGAAAAACTGGCCTGCCTGAAGTCAACCAAGGCTTTTAAGTCTCAAGTCTAGAGTCAGCTTTTCTGAGAAGTCTTTTCTGATCCCAGGGATGGGGTTGGATGTCCCTCCACAGTGCCCCAGGGATCCCTGGGGATACTTAGGATAAAATTTTAATAACTCTTCATTCTTTTTATGGCTGAGTAATATTCCATTGTGTGTGTGTGTGTGTGTGTACACACACACATCTATATATACATGTATCTTCCTTATCCGTTCATCTATCAATAAACATTCAGATTGCTTCCGTATGAATATTGGCATGCATGTATCTTTTCAAATTATAGTTTTCACCAGATGTATGTCCGGGAGTGGGATTGTTGGATAATATGGTAAATCTATTTTTGCTTTTTAAGGAACTTCCATACTATTCTCCATAGTAGAATGTCTTTCATCTATCTCTGCATCTCAAAGCCTCAGACATCACAAGTATACCGAAAAGACTCAGTAATTGAATGATGGCCTGAAATAATGCCTCAGTGT
Source organism: Redunca redunca (assembly GCA_006410935.1). NCBI lineage: Eukaryota > Metazoa > Chordata > Mammalia > Artiodactyla > Bovidae > Redunca > Redunca redunca. Next base: position 803,706 of record SJYQ01096206.1, read on the forward strand.
TAATTACAGTCCTACTAGTGAATTCCGTTTGTGGTGATAGGTAGAATTAGGGATATTTTTTTGATAGTCCAAACTAATGGCATGTATGAGATCGCTGAAAGAATGTAAATTAAGAATCTTCTTAGGTAGCAACCTATATGCAGGTCAGGAAGCAACAGTTAGAACCGGACATGGAACAACAGCCTGGTTCCAAATAGGAGAAGGAGTACGTCAAGGCTGTATACTGTCACCCTGCTTATTTAACTTCTATGCAGAGTACATCATGAGAAACGCCGCGTTGGAAGAAGCACAATCTGGAATCAAGACTGCCGGGAGAAATATCAATAACCTCAGATATGCAGATGACACTACCCTTATGGCAGAAAGTGAAGAGGAACTAAAAAGCCTCTTGATGAAAGTGAAAGAGGAGAGTGAAAAAGTTGGCTTAAAGCTCAACATTCAGAAAACAAAGATCATGGCATCTGGTCCCACCACTTCATGGGAAATAGATGGGGAAACAGTGGAAACAGTGTCAGACTTTATTTTTGGGGGCTCCAAAATCACTGCAGATGGTGATTGCAGCCATGAAATTAAAAGACACTCCTTGGAAGGAAAGTTATGACCAACCTAGATAGCATATTCAAAAGCAGAGACATTACTTTGCCAATTAAGGTCCATTTAGTCAAGGCTATGGTTTTTCCAGTGGTCATGTATGGATGTGAGAGTTGGACTATGAAGAAAGCTGAGCACCGAAGAATTGATACTTTTGAACTGTGGTGGTGGAAAAGACTCTTGAGAGTCCCTTGGACTGCAAGGAGATCCAACCAGTCCATTCTAAAGGCAATCAGCCCTGGGTGTTCTTTGGAAGGAATGATGGTAAAGCTGAAACTCCAGTACTTTGGCCACCTCATGTGAAGAGTTGACTCATTGGAAAAGACTCTGATGCTGGGAGGGATTGGGGGCAGGAGGTAGAGGGGATGATAGAGGATGAGATGGCTGGATGGCATCACCGACTCAATGGAGTGAGTTTGAGTGAACTCTGGGAGTTGGTGATGGACAGGGAGGCCTGGCGTGCTGTGATTCATGGGGTCTCAAAGAGTCAGACACGACTGAGCGACTGAACTGAACTGAACTGGATAGCACAGGGTTCTTTTGAGTAGGCAGTGAAACACATGTAAATCTTTATCTGTTCCTCACGTTGAACCTGACTGGTCCAACTTTTGAACTGGTCAAGTAATATTCTGTTCTGTGAACTTGCTGAAATCTTGAAATCTTCCTGTTTTTCTGGTCTTCTGAATGAGCTACCATGAGGGTTTTTGTGAATTTTTAATCTGCACTGATTCCCTGGGATCTTGACTTTTGAATAGAAACGGATAGCAAACATGGATTTCTTATGATAACATTTCATAAGTTCTAGGGTTGCCATAACAAAATACTGCAATCTAGGTGGCTTAAACAACAGAAATTTATTTTCTCATCATTCTTGTGGATAGAAGTTCCAGATCAAGGTTTAGCAGAGTTTGTTTTCGTGAGACCGCTCTTCCTGGTTTGCAGATGGCCATAGTTCCACTATGTTCTCATACAGCCTTTCCTGTATGCCTGTGTGGAAAATTCTGGTGACTCTTCCGCTTCTCATAAGGATACTAGTTCCACTGGATGAGGGCTCCACCCTTATAACCTAATTTAACCCTAATTACCTCTGTTAAGATTCTGTCTCCAAACTGAGTCACATATGCGTTAAGGCTCCAGCCTACGAATTTGATACAGGGAGTGGGAATCAATGGTATTTGTGATATGAGGGAGACTTACGTATGGACAGAGTCCCCTCTTGTTGAGGCTTAATGGCAATGTTGAGGTAAATTTCATTGAGATGATGAAATTTGAGCAAAGAAAGGAATGAGGTAAGGGAGTTATCTGTGTGGCTCTGGAGAAAAAGCATTTCAAGCAGAGGGAACAGTCAGTGCCAAGGCCTTAGGAGGATAGGAATCTATCTAGAGTGGTTGGTAAACAGTAAAGAGGCCAGTGTGCCTGCAGAATGGCAGAGTAAGAAGAGTTATGGGGATCCAGATGGTGCAGAAATCTGCAAGCCATTGTAAGGACTTTGGTTTTACCTGAGTGAAATGGGGAGCCACTACAGGGTTTTGTGCAGAAATGTGACATGGCTGATTTACATATGCATGTAGCCACAAAATGATTATTTTAACATAGTCTGGTGACTTGGATGTGAAATTATGCACATATACATTGACTGCATCTTTTAAAACCTTGATTTTAGAATCTCCCTTTAGAAACTAATTTTAGAGTCAAATTATCTGGAGAACTGCCCACTTATGAAGTTTTCTAGCATGTGATAAATGCATAAGTAGGGCTTCCTTCTAGATATCTATCACTTGCCTTTATTCTTCCTTCTATTTCATGTGCTTGATTACACATTATTTTGTGTGTTCATCTGAAATATTTTAAATGTTTTATCTAATATATTATATTTAACATCTATGTTCTAAGATACTCTTATACAGAGTTAATACTATGGTTAAAATACTTTATAACTCAGATATAAAGAGAAAACAATAGTCACAAAAGACATTACTTTGTGCTTTTTACAAGAAAATAATACTTTGAGGGCCAATGGTGTACCATTGTCATATAAAGTCTGGTTTGTTCTCTTTAACAAAATCATAACTGTCTATTATTTCCCATTTGAGAAACAGAAACTAGCTTGTTACTTAACACTTCTGATCTCTTTTGGCCTTTAAAAAAAAAAAGGTGTTTTTGAGATTAGTGTGTGAAAGTTGGTGTATAAATAAGAGTAGGTTTGGTTATAGGTAAAACAGTGAAATAGGTCATTTGGCTTCCTCTTCCTCTGAATTCAGGGAAATTCACCAAAGTGTCTTAGGCACTTAGCACACAGTACCAACACAAGTAGGTGTCACTATATATTTGTTAATATATGTTTGTAAATAGCATCTCTTTCACTAACTTGCTGCAGATTTCATGTATTGCCCTTCCCTGGAGTAGTCCAGTTTTGAAAGACTGTGGGAGGAAGTGGGTGAACGGTCAATGGTTGAACTTCAGAAGTCAGTGGGAAGATTTTAAAGTCTGGGATTTCCCCAAGAGCCCCTTCAAAGCACATCACTGGGCACCTATTTACTTGGTTAGTCACTGGATCAGATGGAAATTGCATTTGGTACACAGCCTTGGGATATAATATCCTGAATTATTTCTAGAGTCCCATGTAAAGTTGTTGATTCTAAACCAGTTCATTTCAATTAGTAAATCATTGCTTATACAGATGAACTTTGAACAACGGGTTTGAAAGGGCACCAGTCCAGTTACATGCAAAAGTTGTTCACTAAATCTGTAATACAGTACTACACCATCTGAAGTTGGTTGAATCCATAGAGTAATGATTATAAAGCTATACACAGGATTATTAACTAGTAGCAGGCCAGTGCCCCTAACAGCTTCCCTCTTGTTCAAGGGTCAGCTGTACCTTGTATTAGGTAGGACTTGAACCCCAGACTTTCAAGCCTCAAAGCTCAGGTTCTTTTCCAGTATCTTAGACATTCCACCGCAAAGCCAGCCACAGTGACTAGGTGGTGATGCCAAACTACAGCATCAGAAGCCTGTCAGCCATATGCTGAACCTGACAGTGATGAAGCTAAAATATCCTTATATTTAACCTATGGTTCCCACCCTCTGGAGGCACTGCTATTGTAAGACACACAACTTTGACAGTGCACACTGCCTAATACTGTGTGTGAAGAAGGTTAAACATACACCTTTGCACTTAATTCTAAAGTAGCTTCGTAAACCTCTTTACGTTTTTGTAATAAGCCTACAGTAACCTTTGCAAAATGTTTCTTTTTTCCAGGCCCCGGAGGAAGGGCAGAGTTCCTCGTGGGTAACCCTTTCTCCCTCTCCCAACCCCTTTCCATATTTCTTCTACTCCCATCCTCCGGACTCAGAGAAGGGGCACAGTATGATTATCTATGTTGAACGGAGGGAGAGGACGCTACGCATAGACTTGGTGCTTTTCAAACGGAGCAGGCTCTCCCTAGGGTGTGACGCAACCCGCCTCGCCAAGCCCTGGAACAGCGAGGACGCGGGACCAGCCACCCAACCCCGCCGCGAGGAGAAAGCCCCAGCCCCGGCCCCACCCCGAGAGCTCGCCCCGCCTTCCTCTCTTCCTCATTGGCTCCGGCCTCCACGCGTTACGCCTGCGACGCTGGCGCTGCCTTACCGGCGAGGGGCGGGGCTCGGGAACGCGTGAGGCGGGCAAGTGCGCAAGCGCAGGAGCGAGTCTGGGGCCGGACGGGGGGGAGGGTGGGGGTGGTGTACCCGGTTTCCTGGGTTACCTGAGGGGGCGGGGGGCGGGGAATTTGCGGTGGAGGTGGCGGCGGCGTCAGCGGCGTCGACTCGGGATTCTCCCGGTGAGGAGGAACGCGCGTCAGTGGCGGCCAGAGAGCAGGTAAAGGCGACCGCCGGGCGCGGGCATGCCAGCTGCTGTTAGGGGTCCCGGCCCCTATCGGTGGCCTGGAGGGAAGGCGGTTGGGGGTGGCAGTCAGCCCCGGCTGGGGGTCGCGGTGGCAGGGCTGAGGGCGCGGGGGACTCGGCCTCGACGCGCCGGCCCGAGGCTTCTTTCCGGCTCTGGGGCTCCGGGACGTCTCCCCGCCGCGCCGGGCAGCCTGTGACAGCACCTGAGTCGCGGGCGCGAGCTCTGCCCGGCCTCTCTGGACCTTTGCGGCGGCCGGCGGCCACTAACTTTACTTCCCGGCGCCTGGAGGGCGGAGGTCAGGCAGGCTGGCGGCGCCTTGCTGCGATCTCGACTGCATTTGTTATCCTGTACCCCGGCAAAACTTGCACCCGGGCCGGGCCCACACCGGCAGGTTGACGGCTGGAGTTGACAGTTTCGGCGCCACCACCCTGCGGGTCGCGCTGTAAGATCTTGCCCCGCGGGTGTTCATCCACCTGTCATCTCCTCTGCGCCTCAGCCCGCTGCTTTTTTTCCTGCCTGTAAAGCCCTTTGCCCGGGCGAGAGACTCTTCAGAGGATCCTCTGAGACATCTGCCGTCTGTCCCGGGCATCATTGGCGCCTTGTCTGAGGTGCGGGTTGGCCTCTGGTGGGATTATAACTGTATAATTTTCTGTATGGGAAATAACCCGGGGAGACCCCAGCACCACAGTGTGGAGGCCAGTTGTTTGCTTGGTGGCTGAGGGGGTAAGCTTAGAGGCTTTGAAAAACGCTTCCTAGCTCTGGGTCTTACTGGGTTAAACAAAACAACCACACACACCCAGTGATAGCACTTGGTAGTTGATGAGGTTGTTTTAAACAGATACAACATTTTAAGAGAGTTGAATCTCGTGTTGAATACTTTGGTGTTGAATTCAGACCAGAATGTTTCCTTGAATATTGAATTCAGCTTGCACTTTCCTTGGGGTTTGTTTAGCAGATTGATGGCACAAACTGAATTGGTCTTTTCTTCCTGATGATCCTTGGCTATTCTGCTCTGTTACTTTAAACTTCCACACCCAGGAACCTTATGCTAATAAAGATGTTGACTTTGTGCTTTCATCTTATAAATGTAGTTAATTAATATGGGGGATCTGTTTTAAAGAGCTTTGCAAGTAGCCAGCAACATTTTTTTTTTTTTCCTGACAGCTCTTTGTTGTCATCCACGTTGTTACTACAAAGGTTGGAAAATTTGGAGAAGTGGGGGAGCATAGGGAGAAAATGAGTTACTATATAATTTAATTTACATTAAAGTGAATTTGTAAGCTATAAGATTATATATGAATTTAGTAAATATTTTTGAGTACCTACTGTGTACCAGTTTTCTAAACAGATAAATATCCTCTCCAGCAGGGAGTTTGCATTAGTAGGGGATCGCAGATAATAAAATATGTTCTTTGTCAGATGGTGTTAAGTACTATAGAGAAAAAGCATGGATGAGGTAGAGACTTGCAGTTTTATTTTGTTTTATCAAAGTATAGTTGATTTACAACGTTGTGCTAATTTCTGCTGTATGGCAAAGTGATTCAGTTTTACACACACACACACATTATTTTTTTAAAATACCTTTTCCATAGGATACTGAATATAGTTCTCTGTGCTATACATGAGTACCTTGTTGTTTATCTGATCCATATACTAGCTTACATCTGCTAACCCCAACCTCCCACTCTGTCCCCTCCCCTAACCACAGATCTGTTCTCTAAGAGACATGCAGCTTTAATTAGAGATAGCCAAGGAAAACTTCCTAGAGATGACATTTGAGCCCTAGAAGACTACAGGGAAGAGGAAGGGCAATCCCTGCATCTCTCTGAGGGAAGTGTTTAAGCTGAAAGAAAGGCACTTGCAGAATGCTTAGAGGCAGGAGTGTACTGGGTGCATTTGAGGACAGCAGAGGCTGATTTGGCTGTGGTGGAGTGGGCAAAGTAAAAGCAGTGGAAATGCAGAAGAGAGGTAAGTGGGAATGGGGAATCAGATTGTGCAAGGGCTTGTAGGCCTTTGAAGGACTTGGGCTTCCACTCTGAGGGAGAAGGGGGGTTCATCCTTTTGAATAGAGAAGGCATATAATCAGACTTGCCTTTTAAAAGGGTCACTGTGGTGGCTGGATGGAGAATAGATTTTATCTGGGGTGGGGTGAGGTGTTGGGCAGAAGCAGTGATGTCAATTCCAGGACCCTTCCCATAATCCAGGCCAGAGAGGTTGTACCTTAGACCATAGTGGAATTGGTGGAGTGGTTGATTTCTCAATAAATTGAGGGTAAGGTCAACAGGAAACTTAAAGGATACCAGAATTTCTGTCCTGAGCAAGTAGATAGATGGAGTAGACATATATTTAGGTGAGGTTCATGAGAGGAGCAACTTGGTTGAGAGAAGGTTAGGAGTTGGTTAGAAAATAATGAAATTAGACTCCAAGTGGAGATTAGTAGTAGTAGACCCAGTGACTTTGTATTGAAGACATTTCTATGTTATCTTAACTATAATAGAGACTTAATATTTTCAACCATGGACTGCCAACTTTTTTTCATACTCATATTCTTTCTAGACTTTTGGACCAACCTAATCATCTTTTTCATCACATGTAGCTTTGTTTTTACTTGCATGCACTTAGAGCATCTGTTTCAGTTGTAGAGAAAGCCATATAATCTAGATTTTCAGAATACATTTTTCATTTGTTGTTGTATCTAACTTGAACACCTTCATCTGATTAACCTTTTTCTGAATTGTGTTTGGATACCTGGCTTAAGTTCAAGAATTTTTTCAAGCTTCAGGAATCTTGTTATCAAATGTGGCTTCACTTGGCCATTTGTAAATTACAATGGAAATGACCTGTATTTTTAATACTTTACTAGTAGTCAGTAATATACAGAGATTATCCTAATTCTTCTGTTTCATTAAAGATGACTTGACATAAATGGGCCATCACATGTTCGGTGGAGATCTTCTTCATCAAATTATGGAGTATTTGGAGCAATAGAATTTGATCTGTACAACTTGTATGAAAAATAAATTATGGTCTTAAAATGTAAGGTCTACCTCTTAACATTTTCAGAACCCCAGTAATACACTAATATTTTAAAAAAGATTTTTAACCAAAACATATGAAAGTATATAAAAACATGTTAGATAAGTATGTTACATAAGTATATAAAAATCAGTTTAGTTCAGTCGCATCCAACTCTTTCGACCCCATGGACTGTAGCACACCAGGCCTCCCTGTCCATCCCCAACTCCTGGAGTTTACCCAAACTCGTCTCCATTGAGTTGGTGATGCCATCCAACCATCTAAATCTCTGTCATCCCTTTCTTTCCCTGCCTTCAAGCTTTCCCAGCATCAGGGTCTTTTCCGGTGAGTCAGCTCTTTGCATCAGGTGGCCAAAGGATTGGAGTTTAAACTTCAACATTAATTCCTTCCAATGAAGACTCAGGACTGATCTCCTTTAGGATGGACTGGTTGGATCTCCTTGTGGTCCAAGGGACTCTCAAGAGTCTTCCACACCACAGTTCAAAAGCATCAATTCTTCGGCACTCAGCTTTCTTTGTAGTCCAACTCTCACATCCATACATAAATAGCTATAAACTGATTTTAGAGTTGATAAGGTGTCTGTATTCTCTTTGCTATTGCTTCTCACCGGTATTTATCCTGTGCCTCTTAATTCTCCTGGCTTTGTTTTACAGTAATTGAGACAATAGGAAATTTTGAATGCTATCCAAGCCTAACTTCTGGGAAGACACACACACACACACACACACACACACACACAAAACAAAGAAAAATCTTATCTAATAATATGAAAGAGTAATGTTTAAAAGGTGTAATCATCTTAATTAGCCAAGAAAGAAATCAAACAGTTTTCCAAAAGGTTAGTCATTACTCCATTCAAATGTGATTCTTTGAAGTCAAAACTCAAGAGAGATCAGGAAATTAGGGAACTTTTAGCCACTTTAGATAAGTGGAAGAAATAGATGAATAATAAGGTAGAGTAAGGACTACACATATTCTCTACAACTACTGCCACTCATCTATAAAAAGTAAAGAGAATAGAAGATTTTTGCCAGAAACCCAAAGAGTTGCACATTTTAAATAAAAAAAAGTGTGAGGAGGTGAAGCCTGGAAACTATACATTAAACATCTTGGCACTGACTGATTTCTATAAAAATTGTAGACCAGATTGCCAAACAGATGCTTTGTGATTTGTGATTAGAAAATAAAGTACTGATTACTAAGATACAGAATTGGTTTTTAAAGAATACATCATAGTATGCTAACCTCATGCTCATTTTGCCAAAGATATAATAATATTAAATAATCTTTGTGAGTACTTCACATTTTACAGAGTGCATTCCCATTTAGCATCTCATTTAACCTTCACATCATCCCTGTTAAGTACTGTCAGGGGAGGAGGGCATCAACATTAGGGATCCTGGGGAGACACAAAAGGGACACATGTGGGAGATTTCGGGCTTCCCTCGTGGCTCAGATGGTAAAGAAACTGCCTGCGGTGCAGGAAGCCCAGGTTTGATCCCTGGGTTGGTAAGATTCCCTGGAGAAGGGAATGGCAACCCTCTCCAGTATCCTTGCCTAAAGAATTCCGTGGACAGAGGAGCCTGGTGGGTGTACACTCTGTGGAGTTAAAAAGAGTCGGACAGGACTGAGTGAGTAACACTTTCACTTTCATGGGAGATTTTAGCAAGGATTTGTTTAGATACGAGGTAGGGGAAGAAGAGGGAGGAATCAGAGAGGGCTTTAAGGATTCTGGATTAGGTGAATGGTGATGCTGCTGCTGCTAAGTCACTTTAGTCGTGTCTGACTCTGTGCAACCCCATAGACAGCAGCCCACCAGGCTCCACCATCCCTGGGATTCTCCAGGCAAGAACACTGGAGTGGGTTGCTATTTCCTTCTCCAATGCATGAAAGTGAAATCACTCGGTCGTGTCCGACTCCTCGTGCCCCCATGGACTGCAGCCTACCAGGCTCCTCCATCCATGGGATTTTCCAGGCAAGAGTACTGGAGTGGGTGCCAGTGGTGATGCTAGTAATCGATATTCTCAAAAGACAGAGAGGAGTAGATAGGGAGATGTCAACAGCATCAGTTAACATCAGTTTGGTGAAGTAGCTGAATCTGGAATGAGTCACATATAATTTAAAATTTTAACATGGGTAGATCTGGAGCTCAAGAGAGAAGTCTGAACCAAGTAAAAGAAGTTTTCATTCATTCAGTAAATATATTCTTTCAAATACTTTTGGTAAAGTAGGGAGGACAGTGGGTGGAGACTTGAGCAGGGAGATGTGATTAGGGAAGGTTTGTTTTTCTTTAAACATGGAAGGAAAAGGATACTTTAGTGGACTGAAGGAAAGGGGCTATTGAAAAGGAGAGAAAATTGAAGTCACAAGAGAAAGAAGATAATAGACATAATCTCAGAGGCAGTGGAAGGATTGGGAAAAAGAGTACAGATGCACAGGTGGAAGGGTTATCCTGAAGAAAAGTAGTGATGCATATTCCTTTTGAAAAAAGAAAAGAATATAAGGAGTAGATACAGAGACAAATGAGTAGCTAGGATAGTTTCATTTGTTTCTGTGGAGCAAGGTTATCTGCTGAGATTGAGAAGGAAGAACATGGATTGGGGTATTTTTGTGGGGAAAGGAAAAGTTACCATTGTGATTGGAAAGTGGCCTTGACCAAGGACAAGTGACCTAATCGCTGATAGTGTTTAACACCCCTGCAATCACAAATATAGAAAGAGGCTGTCCATGCTGAAGCAGTTTTCTCCAGCAGTTCCTGTAACAGAGCAGAAGGCAAATAGGCTCAACCTGGATGGGGACTGGAAGGAAAGATATGATGGAGAACTTGGGTAGAGAGGGTGGTGTGAAGTCAGGGGATTACTGGTGGTGATGAAGTTGTTAACTGAAGGGCTGAACTTTTAAGTATCCTGCTTGATTAAGGAAGAAAGTGAAGCCATGACAGGGCTGATAAACATGGAGAATGAAGAGGATGAAGAATCCCAGTGAGTGAGCTGTAGGATTAGTGGAAGTAAAGGAGTATGAGAGATGGAAAAATGTGATGTGAGAGTCCTAAATTTAGGATTCTTGTGCTGGAACAATTTCAGGTGAAATAAGAGCCAGAGTGTGCCCAGTGATGGTGGGTAGCCCGGATCAGCAGCACTAGTTACAGGAGTGACCTAATGAGAGCAGCTGCTCATTGTGCGCTTTGTGCCAGTCACTGTGCTGAATGCTTCTTGCAGATTAATTATGAGCTTCCGTAATAAGCCTGTGAGCACTGTTATTGTTTAATAATAAATCGAACTTATTTTTCACAGCCATCCTGTGAAGCACATATTAGGAGCTCCATTTTACAAATGAAGAAACTGGGGCTCAGTGAGATTAAGTAATTTTCCCCAACGCACACAGCTTGGAAGTACCTGAGTCATTCTAGCCCCAGAACGCTTATGCCCAACTCCTAAGTCAGGCTGGCCTTCTGCCAAGTAGGGGTCATTGAAGAAAAGGAAGTCAAAGTACTCTAAATCCTAGTGTGTTGGCATTATTTTTTCTCATGGGTAGTGAAGCCCTGGAATAACAGATCTTGTGTGGAGAGGAAGACAGGAATTGTATGACAAAGTTCTCAATAAATGAATGACTCAAAGGTCAGTCAGTGACAACTATAACTATAGTTATAGCCTTAAAAGGGGGTGGAGTGGGATGCTGCTGCTGCTGCTGCTGCTGCTAAGTCGCTTCAGTTGTGTCCGACCCTATGTGACCCCATAGACGGCAGCCCATCAGGCTCCCCCGTCTCTGGGGTTCTCCAGGCAAGAACACTGGAGTGGGTTGCCATTTCCTTCTCCAGTGCATGAAAGTGAAAAGTGAAAGTGAAGTCACTCAGTCATGTCTGACTCTTAGCGACCCCATGGACTGCAGCCCACCAGGCTCCTCCGTCTGTGGGACAGTTATAGCCTTAAAAGGGGATGGAGTGGCTTAATAATGTCCAAATCACCTTTGGAAACCAGAATAATACTGACTTGTCTTCCTGGCCTGGGATCCAGTTGTGCATAGTGATTTATTAAGAGAAGGAGATGAAGTGATCCTCTTGTGTGGAGGTAGAGGATATAGGGAAGTTTCTTAGCAACAGAACTAGGGATTCTAATGGTAGGGAGTAAAGAATTCAGAGTTGAGCCAGGAGGACTCATCTAGTTGTGCATTAAAAATCGGAAAGGATGGTGACAGGTAGGCTGATTATATAATATATTGACTAAACAGATGTTATTTTGAAAATGAAAATACATTAATAATTACTGTGGGACAACAAGCATAAAGGAGGACTGACCTGGGCAAATCGAGGTATTTAGTCATATCAGTCATTGGTAACCTGATGACATACCGCCCTGGAAAGGGGTTGTAGATGTTGGGAAATGAATTGAGCCTTGAATTAGAGGCACGTGAATGGAACTTACTAGCCTAAGATTATTCTCTAACCCCACAATACTGCCCTGAAATGTTCTGGGTATGTCTTGTTCTATAAGGGTCTGGAAATTTGAAGGAAGTTATGAATTCATCTCTAGAGGAAATTTTGGAAGCCATTATTGTATAGATGGTACCTGAAACCTTGGATGGATGAGATTGTCAAAGAACCCAAAGGGAAGTGAGGCAGAGGGGAGAATGCAGAGGCTCATCAATGTGAAGGAGCTGGTGAAGAAGCATCCAGACAGGGAGACAGAAGGAGAGGTCAGAGGGGCAGGAGGAAAACCAAAAGAGGTTTAGCATCGTCCATGTCACGAGATGGAGCAGGACATGACAGCCCACTCCAGTATTCTTACCTGGAGAATCCCATAGACAGACTGTAGGCTGCACAGGCTACAGACTGAGGCCTGGCCAGCTACAGTCCATGGGGTCACAAAGAATCAGACATGACTGAAGCAACCTAGCACGCACACACATGTCAAGAGACAAGAGAGATTTAAGACTGAGTGATTAATAATCTCATATGCCTCACTGAAAAGACTCTGATGCTGGGAAAGACTGAAGGCAGGAGGAAAGGGGGACGACAGAGGATGAGATGGCTGGATGGCATCACGGACTCCATGGACGTGAGTCTGAGTGAACTCCGGGAGTTGGTGATGGACAGGGAGGCCTGGCGTGCTGCAGTCCATGAGGTTGCAGAGTCGGACGCGACTGAGTGACTGAACTGACTGACTGACTGACTGATGCCTCATGTTCCTCGGAGAGGTCAAACGAGATAAGGATATCCGTTGGATTGAGTCTGGCAGTTAGAAGTTTATTGTTGGTCTTGACTTGAATAGTTTCAGTAGAGTGGTATGGGCAAAAGCCAAGCTGCTGTGCACAGAGAGTGTGTGTGTGGTGGGGGGGAGGGGGGAAGGTGAAAAGACTACTTCCAGTGCAGATTACCCTTGAGTAATCTTGAAAGAGGAAGGTGTCAACAGACTTTTTTTCTTTCTTTCTTTTTAAACATAAGCAGAGAAAAAACCAAAGGAGATGAAGGGTTAAAAACTGAGAAGAAAATGGAAGTGCTAGCAGTGCCTCCTAATAATGTCTAGTCAGTAATTTTGTAGTAATCAGAAGAGTGAAAGTGAGAGGAAGAAATGTTTTAGATCAAGGAAGACAAATTTCATAATAACCATAATTTGTCAGAAGCTGGAATGGGTGGAGAGTGTTATAGAAAGGAGGGAATTCCTAATTTGGATGAAATATTGGAAATTGACATCTAGGTTGTGGATTAACTCTAGGTTTCTGTTTTTTTTCCCCCTCTACTATTAATCCTGTGTTTTTTTGGAATAATATAACCATGTTCCACCTTCAAGGTTATTATTAGAATGGATTTGCTATTTTCTATGGATTTGTTCTTATAATTCTCACTTATTAACTTTTTAAAAAGTTAACTGTGTTTGTACATTGGAAATATTTTCTGGTTAAGTATATTTGTTTTCTATTGTGGTTACATTTGATTCTTGGCTGAAGTCACTGGTTTTGGTAATTTCTATTTAACAAAAGTGAATTCACATCTATATATGTGTTTTTTGTTATGAACGCGTAAAGAGCAATAATAGTATATTAATTTTTTCTTCCCTCTTTAAATTTGTTCTGATCAAAATGTAATTTGCGGCAGTGGAATTCTTATTAGTTTTGTAGTTCACTTGTCTTGGTTCCTTAGGTTGAAGAGTAATAGTCATGAAGTGAAGTGAAGTCGCTCAATCCTGTCCGACTCTTGGGACCCCATGGACTGCAGCCTACCAGGCTCCTCCGTCCATGGGATTTTCCAGGCAAGAGTCCTGGAGTGGGGTGCCATTTCTTTCTCCAGGAGATCTTCCTGACCCAGGGATTGAACCTGGGTCTCCTGCATTGTAAGCAGATGCTTTACCGTCTGAGCCACCAGGGAAGCCCTAATTGCATAGATATTTTTTCAACAACATAATTATTATTCAAAGTTTAGATGAGTGTAAAATTAAAACAATGGTGAGAATGGGTTCCTCATTTGTTATAACTATGTGCTTTATTTGAAAGGCGAGCAGAACATTAATCAGTTCATAAAATGCATTCATTGTTACGTCTTCTGAATATTCATTCACTGAAGTGCAAAAATCAGTGTATCCTGGCCAATGGTAAAAGGAAATTTTGCTGGTGTGACTTGTAGGGCAGCTGTTTATATTTGTCAGCTCATTGTTACACTGCTTTTTGATATTTACTTATCTGAACCTTTAATACACTATGACTTTTATTTTAGTCTATTAAAGATTAAAATCCTTTTTTTTTTTTTTAAATAAAAATTAAAATCCTTTGCCATTTTCTGGATTTCCTCCTAATGATGCTTCCAAAGACAGTAAGGCTGATAACTGTTCTTGCGTTTCTCTGTTAGCTTTATTTAAAAATTTTGGAGACTATTTCTAAAGTCATACATTCCATATTACTGAAATGTATTTATTTTCTCTACATCTTATTATTTTTTTTAATAGCATCTCTGGTTTTGACAAAACCTAATGATGCGCAATTTAAGGAATCATTTAGAATGTGTAATTTTAATCTTAAATTAATCTTGATGCTTACTGTTACTATATGACTATTCAGTTCAGTCGCTCAGTCGTGTCCCACTCTTTGCAACCCCATGAATCGCAGCACGCCAGGCCTCCCTGTCCATCACCAACTCCCAGAGTTCACCCAAACTCATGTCCATTGAGTCAGTGATGCCATCCAGCCATCTCATCCTCTGTCGTCCCCTTCTCCTCCTACCCCCAATCCCTCCCAGCATCAGAGTCTTTTCCAGTGAGTCAGCTCTTCGCATGAGGTGGCCAGAGTATTGGAGTTTCAGCTTTAGCATCAGTCCTTACAAAGAACACCCAGGGCTGATTGCCTTTAGAATGGACTGATTGGATCTCCTTGCAGTCCAAGGGACTCTCAAGAGTCTTCTCCAACACCACAGTTCAAAAGCATTACAATATTACTATTTTCTGACTATTGTACTGTTACGAAAGTCCATAGCCTAAAAAATACTTAGAGATCATCTACTTTTGTCTTTGTTTAAATATGTATAAGAAGAATGGGGATCAGAAAAGCCCTTTGCCTGAGATCCTAAAGAATGTGACGCAAAACAGAAAACTGAAAGTGTTTTGACTTTTAGTCTAGTATTCTTTCTCCTATACCACCAAATTCTTGAATATTTTAATACACTTTAAAAATGTAATCCCAGAGCCAAAAGATGCCTTATACAACATGGAAAACAATGGTGTTTGGTTTCTAGTATGTAGGTCATGTGTAACTTTAACCCTTTTTCTTTGCACATGTCTACATGCAGATCACAGTGATAGAAACTAGATTGTAATGATACCAGTGTGGTTGAAAAACAATATAAAGTGTAGGTTGAATCTGAAATGCATTCTCTCTGAAACTGTTTAATATATATTTCTGTTTCACTTCTGTTCTCTCTCACTCCCAGTCCCTGTGCCCTTCTCTCCTACTATCTGTCCATCCTCATGAATGGTTAGAGAGCAGCAGATGAAGCAACCAGATCTCAGTTGACCTTACTGTTGTTTTTCTTGATGTGAAATGTTCTGTAACAGTAAACACATTTGTCTATAATTGCCTCGGCTGAATTCTTTTCTTTAGAAGGGAAGCTAATTTTCATTGTGTCTGTAAGAATTACAGAGGAATGAGGAAACTAGTACAATCTACATTTGCAAGAAGTCTTTCAAGCTTGTCAATATCTGTGTTCAGTATTTCTGAAACTTATTTTGCAGGCCCTTTACCTTATACAAGTTACATGTTAAAAACTGTTCATCATTATGATTTTACTCTATAAATTATTTTTTGCTGTTTTTGTTTCACATTTAGCATAAGGCTCCACGATTTTTTTGTGTGTGTGTGTTTCTTTAGGAGGTATAGAAAACCACCATGTCTACTGTTGATTTTAAAGAACTTTGAAACTGTAAACTCTGAATCATACTCTTCAACATAGGCAGAGTAAACATCTATGCTTTTATTGCTGAAATTTTTTGTTTCTAATCTAAAAAATTTTAGCAAAGGTTTTTAGGTGTTTCTGTAGCACTTCCCTTAATACATTAAGTTCTTGTCGTGGAATGGAGAAAGGCTTTTGTAAATGTGCCTGTTTATTTCTCAGTGCTTTAGGTGTGGGAATATTTCATAAAGGAATTTGAGTAACAAAATGTTTATTGTCAAAGTTATTTTTTTTTCTTTCTTTCTTTATTTATTTTTTTACATGTTTCAATGCCATTCTCCCATCTCATCCCACCCTCTCCCTCTCTCTCTCCCCCAGAGTCCAAAAGTTCACTCTATAGATCTGAGTCTCTTTTGGTTAGTGTTAAATGAATTGGTTTCTATTTATTGAGGTCTTACTATTTGACTTATTTTTAAACAAATAAGACCTGATTTCCCTTCTTAAAGTATAATCTAGCTTTGAAAGAAGCAGTGTAATCCTGTAATACAATGTAGTGAGTCCTAAGAGAGGCATTTAGAAGAGTAATGGTAATTAACGGGAATTTTGTAGCAGCAGCAACATAATTTTAAAAAAACCAAACAGTGAAATAATGTTGAGAACCTTTAGGAGGAATTATGGCATAGTACATGTGTTTTGAGATGTGTTGAGAGATTTTAAAAAAAGTTAAATAGCGGAGGAAATTCCATAGCATGATAATAAGGAATTAGGATCTTATTCCCTAGGAATTGAAGTGCCACTTATGATTTTAAGGACTGTGGCTGACCTTTTCAGCAGCTGTAGAATCTGAACTGAATGGAAACGCATCAGGAAAAGTGACCATTAAGAGGTTGTTGGTGTTGCAAGTGAGAGAGATGAGGACCGGAGAACGCTTCGTCGTAAGATGAGAGGGGAAGGACCGGATTCAAGGTGATGATCATAAACAGCTAACAGTTATTGATCTTCTACAGTCTGCCAGGCAGAGTGCTATCTCATTTAGTTTTAACATTCACAACAACTCGAGGTGCTCTTAGGAACTCAGTTTCATAGATAAGAAGCTGAGACTTAGAGGAAATCAAGTCTAAGGTCACAGAGTTAGCAAGTAGGAGATGCAGAGGGACCGAGCCAGCTGTCAGGAGGAGGAATTGACTCAGCCCCAGATGAAGTGCCATTCTTTTTTTTTTCTCCTGAGTGGCTGGGTAGAGGCCATTAACTGAAACAGGAATGAGGAAGGAAGAGCTGATTTGTTGGTGGGAGGAGTCAGTGTTTGGTTTAAAGAAGAGAAATTTGGTAGAATACAGAGAGACTGCCTGGTTCTGAATCCTGCTTCTGATACTTGTGGCTCTGTGACCTTGAGCAGTTACCTAACCTCACTGTGCTTCAATTTCCAACATGTGACAAATAAGAGTATATTTGTACTTAGGAGACTGTTATGAGGATTAAACCAACCACTCCAATAGAGTGCTTATGGAAGTGCCCAGTGCGTAGTAATTAATCATGGTAGGTATTAGGTGTATCACCATCATTATCATTCTGTAAAAATCTAGAGATCTGTTATGAAGATGGATGAGCTATTCAGTATAAAACTTCTAGCACAATTATTCCTAGTAGGAATGTACAGCCTGGAGAGATGATTTACCTGATGGGCCTTCATCGTTCCTTTTGGGGCAGCCACAATGTCTCAAAATTTCCGTTCTTTTATGGTGCTCAGGATCAAATACAGATAATTTTTTGACTTATCTGCTTGTCCAATTTGTTTTAGAGAAACGAACTGCTTGTTAAAGGCTTTAGTGTGATGCACTTGGGTGTGACTTTCTTGGAATTTCCTTTAAAATTCTGCCTTGCTACACTGTGCCTAGGTTCCTTTATTTCCTGGCCACTTTTTTGTACAAGGAGCCAGGATGACCTTTCCTTTCTGAGCCAATCAAATTTTCCTCCACGTTTACTAGTTAAGGATTATTATATAGTCCTGTATATTTAATATGGAACACTAGGTCAGAGCCAGTCAACTTTTATCCCTCTTATGTTGCAGTCCCCATTAGAGCGGAATGTGTTACTTTTTGTTAAAATATCAATACTTCTTTCCAGGAGGAGCAGAATTTTCTTTTTTTCAGTTCACTTCTTGATGTGAATGAGACATGAGGAAGCATGGAAAATGATAACGTGAACCTGTAGAAGACCTTGAGAAGTTTAGGATGGCAGGATATATTGCCTGGAGGGCAGATAGGCATGATGACTGCCTAATGATAGTTATGCTTAGGGCCAGACCCAGTCACTAGAGTGCTCTGACAGGTAATAGTCTAAAAGATATAGTTTGGCTGTGAAAGTAAGTCGTGTCCGATTCTTTGTGACCCTATGGGCTGTAGCCTGCCAGGCTCTTCAGTCCATGAAATTCTCCAGGCGAGAATACTGGAGTGGGTAGCCTTTCCTTTCTCCAGGGGATCTTCCTGACCTAGGTCTCCTGGATTGCAGGCAGATTCTTTTTTGGTTTGGCTATGCGAAGTTTCTCAAAAATTTCATGCCATATTAGGAAGAACATTGGATAGGAATCTGAAGATGTAAAGCCCTGTGACTTTTGGGAAATCTCTTAACCTCCATGTGCCTTAGGGTTCTTATCTATTAATGTAAAATTTTGAGGGAGATGCTGCTGCTGCTATGTCGCTTTAGTCATGTCCGACTCTCAGTGACCCCACGGACTGCAGCCCACCAGGCTCCTCCGTCCATGGGATTTTCCAGGCAAGAGTACTGGAGTGGGCTCTGTTAAGATAGTTATTCAGACTGTAAACGATTTGCCTTTGCAGACAATGTTATATGAGGTATTTATATCTATAAGGCTCTTCTCCAGGTTGTTTAAACTACAGTGTCCCTGAAAGTGTCATTGTGAGAGAACCCTGGGAAGAAGGTTTGGGAAAGTGCTGGTGTTAACGTCCTCAAGCTAAACTGGCCCTAGGGTTTGCCTCACATGTGCTACCGTACTTTTGGAGCCCTTTCCTTGATCATCAGAGCCACCCCAAATGACTTGGATGTGTGGGAACACCTTCTCCCCTTGCTTGACAGGGTACTGGGTAGGGGGCGTGACAAGTGTGTTGTTGCCATCCAGATTGGCACTGTCAGTTTAGTTTCCCAGGGGGACTGGGGTAGTTACCCAGACGCCTTAGGGTCCAGAATGCAAAGCCTTAATGACATTTTTTTCCCATGAATACCACATTAGTATTCAAGGAGCTGGAGACCAGTCTAAACTTCATAAGAATGTGTGATATCCTGTCTGTGAACCAGATACTCTTTCATGCAGAATTCAGAAAATCAAGTACAATATTTGTCAAGAAGCGCCTGAGCTCTAAACAACAGCTATAATCTGAAACAACTGTCATAATTTCTTTTGAAGTTAATCACTAAATTGAAGTTGAACACCCTCCTTAAGTATGGTGAATTATCAGTAATTATGGGATTGTGATTTTTCTTGCAAAAAAGGTTTATATTATCACTAAGGTAGTTTTTATGGATCTCCGATTCAGCTATTTAATTTAGAACTTTGTTGAAGTGTCACACCCTTTAATTCTCATTTTAAATTCCAAGGATTTTATAAAAATAAGCCCATGAAATATGTTTTACTTTTTCATATTCAATGACTATCAAATTTTACTTTGATTTTCTCAAGAGAATATTTATTTTCCTCTATAACATAGGTTGTAAAGATGCTTATATTAATAAATATATGTAATAAATGGATAAGCAACAAGGGTATATTGTACAACACAGGAAAATATAGCCATTAGTTTGTAGTAACTTTAAATGGAAGATAATCTATAAAAATATTAAATCACTATGCTGTACACCTGAAACTAATGTAATATTATTGTAAATCAACTATACTTCAATTAGAATAAAAGCAAGTAGGCTACTTGTAAGAAGAAAAAATTTGGTATGTAAATAATATCATCGTAAACTTTCTGTCTTAAGTCTGTAGTTGGGAATCATTCTGATAGCTATTATTTAATATATCCAATATGACCAAACATTTACAAGGTAAAGCCTAGATTAGCAGATATTTGCTTCTTAGATGTTGTATAATGTAACTCAACCGATATGTCTTATCTAGCTGATTCTTCAAAGAGAATTCTATTATCTGAACAAGATCATTTCCTAGTATCTTCTCCCTTCCCCCATCCAGATCTCTTTATGTTTGGCTCTGTGCTATGGTTACAAAAGTGTGTAGGGAGAGATTTTTGAGTCTTCTTTGCAGGCATACAGATTGCAGACTGGTGAACTTTTAGTAAAGATTCTGGGCAACGTTTAGAGACAGTTAGTGTTAAGGAAACTTCCTTGCCCCACTGTCTGATTTTTAATTGACCCGACAGAAGAAACGCTGTCTTCTAAATGTCATTATTTTAGTTCCAGTTAATTAGCTCCAAAAATATAACTCCCAAGACAATCGTCATGGGACCTTGAAATGCTGGCTTTAGTTACTGTCACCTATAGAATGTGGGGTTGGGAGAGTATGAAGTGGAAAGTTTCTGCCATTGTGTAAGTGCACGAAGTGATAAAAAGTAGTGTTATCATTTTTTCCTCAAGGTTTTTTGATCTTTAGTGATATGTTGCAAAGAATATGTGAGATCTTTGGGAAAGTCAGAAATCAGTTTATAATCAATGTATACTAAACTCTGTGAAGAGATGGGATTTAGCATAGTTAAGAGTTCATGTGAACAACCCTTATTTTCATGAAAGCTGCTTCAAATTGCAACAGATTCTGATTCAGTAAGAATCACTGAGTACTAATTATTTTGTGTATTATTTGTGTAAGTCTCACAATAATCCTATGATTTTTAGTAGTCTTCTATTTTTTGGTACCTTATACATTTCTGAAAAATATTCTTTGTGATGATAATTTCTCTAATACTATTGTAATTAGCAGATTTAGGTAAGTATGTACCTAATACTGGGTTAGCCAAAAAGTTCATTCGTGTTTTTCTATAACATCATGCAAAAAAGCCAGATGAACTTTTTGGCCAATCCAATATTATTTTAATAGACAATTTACAAGAAATTTTGGTGTTCAATGAAAAATTAAGAATTGAGTCCTTCAGTGGTGTTAGATGGGAAAAGTATGCTTTTTAATCAGGCCATAAGAATAAAGTTTATTATTGTAAAATTTTTCCTTGTTTGTTTTCCTTTTTCTTCTTGTTTACTGTAGAAGTCACAAGACAAGGAAAAGGCAAAAAATGCAGATACCTTCTGCTTTTATTTTCAGTCTTCCCTTGGAAACTCCATCATCATAAAGTGAAAGTGAGGTCGCTCAGTCGCGTCGGACTCTTTGCGACCCCGTGGACTGTAGCCCACCAGGCTCCTCTGTCCATGGGATTCTCCAGGCAAGAATATTGGAGTAGGTTGCCATTTCCTTCTCAGGGCTCTTCCCGACCCAGGGATGGAACCCAGGTCTCCTGCATTGCAGGCAGACGCTTTAACCTCTGAGCCACCATTTCCTGCAAACTGGTCTGAGGAAAGGGTGTAGTGATCTTTTCTTCCTCTAGATGGCACTCTCCGTTGGAACATGTTAAGCTAGTGTCAAGCATTTAAAATCAGTTCAGTCACTCAGTCGCTTCGGACTCTCTGCGACCCCATGAATCGCAGCACACCAGGCCCTGTCCATCACCAGCTCCCGAAGTTTACTCAAACTCATGTCCATTGAGTCGGTGATGCCATCCAACCATCTCATCCTCTGTCGTCCCATTGTCCTCCCACCCTCAATCTTTCCCAGCATCAGAGTCTCTTCCAGTGAGTCAGCTCTTTGCATCATGTGGCCAAAATATTGGAGTTTCAGCTTCAACATTAGTCCTTCCAATGAATATTCAGAACCGATTTCCATTAGGGTGGACTGATTGGATCTCCTTGCAGTACAAGGGACTCTCAAGAGTTCTCCAACACCACAGTTCAAAAGCATTTTTGCTTTTCAAAAGTATCAGTTTTTTGGTGCTCAGCTTTCTTTAGAGTCCAGCTCTTACATCTATACATGACTACTGGAAAAACCATAGCCTTGACTAGACGGACCTTAGTCGGCAAAGTAACGTCTCTGCTTTTGAATATGCTGTCTAGGTTGGTCATAACTTTTCTTCCAAGGAGTAAGCTTCTTTTAATTTCATGGCTGCAGTCACC
>SJYQ01096206.1:826101-866509 GCA_006410935.1 Redunca redunca
ATTCTTTGGCATTGCCTTTCTTTGGGATTGGAATGAAAACTGACCTTTTGCAGTCCTGTGGCTACTGCTGAGTTTTCCAAATTTGCTGGCATATTGAGTGAAGCACTTTCACAGCATCGTCTTTCAGGATTTGAAACAGCTCAACTGGAATTCCATCACCTCCACTAGCTTTGTTTGTCCCAGGATGTCTGGCTCTGGGTGAGTGATCAGACCATCATGGTTATCTGGGTTCATGAAGATCTTTTTTGTATAGTTCTATGTATTCTTGCCACCTCTTCTTAATATCTTCTGCTTCTGTTTGGTCCATACCATTTCTGTCCTTTTGCCGAGAGAATGCACTGGTCATAGCAAATACCCTCTGCCAGCAACATAAGAGAAGACTCTGCACGTGGAGATCACCAAATGGTCAACACCGAAATCAGATTGATTATATTCTTTGCAGCCAAAGATGGAGAAGCTCTATACAGTCGCAAAAACAAGACTGGGAGCTGACTGTGGCTCAGATCATGAACTCCTTATTGCCAAATTCAGACTTAAATTGAAGAAAGTGGGGGAAACCACTAGACCATTCAGGTATGACCTAAATCAAATCCCTTATGATTATATAGTGGAAGTGCCAAATAGATTTAAGGGACTAGATCTGGTAGAGTGCCTGATGAACTATGAATGGAGGTTCATGACATTGTACAGGAGACAGGAATCAAGACCACCCCCAAGAAAAAGAAATGCAAAAAAGCAAAATTGCTGTCTGAGGAGACCTTACAAATAGCTGTGAAAAGAAGGGAAGTGAAAAGCAAAGGAGAAAAGGAAAGATATACCCATTTGAATGCAGAGTTCCAAAGAATAGCAAGGAGAGGTAAGGAAGCCTTCCTCAGTGATCAGTGCAAAGAAATAGAGGAAAACAATACAATGAGAACGACCAGAAATCTCTTCAAGAAAATTAGAGATACCAAGGGAACATTTCATGCAAAGATGGGCTCAATAAAGGACAGAAATGGTATGGACCTAACAGAAGCATTTAAAATTTAACTGCATAAAACATTTACCAAAAATGTTTACTGATGTCATATAATCTCTGAAGATCCACAAAGCAACTCCATGGGATGGACGTTTTATGGGAAGGAAGTCAAACTTCACACATAGAGCTCTGTGTGACTGGACAGTAATTGCTTGATTCTAAATCTCCCGCCTTTGTTTTCATCATTGTTCATTTCAGTTCAGTTCAGTCGCTCAGTCGTGTCTGACTCTTTGTGACCCCATGAATCGCAGCATGCCAGGCCTCACTGTCCATCACCAACTCCCGGAGTTCACTCAGATTCACATCCATCAAGTCATTGATGCCATCCAGCCACCTCATCCTCTGTCATCCCCTTTTCCTCCTGCCCCAAATCCCTCCCAGCATCAGAGTCTTTTCCAATGAGTCAACTCTTCGCATGAGGTGGCCAGAGTACTGGAGTTTCAGCTTTAGCATCAGTCCTTCCAAAGAAATCCCAGGGCTGATCTCCTTCAGAATGGACTGGTTGGATCTCCTTGCAGTCCAAGGGACTCTCAAGAGTCTTCTCTAACACCACAGTTCAAAAGCATCAATTCTTTGGTGCTCAGCCTTCTTCACAGTCCAACTCTCACATCCATACATGACTACTGGAAAAACCATAGCCTTGACTAGACGGACCTTAGTCGACAAAGTAATATCTCTGCTTTTGAATATGCTGTCTAGGTTGGTCATCATTTGTATAATACTAATAATTTGACTGTTCAGAACAGATTCAGAAACTAGCAAAAACAGAGTGAATAATCAGACTAGTATATATTTATTGATATATTTATTAAGTAATAAATATTGGTTGAATTAATGAATTAGTGAAAAAGTGCATTGTACCACAGTAGACTCTGTCCTCCTTATCACCAAGACCACTCATTATTTGATAGTTCTTGAGGAGGAAACTTAGTGACCGCTGTAGTACTTCTTGCCATGTTGTTGAGGTTTTATCTTCTGTGGTAAATGTAGTATCATTAGTAGCACTGATTAAAGCATAGAATTGGTAATATATTTTTTAAATGCCTAAAAGTTAAGAATATGTAGTAATGACTTGGGTAGGGGCATGAAGTAGCCCTATTTCATGAAGGTAAATGTTTGAAAATACGTTGTACTGAGGATGATAGCATAATTCTGTGATCTTTTGGATAATAGGTTGTGGCAGAACCAGAACCAGATCAGAGCTAAAATATCAAAGTCAGCTTTCCTAAAATGTCTATGGGAGATCTCGCTCAGTAAAAGCAAAGCTTATTTTACTGACCATTGCATTTCCAGGAGGTAAAGCTGACACTCTGAGCCTAATTTTGACCCTCTATGAGGGCATAGTTAGTGAACATAATGGGAAGAGCTAACAATGGTCTGTTGTCCAGAAAACTAACTTCATGATTACACAACTACAGTGACCTTTCACTTCCCCCCCAACACTGACATGCAGAGTCACACTCTGGATGTTGTCATCATCTGAAACTGTTTGATTCAGAAATCTTCAAATTCCCATATCTTCCTTGCTACATTCTCTGTTCTCTCTCATAGAGATTGAGTACCTGAATTTTCTCTGTGTGTGTCAACATGTGCCTGGCCTTTTTCTTTTCTCTACCCAGCCTGTACCCCATTTTTGACCATATGAATTATTCTTTCACCTGTACCCCTGATTCCTTCCTCTTATGCTTCTGCTGCCTCCACTCACCAGAACCCTCATTTCAAGATCAGTGATACAATCTGTATTCTCTATTATGAGATCCAAGCAGCTGAACCCCGGGAGAATCTGAAACATTTGCGAAAATTGACCACATCAGAAATTCACAGTTTTCAGCCAGCACCCCAGGAAATCCTTTTATTTATCCTTGATCACTATTCTCTCCATCCTTGTTTTCCTGCTTCTCGTTTTGCTTTTCTGATACCAAACTTACTGTAATTCTGGGGGCTTGACTTGAGCCTCTCTTCCTGTCTGGAATGCCTTTCTTCTCTCCTTTTCTCCCTTTACTTGTTCAAGTTTTTTCAAAATTACCTCCTTCATGAGGCCTCCCTAACCACGCAGATTGGGTTCAGTACACAGTGCCCTGTGTATTGGTTTGCCTTTGCCACATAATGGGATCTTCCAGGGGGTGGGCAGAGACTGGGACTGCTTTCCCACTTTGTACTCTTAGTGCCTGGCACAAAGCGGGTGTTTAGTAAGTGATAGGTAAGTGAATAAATAGTAAACAGAAAGGAGGACTTGAAGCAAAGCTGGAATATAGAGAATTGGAGATACAGAGTTCCTAAATAGCAAAGAAAAGATAGGTAAGGTGCCATATGTAGTTTCTAAAAGGGAAAGTGGTTATAAAATGTCCATAGACAAAGTCTTTATTGAACAGTTGGAAATAATATGTGAAGAAAAAGTAGAGGCAAAGTGGCCAAATGAACTCTGATTTTGAAATAACATGTGCAGGACAAGGAAAGAAGGATATGAAACAAATAACGAAACAAAATGATTTATATATAAAAGAGGAACACAACCCTGTGAGAATAATGAGCGAAGATTTTTAAAATGTCAAAACTGACCTTTACATTTTTATATAGAAAATGAAAATAACAAGCAAATAATGGATTCTTCTTTTATTTATTTATTTTTGCAATGCCATTCTCCCAAATCATCCTACCCTCTCCCTCTCCCACAGAGTCCAGAAGACTGTTCTATACTTCTGGGTCTCTTTTGCTGTCTCTCATACAGGGTTATCGTTACCATCTTTCTAAATTCCATAAATATGTGTTAGTATACTGTATTGGTGTTTTTCTTTCCGGCTTACTTTACTCTGTATAATAGGCTCCAGTTTCATCCACCTCATTAGAACTGATTCAAATGTATTCTTTTTAATGGCTGAGTAATACTCCATTGTGTATAAGTACCACAGCTTTCTTATCCATTCATCTGCTGATGGACATCTAGGTTGCTTCCATGTCTTGGCTATTATAAACAGTGCTGCGATGAACACTGGGGTACACGTGTCTCTTTCAGTTCTGGTTTCCTCGGTGTGTATGCCCAGCAGTGAGATGGCTGGGTCATAAGGCAGTTCTATTTCCACTTTTTTAAGAAATCTCCACACTGTTCTCCATAGTGGCTGTACTAAATTATTCTTTTAAACAAACTGACCCTATAATCAGAGACAGAGAATAAATGAAAGTTCTCAATTTCTGTTTTCTTTCCATCTTCTCTAACATGAAGAATGATCTATACACAGATTAATAAGGGTAGAAGTAAGAAGAATAATAGGAGAAAATGTAAGCCCAAGATTGAGGAGGAGATTGTACTAGAACCTCTGGTTGTTCTAAATGAATTCACACCTCAGGTTCAGATTCTGAGAAAATTTGTTAATGTCATTGCTCAACTGGTAATCTGAGTTATTACAGTGAATTTGAAAACTTTTAGAAGATTGTGAGGAATAAACTTCCAAAATTATAAAAAGGAATGTAGATTCCATAGACTTCAGTGAGTTTGAAGTTATCTCCACAAAAGCTTCTTAAAGATCATTTAAAAAGATTTGCAAATGTTTACAGAAAGAATAGATGAACAGGAAAGGTTAAGGAGAGTCTCTAAAGCTAATTCATGCAGATGACCCAGTTTCTGCTTTTGATGGGGATGTACATGTACAAATCAAGAGAATGCTGCAGCTGTAATATACATTGAATCCCAGGAGGTATTTGATGTCATCTATTCTATCATTCTGTTTCGGGGGACATATGGAGAGCTGGACTGTAGTATAGGTACAGTTATTGAATAGTGGAACTTGATTTTAGTTATTGCAGCTGTGTGGGAAATCTCTTAGAGGCTGCTGTTTTTGACACTGTTCCACTCATCAGTTTAACACCTCCCTCTCAGCTGGATTACCCTGTGGTCTATTTCACTGAGAAAATGGAAGCCTCCAAATCTTGGTCTTCCCACTGCCAGATACACGAGCCTTCCTGCATCTGTACTCATGAACCCTGTCATGCTTCTTACTCCATTGATTGAATTGCATTGTTCCTTCTGCTTGCATATTGGATCCTCTGTATTTTGCCTCCTCATTGTTGCTGGTATTATCTCCTCTCATTGTATCTTTTCATCTGTTCTCCTTTTTCTGTTGGAGAAGCATGCTACATGAATATGCTATGATAGCTTACAAACATGCCATAATATCTTTTTTTCTTAAAAAACTAAACGATTTCCCTCTCCAGAGTCCCCTTCAAGCTGCCACCTATTTCCTTGCTACCCTTTTTGACAGGGTTTTCTAAACACCTTGGCTCCATTTCTGTGCCATTCTTTGCCACTCCACTGAGACACTGTTTGACAGGGTTGTCAGTAACTTCCATGTTGCTAAATCCAATGGTCAGTTCCCCATTTCCATCTTACTCAACCTCTCAGCAATATTTGACACAGTTGATCACTGTTTCCTGTTTCAGGTTTTCCTCACTTGGTTTCTGGGAAGGACCATGCTCCTGAGTCTTTTCTGCCTCACATGCTGTTCCTTCCTGGTCTCCTATGCTGGAACCTCTTCGTCTCCCTAACTCAGTGATGTAAACTCCAGGGCTCACTCCTAGATCCTGTTCTCTGCTCCACTTGCACTCATTCTCTGGGTCCCCCCACCCCCCACCTTTGAGTACTCTAGCCGCTAGCCACAGTCCCATCATTGCAGAAAGTTCTTTCAGATGGCATTGCTCTGGGTTATTCCATTCATATTATCTCATTAAAATGCATCTGCATGCTGATAACTCCCAAACTGGTTCACCTGTTCCAGCCTCCCACCTGAACCCAGCTTGTTATATCCAACTGCCTACCTGATACCCTTTACTTGCTTCTTAAGAGACCCGTCAGACTTGACAGAGCTAAGGGTAAACTTTATTATACTTTCTCTCTCAACCAGTCTTACCTATAAATGATCTGGGCTATTCCTCATACAGCCATAAAAAAAAACTTGGTAGTCTCTCTTTTTTAAAAAAAATTTTTGGAGGTTAGGCAGGGAAAGGAGGTTGGGCAGGAAGGAGACTTCCACTGTTCGGGAGAGACAGTTCCAGAGGAACACCCCTGTTTCTTTCTACATCTTACTTCAGTCCCTGATAAGTAAGAGTGAGTGACTTTTCACTTTTGTAGTAATATCTAACTTCTTTTTTTCTCTTGCACTCAGTATCTGGTGCATCAAATATACACTAGTCTCAATGCCCTGGTATACTTTTTCCCCAGATACTCACATGGGCTGTTTTGTTACTTCATTCAGGGTTTTGCTGAGAATGTCCTCTTTAGACATTCCCTGCCAACCCTATCTAAAGTAGCCTTCCTGTCATTCTGTATCCTTATTCTGTTTTATGCTGGCATTACATTTATTTTTTCTGTCTCTGCCCCACTAGAATCCATGAGCATAGGGATTTTTCTTTTCATGTCAAAAATAATAGCTGGTGTATAGTAACTGTTCAATAAATGTTTGTTTAATTAAATGGCATACTGATGATGACACTTATGTCATTTCTAATGACATAAAACCAGAGGGTATAACTGATACATTGTCAGTTTTTTGTTTGTTTTGATTATATTTTACACTTTGCTAGTAGCTGAATTAGAGAAAGTGAAACCTCTTGTTTTTCTGAAAAGGTCATTTATATGATTATAGGCATTTTGCTAGGATGCTTTTCATTTATGGTAAAATTTTAAGAGTGTAAAAATTCTAGTAATATTGTTGGGAGCAAGTTTTATTTATTGCATTTATGGTAAAATTTTAAGAGTGTAAAAATTCTAGTAATATTGTTGGGAGCAAGTTTTATTTATGCATTATAACAATAGCTATAAGTTGAAAATTGTAATGATGAATATGAAATTTGGCATTTTTACTATAAAGTACAAAAAGTAACAAGACAGAGTCCCTGGCCTTAAGGAACTTTTTACCTAGGAGGTAAGACAGTCATACAGATAAGTAGCTACACAGGGGGAAAAACATGTAATGTTCTAAAAGGCACATTTTCAATCTATTAAAAACCTGTATTTCCATACTTTATGGACACCTAGCATAATATAGAGTGATTTTTTTTTAAGTCAAAACACAGCTGTGAATAATGAGTGGTGGCAGAGTGCAGGAGGACACAGATCATTGTTGTGGCAGGTTGGATTATGATTTTGGATGGAGTGTAACTCCATAGATATCCAAGCTGGACCATGTACAATATGGAAATAAAGAAGCCATGTCAGTGGCTTTCTAAGAGCATTAGAAAAGTCCCTCAGTTTGGCCTGGAAATGTCTCTCAGTAAGAGAAACAGATGGATCCAGTTTTCTGGCAACTTTTACTTATAGTAGCCAGCCTGAGTTGGCTGGAATCGTTTTAGCATCTGAGATAAATGGCTCCATTGTGTAGTAATCCAGGCTAGAGGGTGCCAGTAGTCAGAGCAATTCATACAGTACCTCCTTACACTCATTGTTCGATAGGTGATTTCCTTGTCTGTAATTTTAGAGTTAAAAATATAAGGATGATGCAGTAGGAGCAGGTATGGAAGGCGTTTTGAGACTCCACTCCAGGACTGTTTTGTTTGGTGGAGCAGTTGATGCCCTGGTGGTTGGCCAGTGGAGTGAGCAAATAAGACTGAGATCCAGCCTGTGCTTTGCTAGCTGTGTGCCATGGGCTGCACCATCCTAGGAAAAGTGTTTTTTCCCTAATTCACACAAAGTCCTTTGTAGTCTAAGGGCAGTTCTATCCTATTTCCTGCCTACTTTATTCTTGAGGGCCTAGAATAGTGTGTAGTACAAGAACCGTCTGTCAAGCTGAACGGAATTCAAGACAGTGCTCTGGCTTCCCTGGTGGCTCAGAGGTTAAAGCGTCTGCCTGCAGTGCGGGAGACCCGGGTTCAGGGATCGGGAAGATCCCCTGGAGAAGGAAATGGCAACCCGCTCCAGTATTCTTGCCTGGAGAATCCCATGGATGGTGGAGCCTAGTCGGCTACAGTCCACAAGGTCGCAGAGTCCGACACGACTGAGGGACTTCACTTCACTTCAAGCAGTTAAAGGTCATTTTGATTTTAAAAGCTTGTGGCTCAAAATAAACCTTATTGTTTGCCTTATAACTATAATCAGAAAATATTTTTCATGCCTCTGCCTGGTAAAAGTTATAGCAAAGGAGACAACTACAGAGAAGCATCTTCTTGCTATCCCAGAAGTAGGAATTTATCCTTTGGTATTCTAGAAATAGCCTTCACTGTGTTATACGTAGGAGATTAATTCATTTTTAAAAATTCAGAAAGGGTAGGAAACTTGGTGGTGGTTTATTCAGTTGTTGGCTGTGTAGTATTTTCTGAGTTCTCATGTATCCTCAAATATCTTTTACAGGAAGGTAATAACTTGACTGTCATAGTATATAGATGATATTCTACTGCCTTCTAGATTTCATTATTAAGAAGACAGATGGTGCCCAATTCTTCCTCCTTTATAGTGGTTTACTGGAGGTTATAAGTTGGGAGTTGGGAGAGGAGGTGTAGGGAGCTGTGATCAGGTTGTCTTGTACAGATCAAATGTGTTCCAAGACTTCATCTCTCAAGATCCCATTCTTAAAGCTACAGGCATTTTTTAGTGTGCTCTTGAGATTTAAAAAATTGTTGGCTGTTTCATACATCAAATATGAAGACTAGCTTCTGGTTTTTATGTCAAAATTTTAATTTTTAAAATTATTTGTGTTTAGCTATCGCCATTAATTGTTATCCTGTTTTGTTTTGTTTTATCCTGTTTTTTTTTTTTTTGGTAGGTGTAGCTTTGTTTTAAGAATATTTGTTTCATCCAGTTCATGAACTCAAATTATAAAGACCCTAAATGTTACAGAAGTGTTGAAAGATCGGTGAGTATTTAATGTAACATATATTAACAGCCAAAATACTTGATTCAGTCTAAGACTTTGAAACTAATAGTTATATGATGTTAATTAAAACCCAAAGTGAAAATACCTAAACTTTCTAGACATGTAAATTATGGTTTATTCATACTATGGCACATTGCACAATGGCTTAAAGGAATGAACTTAATGTTGAGAGGGAAAAGCAAAGTTATAAAAAGATGCATATGTTTTAAAAATAAATGATACTGAATATTTTATGACTATGATGTATCAAAATTATAAAAATATATATGGAAATGGTAAGGCAACAGCTAAGGAGGTGGAAGAGGTATGGGTGGAGTGTACTTTCCTGTGCTCTACACACATGCACACGCACACACCCATCCCCCCATGCACGAGGACTGAGCTGAACATAGCTAATACTTGCCAGATCTGAGGTCCGAGTATTTGCCATAACCTCACATTAGAGAATCTTTGTTTTTTTCTGGGCATTTGAAATGTTCCCAAAAAAATCTTTAAAAAATGCCATGCAGTCATCTTTTCAGTTGGCATTCAGAATGGCTGAAAAACATTCAGTTAAACTCAGCATTCTTATTAGATGCGTGGGAAGAAATCAGTGTTTCTTACTGTGCCAAGTAGAAGTGCCCTCGTCACTCCTGCCAGTGTTGTTCTGCTAGTGCTGTTAATAACTAATGCAGCTAGAAGAGTGAAAAGTGTGTTCACATATTTTGTTATTTGTAGTTGACATGGTTTTAGATCTGGAAATTCCAATAAGATCAATAAGAGAGTTCAGTAGGAAGTTTGGATACAGGAGTTAGGTTTGGATATCTCAAAATAAATCTACTTCCTATAGGCCTCCTATAAACCAGTTTTGTATCCTAGTTGGCATATATAATGGAAAATAAAATCCCATTCAGAATAAAGATGAAAACTATAAGACACCTGGAATAAAGCTAACAGAAATATATAACAGCAATTTCTACTTCAAGGAAATAATGGGATAAATGTGCAGGTATTATAAGGAGTTTATTGCAGTTTGTTTATGATAGTAAGAAACTAGAAACAACCTAAATATTCAACAATGACAAATTGGCTACATTGTTATAGTGCATCTACTAATGAAACACATGTACTATATGTAAAATACACATGCAGTGGAATGTATTAAAAAGTAAGCATACAGCTATTAAACAGAGAAAGAGTTCATGTGAAGATTTCCGAACTACCTAAATGAAACAATCATTTATGTATGATACTCTGTATATGTAACTGTGTATGTATTTTAAATACATTTTTAAATATGGAAAAATGTTTCTGCATGTAATACTTTTTACTGACATGATATCTTATGCTTTTAGGAAGTGGGATTGAAGTTATTTCCTCATCAGTTGTCTAAAAATTCATGTTAATTTCTTTTATTTTAATTTCTAGAAGATAGGCCCTAGTTATTACTATTACCACAGTTTTTTTGTTTTTCACATTTTTTAAATTTCTAAAGTTGCAGTGTGCCTTGCAACTGATGGTGTCTTATATAGTCAGTGGGCTGCATTTGTGGAAGAGCTAGTTATTCTTGTGCGCCCTTGAATTAACTTGGTCATAGCTGTTCACAGCGTCAGCCCTTCAGCTGAGTTATGTGCAGTGTCAGCACTACATCTGATGAGTTTTCCGAGTTTCCTGGTTAGTTACTTTCTACCAGTCTCCTCTGGTAAGACTGAAAAACTTGCACAGCCTCAAAACCTACAGAATGATGTCAGCGTCTTTGGGTTCTGTCAGGTGAAAAACAGTTTATATTTTTAAAGATCCAATTATCTTTCAAAATATGTACAACAAGAGTATTTTATAAGTAATGGGTTTATTTTTATTCTAGAGTGAGGCCGTTTTAGAGAGGAAGTCAGCATTTACTTTAACTGCCACCACCCACCCAGTGTTTTCTTTCCCAGCACTTTCACTTACCCATGCTTGCTCAGTCATTTCACACCCAGGACTAATTTCTGCCTTGCAGGAATATTTAAGGAGTACCAGACGAGATCAGAACTATGTCTGAAAGATTTTAAGGTTAGGTACCAATGCCCGATAATTTAAAGTCAGTCTTCAATTAAAAACAAATAGCAACAAAAACACATATTAATAGTTTTATGCAACATTTTTATTTTTCTAATCTTTTCTGTAATATTTATTTTATAGCTCGGTCATGAGCACTGACAGTAACTCATTGGCACGTGAGTTTCTGACCGATGTCAACCGGCTTTGCAATGCGGTGGTCCAGAGAGTGGAGGCCAGGGAGGAAGAAGAGGAGGAAACCCACATGGCAACCCTCGGACAATACCTTGTCCATGGCCGAGGATTTCTGTTACTTACGAAGCTAAATTCTATCATTGATCAGGTAACATTTTCATATCAAATCATTTTTTTCATCAGTAAATTTTAATTATAGATAAGTAATTTCTAGGTCGCATAATTTCTGATAGTCTCTTTGAGATAAAGTCCTATCTCTCACATCACTCAGACAAGGAAAAGTAACTCCATTTATGAACATATTGTTTATTTGGATACTTTCCAAAATGTCTAAAATATCTTACAGGTATAAACAGCCTTTTTTCTAAAATGCTTTCATATACACTATACTTTTTATCAGTGTGAGATAACTATGACTGTTAGTAGAGATAATATCATGATTCAGAAACATCATGCATTAGTACTTTCAATAAGTATCAGGTGTATTTTTTTAAAGTTTAGTGTAAATTATATTTAGAGAACTTACCAATTCTGGGGTGAAAATAGAGTCCTTTGTGTAAACTAATAATTACTAAATCATCTGGTTTTCATACATTACTGTGTTTGCTTAAACAATGGTAAGACCGTATGGTATTTTGCTGTTTCCTTCGGAGAAGGCGGATAGCAACCCACTCCTGTACTCTTGCCTGGAAAATCCCATGGATGAAGGAGCCTGGTAGGCTGCAGTCCATGAGATCGCGAAGAGTCGGGCATGACTGAGCGACTTCACTTTCACTTTTCACTTTAATGCACTGGAGAAGGAAATGGCAACCCACTCCAGTGTTCTAGTACTTCCTGTAAATGTAACCATGCAGTATGTACGCTTGTGTCTCAGAGATGATTCGTCCATGTCGCTTAAATCAGTAGTGCATTACTTTTGTTTCTGGTTAGTGCTTTGTTGTATGGATATACCATAATTTTTTAACCATTCTCCTGTTGGGTTGTTTTTTTGTTGTTCTTCAGTTGCTAAATCGTGTCTGACTCTTTTGTGACCCCCATGGACTGTATAGCCCACCAGTCTCCTCTGTCCATGGGATTTCCCAGGCAAGAATACTGGAATAGGTTGCCATTTTCTTTTCCATTTGGGTTGTTTACATTTGACTATTGTGAATAAAGCTGCTGTGAATATTCTTATAAATGTCTGTGTGTTAATATATTTTCATTTCTCCTGGGTAAGTATCCAGGCATATGTGATTGCTCGGCTGTAGGGTAAGTGTTTAGCAGTACAAGAAATTGCCAAACTGTTTTTCGGAGTGGTTGTACCACTTTTCATTCCTACCAGTGGTGTATGAGAACTCCAGTTATTCTATATCGTCTCTGATATTTGGCATTGCCAGTTTTTTTAGTGTTAGCCATTCTAAGGGAATGTGAAGTAGGGTCTCACTGCAATTTTAATTTGCATTTCTGTGACAACTGATGATGGTGAGCACTTTTTAGTGTGCTAATGTCCATTTGTTTATCTTCTTTTGTGAATATCTGTTCAAGTTTTGTGCTCATTTTAAAGCTCAGGCTATTTGTTTATAATCCAGTTGTTATAATTCTTTATGTATTCTGGATAAAAATCTTTGTTGAATTGCAAATACTTTCTCTGTGGCTTGTCTTTTCATTCCTTTCTCTTTTCCCTGCTGAGCTATGAGGCATGCAGGATCTTAGTTCCCCACCAGGGGTAGAACCTGTGCTTCCTGCAGTGGAAGCCTGGAATCTTAACCACTGGACCACCAGGACAGTCCCACTTTACATTTCTCAACAGTGTCTTTAGAAAGGCAAACTTTTTCCCTTTGTGAATAGTGCTTTTTATCTTTTGTCTAAGAAATCTTGGTCTTACAGACCCAAAGTTGCACAGATATTCTCCAATGTTTTTCCCACTAGGGGCTTTTTTGTTATTATTTTTAGATCTTTTAGGTCTGTGATCCATTTTGAATTAATATTTGAATATGGTGTGAGGTAGGAATTATGGTTCATTTCTGCCCGCCCACTCATTTGTTCCACAACATTTCTTCTTAAAAATCTGTTCTTTCCCCTACTGAAAAGCCTTGCCACCTTGGTTAAAAACCAATTGACCATATATTTATAGTTTATTTTTAGACTCTCTCTTCTACTCTGTTTATCTTCTTTCACTAATACTATATTGTCCTGATTGCTGTAACTTTTATAGTAATTCCAGAAATTAAATGGTGTAAGTTCTCTCATTTGTTCTTCTTTTTCAAGAATGTTTGAAGAACATTCTAGATCCTTTGCCTTTCCATGTACATTTTGGAATCAGCTTATTATTTCTGCAAAGTGCCTGTTAGGATTTCAGTTGTGATGTTGTTGAATCCAGAAATCAACTTGGAGAGAATGAACGTCTTACATGCTAATAATCCTGAGTTTCTCAATCCATGAACATGATATATATCTCTTTATTTGAGTCCTCTCAAATTTCTCCACAGTATTTTGTGATTTTTAGCATTGAGGTCTTATGTAATTGGGGGTAAATTTGTTCTAAATAGTTTATTTCTTTTATGACATTATAAATGGTATTTAAAAACTTTATTTTTCTGCTGCTTGCTGCTCATAGAAATACAGTTGATTTTCGTATGTTGACCTTGTGCCCTGTGATTTTACTAAATTTATTTAGTTATCTATCTTGAAGTTTTACTGTGCATTCCTTAGGATTTTCTGTGTAAATAATCATGTCATCTATAAATAATTTCACTTCTTTTCAAATTTGTATGCCTTTTATTTCATTTTCTTGTGTTTTTCTTTGGCTTCTAGTACAGAGGTGGGTGGAAGTGATGAGAGTGGACAGCCTGCCTGTGTTTGGCCTGAGGGAAAGGCATTCAGTATTTCACCATTAAATCTTAAGTTAGCTCTAGATTTTTCCCAGATGCCTTTTATCACAATAAGGAAATTCTCTTTTATTCCCAGTTTGTTGAGAGTTTATATCCTAAATGAATGTTGGATTTTGTCAAATACCTTTTCTGTGCCTATTGACACTATCATATTATTTTTTTCTATTAATGTAGGTAGATTACATTGATGGTTTCTAAATGTTGAACTAACTTTGCATTCCTGGGATAAACCCAATTTGGTCATAGTTTATCATATACAGAAATGTTAATCTGTTTATTCTTAAGGAAAAAATGCTTAAATAGCAAAAAATATAATCTTTTTAATGGTTAAAGAGGACAGACTGAAAGTTTATACTGAGATCTTTACAAGTTTTTTGAAAACTTGAAAACTTCCCAGCCTAAAAAAATAACAGTTATTTTGATTTGAAACTGGTGGCAAACCTTGTCTACTGTAGTTTTGTTGTTCAGTCGCTCAGTCATGTGTGACTCTTTGCGACCCGGTGGACTGCAGCACGCCAGGCTTCCCTGTCCTTCCCTATGTCCCTGAGTTTGCTCAAACTCATGTCCATTGAGTGGGTGATGCTGTCTAACCATCTCATCCTCTGCTGCCCCCTTCTCATTTTGCCTTCAATCTTTTCCAGCATCAGGGTCTTTTTCAAAGAGTTGGCTCTACCATAGTAAGTCAGTCTACCATAGTAAGGAATCTTAATTTTATTCTGAAAATATTAGGGAGGTTTTTAAGTAAGAGAATAAGCAGTGAAAAGTATTCTTCAGATTTGACAAGTCAGTCACTGGTAATATTAGCAAGAATTGTTTCTGTTGGAGAATAATGCACATTTTTCAATTTAGTAAAGGTAATAACAATGAATGAATTTTAGATTACTACATCTAGTCCTGCAGATTCTGTTTACACATATGCCAGAATTTATCTGTGTATGATTGGTCTAGCAGGAATGAGGGAGCATAGCAGATGGCTGACATTCATACTTGTTGGAGGAGTGGGAGTGTGATCACAGTGGAAATGGTAGCCACTGGACAGCAGTAGATAATCCATTGCATTATCTCCTTTACACCTGGGCTAGTAGACAGGAGCAGTGAGTATATCAGTTGATTGCTATGTAACAAACCACAATTCAAAAACTTAGCGGCATTAACAAATGATTTATTTGCTAATGATTCTGTGAGGTTGGCAGTTCAGACAGGCTCAGCTGGGATCACCATCTCTGCTCCTTATGGTGTCAGCAGGGATTACATCTGAATGTGCAGTTGGTTGGCAGAAGATTGAGGGCTGCTGGATGGGACTGTTGGCCAGCTGCCTCATTTCTTATCCATGTGGTCTCTCATCTTTCAGAAGGCTAGTCTCAGCTTCTTTCCATGGGTGGAAGCATTCCAAGAGGCTGAGTAGGAGGCTGAAGAAAGTCATATAATCTCACTTCTGCCACATTCTGTTGGTCAAAGCAAGTCACTTGGCCAGCACAGATTTAAAAGATGAGAACACAGACTCCAGCACTAATGGGAGGAAATCACTTGTGGCCATGTTTTATCTACCATAGTGTTTTCCCTCTGGCCATGATTATTAGCATCTCTCCCATACTCCCTTCCAGGACTCTCAAAGTAATGTTCCCACATGGCATCCAATCGGAAGTCCACAGGCTCACAATATGCATCAGTTCTGTATGCACTCTAGGCTTCCTGGCGCAGGACTTTAGTAGCAGCTCTTCTTGATTGAGAGACTCGTGAACTAAAAAGACAAATTATCTACCCCCACACACCCTGTACACAGTGATGAGATAGGAACAAGTTAACCACAAGACAACTTGTATTCAACAAGGGAGAGTGAGAGGAGGCACTCGCAGTCACTCATCCAGTGAAATCCAGCTAGGCAGGTGTTCTAATACTCCTTTTTCTGTTTTTCAGACAGATCTCTACTTTGGGCATGTAAGGCTTATGTGGAAAAACACCTTCAAAATTTTTAGTAATACTCTACTTTTGTCTGGCTAACAGGGCCTACTCAGTCAGTTCAGTTCAGTCACTCAGTCGTGTCCAACTCTTTGCAACCCCATGAACCACAGCACGCCAGGCCTTCCTATCCATCACCAACTCCCAGAGTCCACCCAAACCCATGTCTTTTGAGTCGATGATGCCATCCAACCATCTCATCCTCTGTCGTCCCCTTCTCCTCCTGCCCTCAGTCTTTCTCAGCATCAGGGTCTTTTCAAATGAGTTAACTCTTCACATCAGGTGTCCAAAGTATTGGAGTTTCAGCTTCAGCATCAGTCTTTCCAGTGAACACCCAGGACTGATCTCCTTTAGGATGGACTGGTTGGATCTCCTTGCAGTCCAAGGGACTCTCAAGAGTCTTCTCCAACACCACAGTTCAAAAGCATCAATTCTTTGGCGCTCAGCTTTCTTTATAGTCCAACTCTCACATCCATACATGACCACTGGAAAAACCATAGCCTTGACTAGATGGACCTTTGTTGACAAAGTAATGTCTCTGCTTTTGAATATGTTGTCTAGGTTGGTCATAACTTTCCTTCCAAGGAGTAAGCATCTTTTTAATTTCATGGCTGCAGTCTGCAGTGATTCTGGAGCCCGGAAAAATAAAGTCACTCACTGTTTCCACTATTTCCCCATCTATTTGCCATGACGTGATGGGACCAGATGCCATGATCTTAGTTTGCTGAATGTTGAGCTTTAAGCCACCTTTTTCACTCTTCTCTTTCACTTTCAAGAGGCTCTTTAGTTCTTCTTCACTTGCTGCCATAACGGTGGTGTCATCTGCATATCTGAGGTTATTGATATTTCTCCCGGCAATCTTGATTCCAGCTTGTGCTTCCTCTAGCCCAGTGTTTCTCATGATGTACTCTGCATATAAGTTAAATAAGCAGGGTGACAATATACAGCCTTGACGTACTCCTTTTCCTATTTGGAACCAGTCTGTAGTTCTATGTCCAGTTCTAAGTGTTGCTTCTTGACCTGCATACAGGTTTCTCAAGAGGCAGGTTAGGTGGTCTGGTATTCCCATCTCTTTCAGAATTTTCCAGTTTATTGTGATCCACAGAGTCAAAGACTTTGGCATAGTCAATAAAGCAGAAATAGATGTTTTTCTGGAACTCTCTTGCTTTTTCAATGATCCAGCAGATGTTGGCAATTTGATCTCTGGTTCCTCTGCCTTTTCTCAAACCAGCTTGAACATCTGGAAGTTGACCGTTCATGTATTGCTGAAGCCTGGCCTGGAGAATTTTGAGCATTACTTTATTAAGAGTGTGA
Source organism: Redunca redunca (assembly GCA_006410935.1). Taxonomy (NCBI): domain Eukaryota; kingdom Metazoa; phylum Chordata; class Mammalia; order Artiodactyla; family Bovidae; genus Redunca; species Redunca redunca. Next base: position 843,333 of record SJYQ01096206.1, read on the forward strand.
GATGAGTGCAATCTCTGGGCCTACGAGGTACCACCTTAAGTGTTTCTGGGGTTGTGACATAATACTCTTAGTATTATAGCCACTTAATAACCCATTTTTGATGGGAGGAAAGGGGGAGAGGGAATTGGGAGCTGGTTGTGCAGACTATAGCCTAGGCGAAATCCTGTTGCCATTGATCTGTTTGTGGGCAGCACACAAGCTAAGAAGAGTTTTGGCATTTTTAAAGCACTGTTAAAAGAAACAGAAATATGGGACACAGGCCATATATGACTCACAAAGCCTAAAATGTTTACATTCTGGCCCTTTACAAAAGAAGTTTGCAATTTCTGGTCTAAATCAAGAAAGACTTTTTTTTTTTTTTTTCAAAACACAGTATTTGACATCAGTAGGGAAAACAGTACATGTAATTATCCTGAGACATCAAAAACATTTAACAGAATTCATCTATTCTTGACAAAAACTCTAAAAATAGATTAAGAATAGAGAGTTTCATCTAAAAAGAGTAGAAAAAAATTATATTTCTTTTTATTGATGTATAGTAGGACTTCGCTGGTGGCTCAGATGGTAAAGAGCCTGCCTGCAGTGCAGGAGACCTGGGTTCAATCCTGGGTCAGGAAGATCCCCTGGAGAAGGGAATGGCAACCCACTCCAGTATTCTTTCCTGGAGAATCCCAGGGACAGAGGAGCCTGTGGGCTACTAGTACAGCATTACTAGTAGCAGAAGTCTCTGCTGCTTTCAACATGGAGTAGCAAAGAGTTGGACAGGACTGAGCAAGTTTCACATAGTTGATTTACAATGTTGTGTTAATTTCTGCTGTATAGCAAAGTGATTCAGTGAATATTCTTTTTCATATTCTTTCCCACTTTGGCTTATCACAGGATATTGAATATCCTGTGCTGTACACTAGAACCTTGTTGTTTATCCATTCTATACACTAGAACCTTGTTTATCCATTCTATGTATAATAAGTTTTAATCTGCTAACCTCAAACTCCCAATCTATCCCTTCCTCATCCCCCCAACCTCCTTGGCAACCACAAGTCTGTTCTCTATGTCTGTGGGTCTGTTTATGTTTTGTAGATAGGTTCATCTGTGTCCTATTTTAGATTCCCCATGGAAGTGATTATTATATGGTATTTGTCTTTATCTGTCTTACTTCACTTAGTATGATAATCTCTTGGTCCATCCATGTTGCTACAAATGGCATTACTTCTCTTTTTTTTGGCAGAGTAGTATTCCATTGTATGTGTGTACCACATATTCTATATCCATTCATCTGTCAGTAGACATTTAGGTTGTTTCCATGTCTTGGCTATTGTGTATAGTGCTCGTTTGAACATAGGAGCACACATATCTTTTTGAATTATAGTTTTGTCTGGGTATATGCCCAGGGGTGGGATTGCTGGATCACATGGCAACTCTATTTTTAGGGTTTTGGAGGAACCTCTGTAGTGTTTTCCATAGTGGCTGCACCAATTTACACTCCCACCAACAGCGTAGGAGCATTTTCTCTACATTCTCGCTAGCATTTATTTGTAGACTTTTTAAATCATGGCCATTCTAACCAGTTTGAGGTGGTACATCATTGTAGTTTTGATTTGCAGTTCTCTGATAATTAATGATGATGAACATCTTTTCATGTGCCTACTGGCCATCTGTATATCTTCTTTGGAAAAATGTCTGTTTAGGTCTTCTTCCACTTTTCAACTGGGTGTTTTTCATTGTTATCGAGTTGTATGAGCTGTTTGTATGAAAAAATCAAAATAATTTTTTATAAGCTCTGCAACAGAACCAGCATAAGAATAACTTTATTACTATTCTGTTTGATATCATGTTTTAAAAACATGCAATAATAAAGTGGAATATGAAAATAGTGACAGCTAAATGTGAGAAAGATGGAGAAATAAAAGTTAATTTTTAAACTGATGTGTACAGAAAAATCCAAAAGATCATCCAGAAAGCTGTTCAACAGAATTATAGACTATAAGACAAACATATTGTTTCCTTTAGCTAAAGCTATACAACTAGAACATTTTAAAAAGATTCTGTTTACAGTAGTAATGAAGAAATGTTCACATATGTGTGTATAGATACACATTTAAGAAATAATTATAAAATTCTGATAGAAATGAAGGACTTAAACAAATGGCACATATATTTCTGCTATGTCTGGAACATTAAATTCAGCATGTTAAAATCGAAAGTAATGCCATTAATATAAATTAAAATAACTTCAGTCCGAATTCCTTAACATGTCATCCTGAGATCCTTGAACCCCACTGATCTGGTGCCCATATGCCTGCAGCTTCCTAAACATCACCTCTAATTTGGGATCTCAGCTTTTCCTCCCAATAAAATTGCCCTTTCTCTTCCATCCTGCCATCACTACTTTTGGATGGTTAGGATAGGCAATTAATATAAAATACAATCAAAACAATAGAATTGTGAAAGAGACAGTGCCTGGCACCTGGTTGATAGGGAGCATGAGCATGATTCTTACCACCTGGATGAGAGTGATCTCACTGTTTGTTATTGCAATGGGGAATTAAAAACTGTGTGACACGGTTGTTTTCCAAGCAGAGGGGAGAACATAAAATTGTAAGTATTAGATGAGGAGTAATGTGGTTTCTGTAGATCGGATAGTTTAGGAATAGCCAGGGAATGGCTCTGTTTGGGCCATATATTGCCTAATTTGGCATACTGAGCCTTGAGCTGAGTGGGAAGGAAATCGAGAAGTTCCAGGCCACGTGTCTCAGAAGCCAGGGGCAGGAGTGCCAGTCACACAGCAGTGGTGATTTGCCAGTGTACTGTGCAGGAAGATGCACTGAATTCCAAGGACAACCTGTCTACAGCACTTCTTCACACACCCTTGAGGTTTTGGCAAGCTCTGTTAGAATGTTATTAATTCCTCTACTAAAGATAAAGATTCAGCTTAGAGAGACTAGGCAGGAGTGTACCTATCCAAAATTGGTTTACTTTTTTTTTTGCAAGATAATGTATCTTTTGCTGGCATCTGAAAAAAATGTTGAGATAGGTACCGTTTACAAGCTCTGCATACAATCGTTATCTAGACATCTGCTGATTCTGAAGTAAAGCTCATAGAAATGGGGCCCTTTGATACAATTTTTACTTTGCATCCAGAATTCAAAATCATTCAGGCAGGTAATGTTTATGAACATCCAGCTGTGTACTAGGCATTGAGTGGGAAAAAAGGGGGTGATTGCTAAGGACTAGGGCCTGAGCCCTGGAATTCATGCTCTGAGAGAGGCCTGCAAAGTATGTTTGGAAAAATCTCCCATCATATTTAGAGATAAATCCAAACCCTTTCATGTGACCCCCCTCCCCAAGGCCGCCTTGTGTTGGGTGCTGTCCACCTGGCTGACCTGCAGCCTTTTCTCTCAGTGCCCTCCCCCTTGCTGTGCTCCAGCCACACTCTCCTGCCTGCCATTCTATGAAAAAGTCAAATCCATTTCCACCCTTGGTATCTTTCCTATGAGCTCTTTTCCTCCATGTCTTTGCATGGATTCTTCCTTCTCATCGCTTAAGCATCTGCTCAAATGGTCCATCCTGACTAGCCTATTCAAATGTTCCTCTTTCCATCTTATTTAATTTTCTCCATATCACAGCATTCTGTCTGAAAGTTTCTTATCTGTCACCATTGTTTTCTGTCTCACCTGCTAGAGCGTCAGCTTTGTAAGGATGCAAGTGTTGTCTTCCTTGTTCACCACTACATCCAGAATGTCTGGCACATAGTAGAGGCTCAATAAATATTTGTTGAATGAATGAAAGAGGAAAATGGGCATTTGGACATTAACCATTCAGCAAATTGGTTGCTATACTAAATCAGGGGCATGAAACCTTACTTGACCTAGGAGCGATTAGAGAAGTCTTCTGCAGAGGAACTAAGACCTGAAGGATGAGTTGGTACTTGGCAGATGGAAGGATGGTGAGAGAATTGTAAGAGCAGTGCATGTGAGGAAGACGTTTGAAGGACCACTGATGTTCAGGAAACCTTAATAGTACATGTAGGTAGGGGTTGGCTGTGGTGGTAGAAGTTAAAACTGGACAAGTCAGTAGGAATCATGTCATGAAGGGTCTTCCAGTCCTGAGAAGGGATTTAGATTTTGCTTTTGCAGAATTTTAAGCCTTTTCATAACCAGAATGCTAGAAAGTAATAATCTGAATCCTGTCTCTACATTCTCATTCCCCTTGACTCTTCAGCCTATTTGTAATCTGATTTGCACCCTCATCACTCCATCAAAACTGTGTTTGTTAAGGTCACCAGTGACCCTGTGCTTGGTAAGTTCTTTCCTACCATCATCTTACACAATTAAAGATCAACAACTCTTGACCTGATTAGCTTTTCTCTCTTTTCTGAACTGCTCCCTTCCCTTGATATTTCTTGTTCTGCTTCTCTTTGGAGAGAGGTAGCTTCTCAGTCTCCTCTGTAGGCTGCTCTTCAGCACCACCATCTGCAGTTCTTTCAGTGTTGTTCTCCAGAACTCCATTCTGGGAAGTCTGCCCCTCTCCTCCTGCATACTCTCCTAGGAAATTTCACCCATGTCCTTGACCTCTGCTCAGATAACACCCCAATTATTTACTTTACATCATTTTCTTAAGTTCCAGTCATGTATATTCAGCTGTTTACTAAAAAGCTGAGTCCATTTGGAGATCCAACAGACATCTCAAACTTAGTATGTTCTAAAAAGTGCATCCATCATCTTTTCCCCAGCCTAACACCACTGCTAAATGTCCTGTCTTGATGACTGTGTTATCACTCGTTGCTAGTGGCCTAAATCAGAAACTTTCAAGTTCTTTTGGATCTTTTCCCCCCTCCCATATGCCCCATAGATAATCAGCTGCAAGTCATTTCATTTCTCCCTTACGGTTTCTCAAATATGTCTCCTCCTCTTCAACTTTACTGTCTGAGGCTTCAGGTAATTATTATCTCTCGTCTCTATTACCGTTTCCCTGCCTCTAGCACTGATTAGTCCCTACCCCTCCCCACCAGTTCTGTTGTCTATATAGTGGCAAATCTGATTATGCCACCTTGACCCACTCTGACCCCCTCCCCACAGATTGACACGAGGAATTTACACTTGATTTGTCATTAATTCCTTGACCACCCGTGTCCCAAGTTTCCCAGGTGTAGCACTTCCACACCTCTGATAATGACTGCTCCTTTTTCTGAACTCCTAAACTGAATGCCTGTGCCACACCTGGGTATGTACACATGCTGCGTGCCTTCTGTTCTTTAACTGTTTTGTGTGTATGTGTTCTGTGGACCAAATGGGGACCTTCTCCAGGGCTTGGACCATGTCCTCCAGAAAGGGTAAGACAATGCTATGGATGGACCTAGTGTGCAGTCAATCAATATTTATCGGATGACCTTCACTAATAAGTCTGTCTCTCTTTACATATACTATTGTGTTAATAATGTCCATTTCTCTTCTTGAGAATTGTGTTTTCTGAGTTTTAAATTTAACTGCATGAAGCCTTTTTGTTTTTCTAGTAGTTTTTGGTACTGGTTTGCTAATTAATAGGGCTTAACTTTTCATTTGCACCTAGCAAGTTTATCTTTTTGTAGGTGAGGGATTCTTACAATGTGCATGGTGGTAATAACAGCTACTTTCGGAAAAAGCAGCAAGAATGTGCTAAATACCGTCAAATACTCTTACACTCTTCTATCCTTGGGAAGGTTTATAAATTGCAAAGTATCACAGCTTTAATTGGATTTAAGATAGGTTAATATGATTCTTCCTCCTCAAGAAATGGAATTTTTTTTTAACTTAAAGTTAAGGTATTAGGAATAACTGTGTTTCATGACCTCAGAGCATGAAAGATTCTTTTATTTCTAATACAGGCATTGACATGCAGAGAAGAACTCCTTACCCTTCTTCTGTCACTCCTTCCATTGGTATGGAAGATACCTGTTCAAGAAGAAAAGGCAACAGGTATTTTCTTTTCTTTGTCATATCACTTGTGTTATCAAAATTCTGCTGGGGAAAAACTTGCATTCAAAGGTTACTTCTGCTGTGATGGTTGATAGCAGCTCAAAATCAAAGCAGTATATATTAGTGTGATATTTAATATGAAAAATTCTTTAGGCAAATACATTTTTATTTCTTCTAATAATATAAAAATGATAGAGAATTTCTTGAACATGATTAGAAAATAGATGAAGAAGCAGAACACTTAGCAAAAGGAGTAAATCTGTATGTGCAGCCTAACATTTAAAAATGGAGAGTGAAAAGTTTGAAGACATTAAAGATTCTCTGCTTATTTTAAAGACTGCTTTCCATTACCAGTGCTCTATCAAATGACGTTTGCAGTTTAGGTTTTCTAACGTTGCTTTTAAAGGATAAATTTGAAGTAATGTTTTGTGTTAGGACTAGACAGGATTATTACACTTAAGGTCAGCATATTTTTAATTTCTGATTCAGAAAAAAATATATCAAGTACGTGAAACTTATTTTAAATGTTTCAGTAGAGGGATTAACAGTGTTCCCCCTTGACCATTTCTGGAATATGCATATTGTGAAATGTTTAAGGATCTCTCAGGCTGAAAAAAAAAAATCTCTTGAATTTAATGCCATATATGCATTTTTAATGTATTTCTGAAATGGAGCTCTCTTTTAAGGGATTTATCTAAGGTCTTGTAATAATATTATCCTGCTTATTTTGTTGATTCACTGACTCTGCTCTTATTTTCTTCTGAATTTATAGAACTCACAAATTGTTAATCACTTAAGAACTCTAATTTGTGTTCTTTTGGTGAAGTTGTCTTCATTGCCTGCCTCTTTTGCATATATGGAATTTGTCAGACTCCTTTTACTCCTCTCTCCCTTAAAGCACAAGTCTTTTATTTAGATTTTTATTTATTCATTCTAAATTATAACTGTACCTTTTGTATTATCGCAAAGAAAAAAGCCCAGTGTCATGGAAACTTTATTCTTTTCTCTGAGATACAGGTCTTGAGTAATGACCGCACAGCAGCCCTAGGTTTTAGGCACTGAGGGTGGAACAGCGATATCTGCACCTGTACCAAGGTCCTTGCGTAGCACACGCAGTGAATGCAGTGAATGAATGACTCTTTCAACCCCAGTCTTGGAGAACATTTGTATCTACTGTATGGTTTTAAATAATTTGGGGAGATCTTAAGGTTCCTAAGTTATATCAGAGCTATAAACTAAATACTGTTTTGAGGATACAGTATACCTCTGTGTCTTAATTAATGGTGTTATTAGAGGAGATTTGTGAAGTGGTAAGAACAGTAATGCTAAATACCAGCGTTGCTCTCCTAACTCTGTTCTCCCTGTTTTCAAAATCAATTTGTGTTCTTTGATTCAGGGCCACTTGGTATTTAATATGAGCAGGATAAGGAAATGAAGTGATGTGGGGAGGAAGGGGAATAGAGACATACCAAAAAGCTAAAAGAAGTCAGCCCCATAATAAAAATATACTGAGGACAAACTCCTAAAGTAAAGAAGTAAGAGGATAATCACCTATGCATATTGAGTTTTAAAACATATTAAGGTATTCTAAATTTTCTTTCTTCATTTTGTCAGACTTTAATCTACCATTCTCAGCTGGCATAATCCTGACCAAAGAAAAGAACTCAAGTTCTCAAAGATCTACTCAGGAAAAATTATATTTAGAAGGAAGTGCCCCGACTGGTCAGGTTTCTGCAAAAGTAAATGTTTTTAGAAAAAGCAGGAGGCAACGTAAAACTACCCATCGTTATTCTGTAAGAGATGCAAGAAAGACACAGCTCTCCACCTCAGATTCAGAAGCCAATTCAGATGACAAAAGTATAGTAATGACTAAATACAGAAGGTCCCATGTGCTGCAGCATTTTGCAAAACAGTGTCCTAAAGAAGATCACCTTACAGCTAAGCTTAACCACTTATCGACCAAAGAGCAGACTCCTCCTGACACCATGGCTTTGGAAAATTCCAGAGAAATGATTCCAAGAGAGGAGTCAAACACTGACATTTTAAGTGAGCCAGCTGCCTTGTCTACCATCAGTCACATGAACAATTCTCCATTTGACTTATGTCATGTTTTGTTATCTTTATTAGAGAAAGTTTGTAAGTTTGACATTACCTTGAATCATAATTCTGCTCTCGCAGCCAGTGTAGTGCCCACACTGACTGAATTCCTAGCAGGTTTTGGGGACTGCTGTAATCTCAGTGACAATTTGGAGGGTCAGATGGTTTCTGCAGGCTGGACTGAAGAACCAGTGGCTTTGATTCAGCGGATGCTTTTCCGAACAGTACTGCATCTGATGTCAGTAGATATTAGTACGGCAGAGGTGATGCCAGAAAATCTCAGAAAAAATTTAACAGAATTGCTTAGCGCAGCTTTAAAAATTAGAACTTGCCTAGAAAAGCAACCTGACCCTTTTGCCCCAAGACAGAAGAAAACACTACAAGAGGGTCAAGAAGATTTTGTGTTTTCCAAGTATCGTCATAGAGTGCTGCTTTTACCTGAGCTGCTGGAGGGAGTTCTGCAGATCCTGATCTGTTGTCTTCAAAGTGCAGCTTCAAATCCGTTCTTCTTCAGTCAAGCCATGGATCTGGTCCAAGAATTCATTCAGCATCACGGATTTCATTTATTTGAAACAGCAGTTCTTCAAATGGAATGGCTGGTTGTAAGAGAAGGGGTTCCTCCCGAGGCCTCAGGGCATTTGAAAGCCCTCATCAATAATGTCATGAAAATAATGAGCACTGTCAAAAAAGTGAAGTCAGAGCAGCTGCATCATTCAGTGTGTACAAGAAAAAGGCACAGACGTTGCGAATATTCCCACTTCATGCATCACCATAGAGACCTCTCAGGTCTGTTGGTCTCGGCTTTTAAAAACCAGGTTTCCAAGAACCCATTTGAAGAGACGGCAGATGGAGACGTGTATTACCCTGAGCGGTGCTGTTGCATCGCTGTGTGTTCCCACCAGTGTTTACGCTTACTGCAGCAGGCTTCCTTGAGCAGCACGTGTGTCCAGATCCTCTCCGGGGTTCAGAACATCGGCATATGCTGTTGTATGGATCCCAAATCTGTGATTGTTCCTCTCCTCCATGCTTTTAAGTTGCCAGCACTGAAAAGCTATCAGCAGCATATACTTAATATTCTTCACAAACTCATTTTGGATCAGTTAGGAGGAGCTGAGATACCACAGAAAACTAAAAAAGCAGCTTGCAACATCTGTACTGTTGACTCAGATCAACTAGCCAAATTAGAGGAGACCCTGCAGGGAAACTCTTACAATGCTGAACCTTCCTCAGGTTTATCTAGTCCATCCTACAGATTTCAAGGCATCCTGCCCAGCAGTGGATCAGAAGACTTGTTGTGGAAATGGGATGCCTTAGAGGCTTATCAGAATTTTGTTTTCGAAGAGGACAGATTACAGAGTGTACAGATTGCAAATCACATTTGCAGTTTGATCCAGAAAGGCAATGTTGTTGTTCAGTGGAAACTGTATAACTGCATATTTAATCCTGTGCTGCAAAGAGGAGTTGAATTAGCACATCATTGTCAACAGCTTAGTATTACTTCAGCTCAGACTCATGTATGTAGCCATCATAACCAGTGTTTGCCCCAGGAAGTACTTCAGATTTATTTAAAAACTCTGCCTACCCTGCTTAAATCAAGGTTTGTTATATATGTGTGTAGATATTTTTTCTCATTGTTGAAAAATCATATTCAGAGATGTTTGAATATCTTTATTATTTATTTTTTCCTAGGATTTAATTTTAGTTTAACAACAAAAAAGTTCCCATCCCATGTCAGATTTTTTTTTTAACATTTATTTATTTGTTTGTTTTACTGGGGTGTTTATAGGGAAGAGGACAGAGCCATTGATTTTAATTTCTCTGAAAAGTAAAGTTTTAAATATATATATATGAGAAAAAATGGATAAAATGCCGATACCCAACAGCAGGGGCAAAGTTAAATTAATTAAATTATATTTACTGGATGTAATATTAGTAGCCAAAAATAATGTTAGCTAGGATATATAGGGACATGAGAAAATGCTTATAATATTTTATCAGTAACATACAAAAAAATAAAAAATGTCACCCATTTATTTACAGCTGTGTAAAAAATATATATAGTACATAAAGTGTGTATGTGCATGATAATTATCAAAACAGTGAAATTAATGGAATTATTTTTGAATACCATATTTACATTTATTACCTATATGTAGAAAAACTGGAAAATACAGGTAAGCAAAATGAAGAAAATTAAGATACTTAGAATCTCACCAGTGAGTTTTGCAGATTTTGTGATTGTCAACTCTCATACTTAAAAAATAATTTTGTAAATGAAGCTTGCTTCTGATAGGTAGTTGGCCTTTGAAATTAATGCATATACCATTTTTAAAACTTACAGTAAAGTATAACATATCTGTGATCATTAATTTCACAACCATTAAAAAAAAATCCTGACATTCTGACATTGTTTAAATAGAACTGTCTTTGATCTGAAAGTTTTATAACTGTGGCATATTTGTGGACAGCCTGGATCTTTGCTGAGCTGATTTATACTAAAATTATTACTCAGATTCCAGTGATCCGGACTCGTGAGTTTTACTTGAGACAGAGCTGAAAAACTTCAGATATGTAGTTTAGTTCTTTCCCTTGATGACATACAGATTTAAAATAAACAAAAGTCCTGAGTGAACCACCAAGTAGCCATATGAATGGACATGCAAAGGCCTCCCTGCTTTCAGAGTGTCCATCTCAAACATGGAGGTGATTGTGGCATGGAGAATTTATATAGAGAAATTTGCTCTTTGAGGAAAAATATTCTTCCCTGAATTGCTTCGTTTCACTTGAGAGGCGTGTAATCTGTTCTTTTCAAATGCTACTGGAATTATATATGCAGTGTTTGAAGAAGGATGTAAAAGTAGTTAGAAAGCAACTTGAAATCCTGGTCATATCTAACTAAGGACTTCAGCCAGATAATTGATAAAGTTGAAATAGGTAGTGTTTAGTATATGCAGCAATGACATGTTTAAACAGTGTATGAATGATGTGCCTGTATGTAAATCTTTTGTACTTTTTTTCTCTCACAGGGTAATAAGAGATTTGTTTTTAAGTTGTAATGGAGTAAACCAAATAATTGAATTAAATTACTTAGATGGTATCCGAAATCACTCACTAAAAGCATTTGAAACTCTGATAATCAGCCTAGGGGAACAACAGAAAGATTCTTCAATTCCAGGTATTGATGGGATAGACCTTGAACAGAAGGAGTTGTCATCTTTAAATGTCGGTACTTTGTATAACCAGCAAGCTTATTCAGATTCTCAGAGTCTTAGTAAATTTTATGCCCGGCTCAAAGATGCTTATCCAAAGAAACGGAAGTCTGTGGTGCAGGATGTTCATATCAACACAATTAACCTCTTCCTCTGTGTGGCGTTCTTGTGTGTAAGTAAAGAGGCAGAATCTGACAGAGAATTAGCCAATGACTCAGAGGATACTTCTGGCTATGACAGTACAGCGAGCGAGCCTTTGCAACACATGCTGCCGTGTTTCTCTCTCGAGAGCCTCGTCCTGCCCTCTCCCAAACACATGCACCAAGCAGCTGACATTTGGTCCATGTGTCGCTGGATCTACATGTTAAGTCCCATTTTCCAGAAACAGTTTTATAGGCTCGGAGGTTTCCAAGTATGCCATAAATTAATATTTATGGTAATACAGGAACTGTTCAGAAATCCTGAGGAGGAGCAAGGGAGAAGGGAAGGAGATAGAAACATGGATGAAAATCAAGATTTAAACAGAATTTCTCAACCTGAGATCACTGTGAAAGAAGATTTATTATCTTTGACTGTAAAAAGTGACCCCACACCAGCAGAACTGAGTAGTCTGAAAAAGAGTGCTGACAGTTTAGGTAAATTAGAGTCAGAGCATCTTTCTTCCATAAATGTGGAGCAAATTCCAGCTGTGGAAGCTGTTCCAGAGGAAACAAAAGTCTTTATGAGTCGAGAAAGCGAAACCTTACTTCAGGGCATACGACTTTTGGAAGCCCTCCTGGCCATTTGTCTTCATGGCACCAGAGCTTGTCAGCAAAAGATGGAGTTGGAGTTACCCAATCAGGTAAGAACTTATCTTTCATCTAACTATTGTGTAATGTAAATTTTTTTAAAGTTCTAATGTAATGCTATTGTCATTTTGTTTTTCCAAAGATTCTGAGTTTTGAGGTGGTCCGGTATGCTTAGCACAGTACCAGGTACTGTGGTGGACACAGAGGAGTACATGACCCTGTTCTTGCCCTCAAGAAGCTTAGGGTTTAGTTTGGAATACAGAACCCATGTGACAAAATTTACCAACCCTAAAAGGCATTAAATACACATTAAATGTCAGATGTCAGATGAGTAATAATGGGTAAGTAAGAAGACTCTTGAGAGTCCCTTGGACTGCAAGGAGATCCAACCAGTCCATTCTGAAGGAGATCAGCCCTGGGATTTCTTTGGAAGGAATGATGCTAAAGCTGAAACTCCAATACTTTGGCCACCTCATGCGAAGAGTTGACTCATTGCAAAAGACTCTGATGCTGGGAGGGATCGGGGTCAGGAGGAGAAGGGCACGACCGAGGATGAGATGGCTGGATGGCATCACTGACTAGATGGATGTGAATCTGAGTGAACTCCGGGAGTTGGTGATGGACAGGGAGGCCTGGCGTGCTGCAATTCATGGGGTCGCAAAGAGTCGGACACGATTGAGTGACTGAAGTAAGTGTTAGTCGCTCAGTCATGCCCTACTCTTTGCGACTCTTTGCGACCCATGGACTGCAGCCCACAGGCTCCTCTGTCCGTGAGATTTTCCAGATGAGGATACTGGAGTGGGTTGCCATTTCCTTCCCCATCTATTGTATTTCAACGTCCACACTCGACAGTCTTGGTGTGGTTCTGTTTGGTGCCCTGCCCATATCCCTTGCCAAGCTGATCCACCCGTGCACCATCTGCTACAGATGTTAGCTGCTAAGGACTCCCATCTCCACCCATCTCCCAAGGTGTGAGGTGCTGAGAGCCAGTGACTGATGGGTATGGCTGTTGGAGTGGGGACGGCTCTGGGAGTGGGGACAGTCTCTGTGGTGCAGTTCAGGCTCCAGAGCTTCCCATGGAATTGGGCTGGGGTGACACATTTATTCTGAAACTACATCTTTGCCTGGATTCTTCCCCCAGCATATTCTGCCTTCCTCATGCCTTTACAAATTTCCCCTGAGAGCACACCTCAGCCAAAAAGGAATGCTTAGTTTTAGGCCCTGCTTCTAAGGAAATTTCAAATATGGTAGATCCCTTCTTTTCTTCCTGCATGCTAAGTCACTTCAGTCACGTCCAACTCTTTGTGACCCCATGAACTGTATAGCCCACCAGGCTCCTCTGTCTGTGGGATTTTTCCAGGCAACAATACTGGAGTGGGTTGCCGTTTCCTACTCCATCATATCTTGTCTGTGTGTATCTGTGTCTCCCACTGGACAGAGTTAAGGGAGAAGTCAATTTCCTATCCATCCTTATGGCTTCATCCCTTAATAAAAGAACAAGCAGTGAGAGTTCCATTCCAGGACAGATAGGAAGGAGTAAAGAAGGGAGGAAGAGAAAAGAATTAGAATACAAGTGCTTCTTAGAGTCTTAAGCAATCACTAAGAAAAGGAATTAGTAAAATCTAGAAATGGTTAATGAAAACCTTGAGTTTCAACTAATCATTTTTTCCCTGATACAATTAATTTATGGTACATTCAAATTCAAAAGCAAATAAGATGAGTAAAGCATTGGATAAATTAAAATATTAATTATTTTTATAACAGGATATTTGTATAAGCACTGGATATTTATATAGTCATTTTAATTTCACATCAACTGCAAATAAATGGACTAGCTTTTACTTAATGTGAATATTAATTTATCATTTGTTTTCTCACTGTTTATTTTTTTTCTTAAAGCATGTTGATATTCTTAGTTTCTTTGCTTTTACCTTAGAACTTGTCTGTGGAAACTATACTGCTTGAAATGAGGGATCATCTTTCCAAGTCAAAGGTGATGGAAACAGAATTAGCAAAGCCTTTATTTGATGCCCTGCTTCGAGTTGCACTGGGGAATCATTCAGCAGATTTTGAGCACGATGATGCTACGACTGAGAAGGTATAAGTAACATACAGTTGTGTTGTTACTGTTTGGGTGTGACTGGCAGAGGCAGAAGTGTGTGGGTTCAGAATGTGACACTGTGATGTGGTTAGAACATATGGGCCAGGATTTGGTCAGGTGAGTTCAATGGGTTCTGTCTCCATCCTCTGGGATGGATTGTATTTACATCTCATAAAACATAGGAGAGCAGTGTGACATGCTTTTCTTCATCTAATCTGGAAATTTACCGAGATTTGCTTCCAGTAAGATGGAAGTATTATTTGATGTCTCATATATAACTGATAGTCTATTAAGTAATAATGCAGGGATAGTGATGACTCAGCTGTCCTCTTTGTCTTATTTGATTCTATAGTGATATGGTTAATATTTACAGAACTCTCTTCTCACTTTAATTTAAATCATTCAACATAAAAATGACTGGTCCTTGCATAGAAAGAAGTCATAGTTTTTTAGTTGTTCGTGTTAACTTCATTTTCTAAAAGAACTATTTAATTTTTTCCATGAAACGGATATATACATGCATAGTTAATTCACCTCTCCTTTCATGTTTCTTTTACCTTTGTTTACCTTTATCTTTGNTGCATTCTGAAATCTTAAAATCAGTTTCTTTGAAAATTTTTCATGTCTTTAGTTATCTAATTTATGAAACACTTTATAAAAACCTTTGGAAAAATCTTTTCTTGAGCAAATATGTAAATATAATACATATTTATTTGCATTAAGTTGTAAGAAGTATAATTCCACCTCATTGTGGTTTTTAGTCATCTCCTCTTACATAACTAGAATGAAATTCCTTAGACTTACTTTTCAGTAAAACTGAAATAACCTATAATTTAATTTGTTAGGACACTTATTTTTTGAGGTATTAATCAAGTTGGCTAAGAAATTCTGGAGAATTATGCTGTGTGAATTTCATAATGTATAATGGTTAATATCCATTCGTAATGTTTTTTTCTTAAAATACTGAAGCTGTCTTCAAAATGATTTTTGAGTAATAAATATTTAAGAAAAATGAACAAACATTGCAACTTTTGCCTTAATTTAATTATACTGATCTTATAGAGTCATCAGTCTGAAGAAGAACTGTCATCCCAGCCTGGTGATTTTTCAGAAGAAGCTGAGGATTCTCAGTGTTGCAGTTTTAAACTTCTGGTTGAAGAAGAAGGTTATGAAGCAGATAGTGAAAGCAATCCTGAGGATAGTGAATACTGGGATGATGGTAAAATCTGAAGTACTTGTGACTTCATTTGACAGTCAGATTATTAACTAGCGAATGGTTCTTAATAATTATCACTTTAGAACTTTTATTGAATTATGTTTGTAAAGTGTATTACATCATTGTTTTATTTGATCTTGACAACAAATTCTGGCGTTCTTACAAGCAGTTTGAAAGTGAAAATGAAGGTCACTCAGTCGTGACCGACTCTTAGTGACCCCATGGACTATACAGTCCATGGAGTTCTCCAGGCCGGAATACTGGAGTGGGTAGCCTTTCCTTTCTCCAGAGGAATCTTCCCAACCCAGGGCTCGAACCCAGGTCTCCCGGATTGTAGGTGGATTCTTTACCAGCTGAGCTACAAGGGAAGCCCAAGAATACTGGGGTGGGTAGCCTATCCCTTCTCTAGTGGATCTTCCCAATCCAGGAATCAAACCGGGGTCTCCTGCATTGCAGGTGGATTC
The DNA here is from genome assembly GCA_006410935.1 of Redunca redunca. Classification (NCBI taxonomy): domain Eukaryota; kingdom Metazoa; phylum Chordata; class Mammalia; order Artiodactyla; family Bovidae; genus Redunca; species Redunca redunca. The sequence continues at coordinate 859,162 of SJYQ01096206.1, forward strand.
TTTACCAACTGAGCTATGAGGGAAGCCCCTGTAAGCAATTTAAGCAGTTTAAATCAATGAAATATATTTTTGTTATCACGAATATTGATGAAGTGTCTAAGAATACAGGATGGAAGAAGTCTCTGCTTTCATATGTATTCTAGTGGGAAAGACAAGAAATATCAGAAATAAGCAGTATGAAGAAATAAAACAGGATGATGTGATAGTGACTGGGTAGTCAAAGAAGGCCTCACTGAAGATGTGTTTACATTGAGGCCTTGATAGAAAAGATCTATTCAGTGGACATTGACAGGAAGAGCTTTGATAACAGTTTGTTACAAAGATTTAAGTAATACAAGGAATACAGACATCTCTTTGTGGCATCCAAGAATGCTTCAGCATAGGTTTCTTAGTTCACCACAGCCCGGCTTGTCCTTAAAATGGAAATAACATTGCGTGTGATCCTTTGTTCCCAGGCCGAAAACTTGAGTGGAGGAGAATGGAAGATATGGATTGAATAGAGCCAGGAGATTTCTGGGAGGGCTTCATCTTTTTATTTGCTGGTTTTATGACTGTGCCAATACTGTTAGTCTTCACTAAGTTTGCAGTAGTTATTTTCTTCAATGGCTGTTGTCTCTTTCAAATTGAGTGAATTGGAATAATCACTGATGTCCTACTTAAAAGGCTTTGATGGACCCATTGCAGGTGTTTTTTTTGTTGTTGTTATTTTTTACCATCAGTTCAGTTCAGTCGCTCAGTCGTGTCCGACTCTTTGCGACCCCATGAATCGCAGCATGCCAGGCCTCCCTGGCCATCACCAACACCCGGAGTTCACTCAGACTCGTGTCCATCGAGTCAGTGATGCCATCCAGCCATCTCATCCTCTGTCATCCGCTCCTCCTCCTGCCCCCAATCCCTCCCAGCATCAGAGTCTTTTCCAATGAGTCAGCTCTTCGCATGAGGTGGCCAAAGTACTGGAGTTTCAGCTTTAGCATCATTCCTTCCAAAGAAATCCCAGGGTTGATCTCCTTCAGAATGGACTACTGTAAAGAGAGTGAAAAGAACAAAGGAACAGCCACAGATTGAAAGCCTCATACATATATATTCATGTGACTTACTTGGTTTGTTAAACAAACTTTTTTCCAGCTTTGTTGAGAAATAATTGACATACATCACCGTATAAGTTTAAGGTGGTTTGATTTACATATATTGTGAGAGGATTACCACAGTAGTTTTAGTTAACATTCACTATCTCGTATAGATACAATACAAAGAAAAGAAATAAACATTTTTTCCTTGTGATAGGAACTCTTTTAGTATTTATTCTCTTAACACCTTTCCCGTATATCGTACAGCAGTAGTAACTATAGTCACCATGTTGTATGTTACATCCCTAGTACTTGTTTATCTTATAACTGGAAGTTTACCTTTTGACCACCTTCTTCTACTTCCCACTCCCCCTTTCCCCCTAAGCAGGTGCTTTTGAAAAATATTGCTATAATAGTGTCAGTTTTATCGTAGTACAGACATGATTTAATAATGATAGATACCCTCCTTTGTGTAAGTTTGCTGACTAGATCTTAAAGAATTTTGGTCCAGGTAGAAATTTATAAATTTCTTACCTATATGAACTTTTAAAAAGAGTACAGCAGTTTCTTTAAAGAGCGTAACAGTTAAATTTTCCAGAATGTAATATTTGGTAAGGCAGTGTCTATATCCCACTGATAAAAAAGGCAAAGTATGAAATTCATCCAACCAATAGCCAAACCTACTGTTTTCACAGAGATATAAGCCTATGATTCAGGTATTTTGGCACCAGAAAGTTTGGGATAGTACTTTTTTCCAGTTGTCTCAAAGGAGTGTATTAAATCTGTATCACATGTCTATAAAAATTACTGTTGATAGTACTTGTGTTTTTCTAGTGAAGATCAAAATTACTTTTAAGGCTACTCATTTATCATCAAAATATCCATATGACTTGATTATTCAGGATAATTATGTAATCAAAACTCAAGTAGTAGGAAAAGATTTTGTGAGCATCTTCTTATAAATAGCACTTTTGCCACTAGATCTCCTAAGTGATGAATGAGATTTGGAATTTTTTTCAGTGCTTAGGAAGGGAATAAAAATAACCTTTTCTTTTTCTCCTTTTAGGGGTAGACTTAAAGCCTGAAGCAGAAAGTTTCATTGCATCAAGCAGTCCAAATGACTTACTTGAAAACCTCGCTCAAGGGGAAATAATTTATCCTGAAATTTGTACATTGGAATTAAATTTGCTTTCTACTGGTAAAGCTAAACTTGATGTGCTTGCCCATGTATTTGAGAGTTTTTTGAAAATCATCAGACAGAAAGAAAAGAATATTTTTCTACTCATGCAACAGGTAAAAGATGTATTTAATTAAATGTGATCAGTATTTATCACATACATGCCCTAATTACCCATCTCTTTATTTATATATAACCCAACTTGTCTGAAAATTGAGATGATTACTTACCTTTTATAACACTTTATGGTATATTTTTAGTACAANAGTATGAAAACAAAATGAAAATTATGTATAACCCTACACATAGATTCTCTCCACTTATTTTAAAATATCTAGATAGGTATATACAGTATACTATCAAGTAATTTATTATGACATTATAGTTTCTTCATGCTTTCATGAGGTAAGAAATTTAATTTTAATTTATTTTTTGTTTTTTAATCTTCAGGGAACTGTGAAAAATCTTTTAGGAGGATTCTTGAGTATTTTAACACAGACTGATTCTGATTTTCAAGGTGCGTTGAAACTTTGGTTTTAAACAATAGCTTTGAAATAATTTTGTTATGTGAAATGAAGAGTTGACAATTATAGCTTCATTGGCATAGTGCCATGTGGTTTCAGAAGTAGCTTTATATGCATCATCTCTCCTGTTTCTCAAACCAATACAGTAGATTTAAGTATCTTGAATTTCTAGAGAGGAAAATCTAGATTCCAAATGATCAAATGAATTGTTCAGGGTCATGTATTTAGAAGTGGCATCGTGAAACTGTTCAGTTTAGTCACTCAGTTGTATCCAACTCTTTGTGACCCCGTGGACTGCAGCACGCCAGGTTCCCTGTCCATCACCAACTCCCAGAGCTTGCTCAAACTCATGTCCATTGAGTCGATGATGCTATCCAACCATCTTGTCCTCTGTTGTCCCCTTCTCCTCCTGCCTTCAGTCTTTCCCAGCATCAGGGTCTTTTCCAGTGAATCAGCTCCTCACATCAGATGGCCAAAGTGTTGGAGCTTCAGCATCAGTCCTTCCAATGACTATTAAGGATTGATTTCCTTTAGGATTGACTGATTGGATCTCCTTGCAGTCCAAGGGACTCTCAAGAGTCTTCTCCAACACCACAGTTCAAAAGCACCAATTCTTCGGCACTTGGCTTGCTTTATGGTCAAACTCTCACATCCATACATGACCACTGGAATAACCATAGCTTTGACTAGATAGACCTTTGTTGGCAAGGTACTGTTTCTGCTTTTTAATATGCTCTCTAGGTTTGTCATAGCTTCTCTTCCAAGGAGCAAGCATCTTTTAATTTCATGGCCACAGTCACCATCTGCAGTGATTTTGGAGCCCAAGAAAATAAAGTCTCTCACTGTTTTATTCTTCCCCATCTATTTGCCATGAAGTGATAGCACTGGATGCCATGAGCTTCATTTTTTGAATGTTGAGTTTTTTTTTTTTCTTCATTTTTTGAATGTTGAGTTTTAAGCCAACTTTTTCACTCTCCTCTTTCACTTTCATCAAGAGGCTGTTTACTTCCTCTTTGCTTTCTGCCATAACGGTGGTGTCATCTGCATGTCTGAGGTTATTGGTGTTTCTTCGGGCAAACTTGATTCCAGCTTGTGGTTCATCCAGCCCAGCATTTCACATGATATACTCTGCATTAAAGTTAAGCAGGGTGACAAAATACAGCTTTGATGTATTCCTTTTCCAATTTTAAACCAGTCCATTGTTTGATGTCTGTTGTTTCTTACAAGACTGTAACCCAGTCTAAAAGATTCTGCTCTGTCAGGTATTACTTGAGTGCCTACTCTCTTCTTTGTACTTTCACAGACATTTGAGAAATTCATAATGAATATATAATATGGTCATATTATATATACTAGATAGAACCCTAGATTTTAGCTGTAGAAACCTAAAGTTTAATTGGAGGATTAAGGCTGACATACACAAAATGTCAATTTGGGCTTGTCACATATTTTCTCATGGTTAAATTCAAGTTATGCATTTTGGGTAGGCATACCCCAGTGCATCTTATTCAGGGGTTCATGATATCTGTATCTTAGCAATGATGATGTTGCCTTTGATCACTTGGTTAAGACAATATCTTGCAAGGTGCTTCCATTGTTACTATTTTCTCTTTATAATGAGTAAGTATCTTGTGGGGAGATAACTTGAGACTATGTAAATATCCTTTTTCTATCTTACTTTAACCTACTCATTTTAGTATCCATTGATGATTTTTGACTGAAATAATTAATATGGTGGTATTTGTCAAATAGTAATTTTCTATTTCCATGATTCCTTCATTTCTTAATTGGAATTACACTGTAAGAAAAGCCTTCCCTTCTTCTGCATTTACTTAGTTATGGCTATATTTTTATATATTGTGCTGGCATTTAATGGACCTTTTTGATCTGAAGACTTATTTGTATCTTAGCCCTGAGAAATTCTATTCCATTATCTTTTAATAACAGCTTTATTGAGGTATAATTCATGTACTTGAGATATAATTAACATACTATATAGTTCACCCATTTGAAGTATACAGTTTACTGTCTTTTAGTAGATTCAGAATTGTCCATTTTAAAACTTTTCTGTCATCCCAAAAGAAAGTTTTACAGAGAGTTTGAGCCTAGTACAGAAAGTACCTAGGTTAACATTAGTATATTTGCTATATAGTTAATGTACTAATATTGTTACATTATTAACTAAAGTTCATAGTTTATTCAAATTGCCTTCATATGTACTTAATGTTCTTCTTCTGTTTAAAGACCTTATCCAGGATTCACATTGCATTTTGTTGTCATACCTCTTGAGGTTCCCTCTTGGCTGTGACAGTTTCTTAGACTTTCCCTGTTTAATGACCTTGAGAGTTTTAAGGAGAACTGATCATGATGTCTTCCTACTGGAATTTGTCTGATTTTATTTTTCATTGTGTATCTCACTGTAGTTTTTATTTGCGTTTCCATAATGATAAGTGATGTTGATCATCTTTTCATGTGCTTGTTAGCCATTTGTATATCTTCTTTGGAGAAATGTCTATTCAAATCATTTATGATTTTTAAAAATCAGGGTGTTTCTTTTGTTGTTGCTGAGTATTAGTTATTCTCTGTATGCTCTAGTTATTCTCTGTATACCCTGCATAGCGACTCTTCTGCTGCTGTTTCTACCCTTGGTTAGGCAACTCGGCCAGTCTGCAGACTTTACAGTTACAGTTGGTAGCCCTAATGCATACATCCTGCCGTATATCTCAGCTTTTTGTTGGCAGAATCCATTCAGTTTCTTTAAAGAACAGTTAACAAGTTTGGGGCCTAACGGTAAATGATGAGTTATCTGTGCTGAATACTCAGAATAAGGGAGAGAGGTGCATGTTCACAAACAAACCTTTTATTAGTCCCTGTGCTAACAGCCCTGTTGTTACTTTCTCCCCAGATTTTGGACAGATTGGCTCTCCATCCCTCTGAGTCCCTTTGTAATTCAGAGAGATCCTAGGCTGCAGCTTTCTCTTTTATCTCCCTAGCCTTCCATCTGCAGGAATGTTTTTAAATCTCTCACTTGGTGTGCTGCTAGTGCCCACTGCCTCCCCTGCTTTTCCCTATTATGGGTTTCTTCCTTTTTGTTCTTCTCTACTTTTAGTCTAGTGACTTTGTGGTGATAGAGGGGGGTGTGTGTGTGTGTCTAGTCCCCCATTTTGAACTAGAACCTATTAGTTTTGCACTGAAAAAAAAATTCCACAAACATACACTTTACTTTGGTCATATTCTTTTCTTACTCTAAAACCTGTAACTGATTCATGTTCAGTTCAGTTCAGTCAGTCGTATCTGACTCTTTGCAACCCCGTGAAGCTCAGGCCTCCCTGTCCATCACCAACTCCCGGAGTTTACCCAAACTCACACCCATTGAGTCAGTGATGCCATCCAACCATCTCATCCTCTGTGGACCCCTTCTTCTCTCGCCTTCAGTCTTTCCCAGCATCAGGCTCTTTTCCAGTGAATCAGCTCTTCACATCGGATGGCCAAAGTATTGGAGTTTCAGCTTCAGCATCAGAACTTCCAATGAACACTCAGGACTGATCTCCTTTAGGATGGCCTGGTTGGATCTCCTTGTAGTCCAAGGGACTCTCAAGAGTCTTCTCCAACACCACAGTTAAAAAGCATCAATTCTTCAGCGCTCAGCTTTCTTCACAGTCCAACTCTCACATCCATATATGACCACTGGAAAAACCATAGCCTTGACTAGATGGACCTTTGTTGGCAAAGTAGTGTCTCTGCTTTTTAATATGTGCTTCATGTTACGTACAGGATAGTTCAATTCAGTTCAGTCGCTCAGTTGTGTCCAACTCTTTGCAACCCCATAAATTGCAGCACACCAGGCCTCCCTGTCTATCACCAACTCCTGGAGTTCACTCAGACTCACATCCATCGAGTCAGTGATGCCATCTAGCCATCTCATCCTCTGTCGTCCCCTTCTCCTCCTGATCCCAATCCCTCCCAGCATCAGTCTTTTCCAATGAGTCAGCTGTTCGCATGAGGTGGCTAAAGTACTGGAGTTTCAGCTTTAGCATTATTCCTTCCAAAGAACACCCAGGAATGTTCTTTAGAATGGACTGGTTGGATCTCCTTGCAGTCCAAGGGACTCTCAAGAGTCTTCTCCAACACCACAGTTCAAAAGCATCAATTCTTCGGCGCTCAACTTTCTTCACAGACCAACTCTCACATCCATACATGACCACAGGAAAAACCATAGCCTTGACTAGANNTGTTGGCAAAGTAATGTCTCTGCTTTTGAATATGCTGTCTAGGTTGGTCATAACTTGCCTTCCAAGGAGTAAGCGTCTTTTAATTTCATGGCTGCAATCACCATCTGCAGTGATTTTGGAGCCCCCAAAAATAGTCTGACACTGTTTCCCCATCTATTTCCCATGAAGTGGTGGGACCAGATGCCATGATCTTAGTTTGCTGAATGTTGAGCTTTAAGCCAACTTTTTCACTCTCCTCTTTCACTTTCATCAAGAGGCTCTTTAGTTCTTCTTCAGTTTCTGCAGTGAGGGTGGTGTCATCTGCATATCTGAGGTTATTGATATTTCTCCCGGCAATCTTGATTCCAG
>SJYQ01096206.1:867962-879886 GCA_006410935.1 Redunca redunca
TGATATTTAAGTGTGTTTGTAATTTTTAATATTTCTAATTTTGTTTATGACATCTAATTTTCTCTTTAGAAAGTTATAGTTATAAATTAAACATTTTAAACATGAGAAGATAGCAGACTATTTTACAGTACCTAACAGCATCAGCTTATTTAAGGAAACTGTATTAATTTATGCCTCTTTAAATACCCTTCTTTGACTTTGAGCTAACCACTCTTTCAGAAAAGTGGTTTTGTTGTTTTTTTGTCAGCTGGTTAGTTGGTTTTCATTTAGTGATATTGCTGTTTCTTCAGCAAATGTTTGGATTATTAGATTAATTAGGATCCATTTAAGATGTGACAATAGTATTGATATTTAATCTCTTTCAGTGAAATTGTTTTTTCAGTTCCTTGGTTACTGTATATTGGCTTTAAATTTTCCCCTCTCTCTTTCTTTAATTTAGCATGCCAGAGAGTATTGGTGGATCTTTTGGTATCTTTGATGAGTTCAAGAACATGTTCAGAAGAGCTAACCCTTCTTTTGAGGATATTTCTGGAGAAATCTCCTTGTACAGTAAATATGCTATAATTTGACTTTTTTTCACAGATGTCTAATAGAATTTTTTTTTTAAGAAATCACTAAGCTCCCTCTTTTGATGTGATAACTGTTAGACAGTCAACTCCATGTTATTGTGTGTGAAATTCTCAATTTTTTTTAATTTAATTAAATTTTTTTTGCTGTTAATATTGTTCTTTCCCNTTTTTTTTTTAAATTTATTTATTTTAATTGGAGGCTAATTACTTTACAATATTGTAGTGGTTTTTGCCATACAAAATTCTCAATTATTTTATTATTTATACAATTTTAACTATTTCACTTCTGTTTTGGCAAACTAGATATATCATTGGGGTCATAATCCCTTTACCTGATTCCACCCCAAGTCTGTGTGCTTAAGAAATGCTGAATAATTTTAATTACTAAAGATAATTATGAGTAATGATAACCATTTTGAAGGTTATCATTTTTTTTAGAAAATTATTATTCACTCTTCATTTATCTTAATCACTTGTCCGTTGGTGCAACTTAGTGATTTTTAGACTCTTCTTTTCTGAGAAGCCCATTTTTATAATATCTTGACTCAAAGCTTAAGCATTAAAACAGAAAGCCTTGGAGCTACTTTCTTTGAAGTAGGATTGGAGAATGTTCCTGAGCCCTGCCTGTTTCACCACCTTACTTGAGCCTCATAGACCCTGAAGGAGCTCTGTGGAACATGAGGTCAAAAACCACTAGTGTGGACAATTGAGAACTGGGATGTTTGTATTCTATTTTTCTGAGTTCATTTATCATAGTATTTGACATTAGATGTTGTTTTATGAATGGGTAGGGCATTGTACTGGGTTAATCTTTTCTATTTTTTTTACTAGTCTCCTTAGTCATTGCTTTTCCCTTTAATTAAATACTTGTTTCCTCTCATCTCTTTTGTACATTCTGTGTTTCAGTTTAACCAGAAACTTGTAATTATAAATGAATCTAAAAAAGATGAAAAATTTTTATTTGATTAGGGAAAAGGAATGTAAACTAAGGTGGAAAGTAACTGAGCACTCAATTTTAGGAAGTCAGTAATACCATAAATACCATTCAGAAACCTAAAGAATTTATAAGGTCTCTGATTCTATCTCTTATTTAAAAATAATTGAGAGAAGTAACTGTAGTGCACTTGGAAATAAACACCTTTCTTTGGTAGACATGATTCGTGATACAATCATTGTACTTAATTTCCAACACTTAAAACCAGCTCAGAACTTTTTAGTTTTGAACCTTTTTAAAATCTTCTAAATCTAAAACAAATAAACCACAAGAGATTATATGTTTTAAGACTGAAATCTCTTTCATATTTTGAAAAGTGAAAGTGAAGTTGCTCAGTTGTGTCCAACTCTTTGCGACCCCATGGACTATAGCCTACCATGCTCCTCCGTCCATGGAATTTTCCAGGCAAGAGTGCTGGAGTGGGTTGCCATTTCCTTCTCCAGAGGATCCTCCCAACCCAGGTATCAAACCTGGGTCTCCTGCATTGTAGGTAGATGCTTTACCATCTGAGCCAATATCGTAAAACACAAAAATGAAAATTTTAATGATATAGTAGGAAGTTATTTAAATATAAATGCTGATATACATATGTTTATGTTTATATTTTTATTTATAACCTGATTTTCAAGATTATTATGTGACTTGTAACATGGCTGTAAAGTTTTGTTTGGTTTTCTCTTCCTTTAGGAAATTCTTCTTCTGGGTATACTGAAAATTGTTGAAAGTGACATTACTATGAGTCCTTCACAGTATCTAACCTTCCCTTTACTGTATACTCCAAATTTAAGCAATGGTGTTTCATCACAAAAGTGCCCTGGGATTCTCAACAGTAAGGCCATGGGGCTATTGAGAAGAGCACGAGTGTCACGTTGTAAAAAAGAGGGCGACAGTGAGAGTTTTCCCCAGCAGCTGCTTTCTTCTTGGCACATAGCCCCGGTCCACTTGCCTTTGCTTGGACAGCCACACCTGTCAGAAGGTTTCAGCATTTCCCTGTGGTTTAATGTGGAGTGTATCCATGAACCTGAGAGTACCACAGAAAAAGGGAAGAAAACAAGGAAAAGAAACAAGTCACTGATTTTATTGGACAGTAGTTTTGATGGAACAGGTATAACAACAGCATTATCTGTGTACTAAGACTTTTCAGAAGGCAGTTTTAGTTGAGCACTAGGAACACAGTGATGCTCTGACTTACTGTCCACACGTTCTTCATGGAATGCCTTAGTGATGGTACGTTCTGACGTACCAAAGCCTGAATGGTTGGACAGCCTTAAACACCATTTTCTTCTGTACTTTTGCGTAGTGTGGGGTGGGAGAGGGAGTGTGAGGAGGGAGGCAGGTGGACCACCACCCACGCAACTGCTTTGGGATCACCAACCCCATTTCATGCCTCTGTCGTGGTCCCATCACTGGTTTAGGGTGGATCCTGATATTTGAAAAGGAAGGCGTGGAACCCTGTGGCCACTTTTCCATCCTTCTCTTACCTGTTCCCTATCTCCTGTCATTCCACCTCCATTTCATCTCCTTTCTCTTCTTGTAGTTCAAGCTCTCCTTACGCTGTATCTTACCTCAGTGCCTCTCTCCTAGTTCCTGTCACAAAATGCGTAACCACGTCAGCCAACCTCCAGAGTGAGAATAAATTTCATTCCAGTTCTTTCTACAGCCTATTGAATCACCCTTTTGTGACTATGAAACTGCTAGGTAGAAAGAACTTGTTCCTTAAAAAGCAGTTTATGGTGGTAGGAAAGTGGGCTGATTCTTATGGTCTGTGGAATGAATGAAATGACTGAGCCAGAGGTTTGGGGGGTTATGATTATCGGGAGGTGCTAGCCTCAATAACTCTTCATTCCACAGAGTTTACACACCCCACTGGAGCCTCTGCTTCAGGAAACTAGGCCTTCACCAGTATTTGGTTTCTAGGAACAGCTTCTATTACTGACCTATAGATAGAAAAGAAAACCTTAATGACACTGTCAAGACTGAAGGGTGGGAAATGTCACCTGGTATCTATAGTTGGAGCTCTGACTCTACTTTTCCACAGACATGTTTCCAAGTTATTAGCATAGCATACTTAGGTATTTTTATGGGTTAGCCTAGGAAGTTGAACTTTTAAGAAATCTTAGCAGATAATTTAATGTGTTGGGTAGTTAATAGAGTTTTTTTTTTTTTATAAATTGTACATCGAAAGAGCAGAGCAAAATGACCTAATACAGAAAACTCTCCATGTGCATTAGATAGCACCTTCATCAGTAATATCACATGTACAATAGCACATGTACACTGTTTAGAGCTATCAATTCTTAGGTGGCAAAATTCAATTTACATTACTTTTCCACTCAGTTTTTGTCAGATGCTTGACTAATCATCCTAACATCTTTTTTTCATAGAGAACAACAGACCAGAAGGTGCAGCATATGTGAATCCTGGTGAAAGGCTCGTAGAAGAAGGTTGTATTCATATGATCTCATTGGGATCCAAAGCACTGATCATCCAAGTGTGGGCTGATCCCCACACCGGCAGTTTTATCTTTCGGTAATAATTATCCTCAACCCTGCCCCCCATGAGTAGCTTAAGTATTTAAATAATTTATGTAAAAGACATTAATGTGAAATCTGCTATAAAGATCATTGTGACAAAATAGAAAACTCTTAATTTAAAAAAAAGAAGGTAGATTCAAACAGTTAATATAATCTTTGTAATAATATATAAAATCTGTAATTAAACTCTAAAGTTCACTATGTTAATTCTCAGTGTATCTTAGACCAAATACTTACTTAAGTCTTATCTATGGATGTATTCTATCCAATTGCAGTGATCTTATGATTTTGTTAACAGGCAGCTGTTTTTCAAGCAGATTATATATTTAATAGCCATTATCTCATAGACTTGGGTTCTCATTGCTGTCTTGTCCTTTTTTCTTGCCTCCTTTGTTAACTAGTATAGATACAAGTCTTTTATTTGTATTGAGGGAGTATGAATGGTATGATACTATTTTTATAAATATGTAAAAGTTGGATCATAAAGAAGGTGGCTGAGCGCTGAAGAATTGATGCTTTCGAACTGTGGTGTTAGAGAAGACTCTTGAGAGTCCCTTCAACCGCAGGGAGATCAAACGAGTTAGTCCTAAAGGAAATCAGTCCTGAATATTCATCGGAAGGACTGATGCTGAAGCTGACACTCCAGTACTTCAGCCACCTGATGCAAAGAGCCGGCTCATTGGAAAAGACCCTGATGCTGGGAAAGATTGAAGGCAGAAGGAGAAGGGGATAACAGAGGACAAGATGGTTGGATGGCATCACCGACTCAATGGACATGAGTTTGAGCAAACTCCCAGAGATGGTGATGGACAGGGAGGCCTGGCAAGCTGCAGTCCATGGGGTCCCAAAGAGTCAGGCACCGCTGAGCAACTGAACGACAATAATGTTTATTAAAATTTAAGTAAAATATGGCTGTATATTGTCACCCTGCTTATTTAACTTATATGCAGAGTACATCATGAGAAACACTGGACTGGAAGAAGCACAAGCTGGAATCAAGATTGCCAGGAGAAATATCAATAACCTCAGATATGCAGATGACACCACCCTTATGGCAGAAAGTGAAGAGGAACTAAAAAGCCTCTTGATGAAAGTGAAAGAGGAGAGTGAAAAAGTTGGCTTAAAGCTCAACATTCAGAAAACAAAGATCATGGCATCTGGTCCCACCACTTCATGGGAAATAGATGGGGAAACAGTGAAAACAGTGTCAGACTTTATTTTGGGGGGCTCCAAAATCAATGCAGATGGTGATTGCAGCCATGAAATTAAAAGACGCTTACTCCTTGGAAGAAAAGTTATGACCAACCTAGACAGCATATTCAAAAGCAGAGACATTACTTTGCCAACAAAGGTCCGTCTAGTCAAGGCTATGGTTTTTCCTGTGGTCATGTATGGATGTGAGAGTTGGACTGTGAAGAGGGCTGAGCGCCGAAGAATTGATGCTTTTGAGCTGTGGTGTTGGAGAAGACTCTTGAGAGTCCCTTGGACTGCAAGGAGATCCAATCAGTCCATTCTGAAGGAGATCAGCCCTGGGATTTCTTTGGAAGGAATGATGCTAAAGCTGAAACTCCAATACTTTGGCCACCTCATGTGAAGAGTTAACTCATTTGGAAAAGACTTTGATGCTGGGAGGGATTGGGGGTAGGAGGAGAAGGGGACGACAGAGGATGAGATGGCTGGATGGCATCACGGATTCGATGGACGTGAGTCTGAGTGAACTCCGGGAGTTGGTGATGGACAGGGAGGCCTGGCGTGCTGCGATTCATGGGGTCACAAAGAGTCAGACATGACTGAGCGACTGAACTGAAAATATGTTACTTAGGGATCTGTGTTCTGTAAATGTTATAAAGGTTACTAGGTAGTTTATGTAAATTATATCTTAATTCTCTTAGTAATCCCTCAGAGTAGGTTAGACCAATGATACATTCTGGCATTTAGATATTTATGTATATGTATGTATTTCTCTATGAAGCAAACATTGCACTAAAAGGGCAATGAGTATATAGTAGTAATAAAAATTTTTTTTTTTGCAAATTGAATCCTGAAGATTATTGCCCAAATTGTTAATACTAGCAAATGAGCCAAGTCTATTTTTAAGTTCATGAATTGAGGTTATAGTATAATAAAATAATCAAGCAGATTATGATATAAAACAAAGACCTACTGACTTTTCAAGTTAGTTTAATACTAGAACTGGTTTTTAAATTTTACTTAAATATCTAGAGTTATATTTAACTATACATGTTAAAAACTGATATCAGAAATTTCATGTTTCAGTCTGTACCTTTACTCTTTTTGTTCAGGGTCTGCATGGATTCAAACGATGATACAAAAGTTGTGTTACTAGCACAGGTTGAATCACAGGAAAATATTTTCCTCCCAAGCAAATGGCAACATTTAGTACTCACCTACTTACAGCAGCCCCAAGGGAAAAAGAATATCCATGGGAAAATCTCCGTATGGATCTCTGGACAGAGGTATGAAACACTTTTAGTAAATACTTAATAATCTCACTTATAATTTTAATTATTCTGTTACAGCTTCTGAAACAAATTACAAAAAGACTGTAGATGAAATTTACTGTATTTTAATAGGAATCTGTCAAGTGAGATATTTTTCTTTTTTATCACTTACATACAAAATTAATTTGCCTTAGAAGAAACCATATTTGGATCTGGGGGACCATGTACAAATCTGAACATTTAGACATTTGTGAATTTAGTCCATCAAGCCCATATATTATGAGATAAATCCATAAGGAATTATTTAAATTAAGTGGCTAATAAAACTAATACCAAAATTAAATCAGAGTTTCAAAAGAAATTAGAATGACTAGAAAAAAATATAAGCCAGTATATCAGGTGATAGATTAATATAGAAACCTAGAAATATACAAAGTGATAGGTTTGGTTATAGTACTATTTGATTTTTTACAAACCAGGAGAACTGTGAGTCAAATTAATAAGAAATATCTTGTGAAATATCTTAATGTAAAGTTTAACTCAGAGAGAGTTGTAAGATACTAAGGTGTCTTGGATTTGTAAGAGTTGGAAAGTATTTTATTGAATGAAATAGCATGAAAGGGAATACAGAATTGGAAACTAGTATAACACAGGAGAGGACTGAGCTGGTTGGAAGGAATATCTAAGTTGAATGATGAGAAAGAAAAATGAATGGGCATGGTGATGCTGCGTGACGGCAGCTTTGAATCAGGGATGAGGCGGCTAGACCTTTTGCAAGGTGCTTTATATACTTTATTGTCCAATTCTCTCTAAAGTCTCTCAGAGTAGATTAGATCATAGAGATAACATATACCCTTAGCACAGATTAATCAATTTTTTCATTCATTTGTTCATCAAATATTTATTGAGGAATTGCTATGTGCTGGGGCTTCCCTGGTGGCTCAGAGGTTAAAGCATCTGCCTCCAATGCAGGAGACCCGGGTTCGATCTCTGGGTCAGGAAGATCCCCTGGAGAAGGAAATGGCAATCCACTCTAGTATTCTTGCCTGGAGAATCCCATGGACGGAGAAGCCCTAGTAGGTTACAGTCCATGAGGTTGTGAAGAGTCGGACACGACGGAGCAACTTCACCCTACCCTTACCCTTGCTATGTGCTGAACACATGCAATATTAAGCCTGGGAGCTTGGTAAACAAGACAGACATGTTCCCTGTCTTTTGGGGGCTCATAGTTCAGTGAAGAAGCAGACAGCAAGCTACACAATTAAATGAGTGTGTATAAATCATGACAAGTACTGTGAAGATAACAAATGGGTCCCGAGACAGAAAATACCTGGTTTCCTGCTTAAGAGAAGGGCATCAGGGAAGAGCTATCTAGAAACAGATTATTTAAGCTGAGATCTGAAGGAAGGGGATGGAGTTTTGCATGAACAAGAGGGAGGAAGAGTGAGCCAGGCAGAGGAAAGGGCCTGTGAGAAAGAAGGGAAGCCTGTGTGCCTGTCAGCTCTGCTGTGGAGGCTGCAGGAGTCGACTGCTTACAGCCTTGCAGCCTCAGGAAGGCTGGGAGAAGAGGCTTGTGAACAGCTTTGGGGTAGCCAGTCCGCAGTGTCTGCCAAAGGAAACAGTTTATTCATTTTAAAAAGTACATCAAAATATGTCATTGAATCTCAATTTCTATAATCCAAAGGAAATATTCTCTGAGAAGTTCTGTCTTCACAACTGCCTAAACCTGAAGGCAGCTGTGGCATATCAGTATGTTTCCAGAACCTTGAGTTAAATTGGTTAGGATTGGGGATGGGACTGTGAGAGTCTGCTAGACACTCTCCTCATTTCTGGAACTCTCAGCACCTACCAGGCAGTGTAATAAGCACTTTGCACAGATGACCTCATTTAGTCCTTCTAGCAGCACAGCAAAGTAAGAGATGCCTCTACCCTTCCATGTGAGGCAGCAGAAGCCCAAAATGCTGCTTGCAGTGAGGAGGGTGGCTGAAACTCAACCTGGACTCTGAGCCTGGATAGAGCCCTGCTTTAAAGCCCTCTGCTCTCTTTAATGGGCTTCTTAGGTAACTCGGTGATAAAGAATCTGCCTGCCAGTGCAGGGGATGCAGGAGGAAGATCCCCTGGAGGAGGAAATGGCAACCCACTCCAGTATTGTTGCCTGGAGAATCCCATGGACAGAGGAGCCCGGCAGGCTACAGTCCATGGGGTCACAAAAAGTTGGACACAACTGACCATCCACATACATGCTTTACTAACCCTACAGCCTTTTGGTGAATCAGGCAGGCTGACAGATATAGGAATCATAAACTAATCATTACACATGTTCAGAATGAGTGTCTAGAAGATGTTCTCTGTGGCCAATTCTGAAGTTATAATCATAGCACTCAATTTTTACTCACCCACTTGTTTGAACATTACTTTGAATTTACCATTTGGTATAAGTTAATGATTTTATCTAGTAATAGAGCATTGAGCAAGTGACCGAGGAATATAAGAAATATATTATTCCTTTGATTTAAATTTGGCACTATTTCACTCTTGGAACTAATACAATTATTTCTACAAGTAATACATTTCAAGATGTAACGACACTGAAAAAAATTGTTAATGTTTTCTACTAATTTTTATTTGATGAACGGAACACAAATCTGGTAGGAATATATGGCACATGGTAGATAGTATGAATTATTTTAGTGTTTCTTGAACTCATCTTGCATTGATTTTGCAGGTTTTCTTTACCCTTAAGAACTGAATTAAGTCATAGTGCCACTAGGTGGCAGTACTGTTTCAGTTACAGCCATTTAGTTGGTTCAAGAAAGAGATGCCTGCACAGTAATAGAAGTTATCTCACTATAATGTGGTGTGTCAATTGAACTTCAATAAAAAGGTTAGCTCACATTTTTCCTTTGTTAATAATATCCCTATTTTAATAGCTAAATAGCTATTAAGTATGGAATAGAAAGCCTTAAGGGAAATTTTTTAAATAAATATATACCAAAATAGAATTTCTCGTTATTAGCTTATTCTAAGTGCTTTGTCTTATTCACAAACTTTGTCTTTACAGGCTACCTTCATTATCTTAAGAGAGTTTAAAACAGTCTAGAATGAGGGAAGAGCTCGGCGCTCTGCAATTTAAACAAGAAGATGAAGTTCTCCCATCGTGTGTGTCTCTAGAAGAAAGCATAGTTTACCTTTTCCTACTTTGCCTTTTGTGAGGATTCCTATAACTTTTATCCATGAAGAAAAGCAAGAGATTAATCAAAAGCTCTGCAATATTTAGTGCTGAAAACACAGAAAATGCAAAAAAGCATTGGCATTTCAATGCCTTGTCAGAGTAAAACCTGAAGAAGTGATACTCTTCCTGATTAGTTTTTGAAGAGGGCATGAGGTTTTAGGAATTGTGTACTGAGATGGGAGACTTTCTGGTAAAATCAGGGAGAGGTGGTAGATTTGTATTTTAAACCAGGAAGGTCAATATGCAGAAGTCAAGTGGCAAAGGAAACTTGCAACAAATGTCCGGTCGTACTTCCCATGGCCTGGTGTGGATCACCAGGCATCTCTGTCCCTTCCTCTCCTTTGGGGGATTGTGGACCACCAGTACCTTGGACCAAGAGACAAGAGAATCAGTCCTTCTCTCTCGCCCATTACCAATTATCCAATACTGAACCAAAAAACTTGTTCAAGAATTTCGCGTTATTAAACATTAACACTTAAAAAATTCCTGAAGTAATTGATTTAACTTGTTTTTAATGTAGGAAGGCTGATGTTACTGTGGATTTTATGCTTCCAAGAAAAACAAGTTTGTCATCTGACAGCAATAAAACATTTTGCATGATTGGCCATTGTTTATCATCCCAAGAAGAATGTTTGCAATTGGCTGGAAAATGGGACCTGGGAAATTTACTCCTCTTCAATGGTATATTTTCCCCCTTCAAAGCATTTTCAGAGTTTTCCTTCAGTTAACAAGTAGTAAACTAAGTTAATTGTCCTGGATAAAGTATTTATCCCTGTTCCTTCACTTGTACTTAATAGGTACTGTATTTCCTAGATTTCAAGGTAAGTGGTTCTTACAGTTGATACATATATTTAATGCAAAGGCACATATCCTCCCCTACCCGCCTGCCAAAGAGAAGCTTATATTAAATCACTTTATAATTCTGGGAAATGCATTATAGCAGGTGCAGGTAGACTGGCTGTCTCTCTTACTTATAATTTTAGTATATTATATAAAAATAGCAAATTTTAGGTGAAGAAGAAATATATGATTTTTAAAAATGTATTACTCAACCTGGCACATAATAGCATTTCAGTTCAGTTCAGTTCAGTTCAGTCGCTCAGTCATGTCCGACTCTTTGTGACCCCATGAATCGCAGCACATCAGGCCTCCCTGTCCACCACCAACTCCCAGAGTTCACCCATATTCACGTCCATCGAGTCAGTGATGCCATCCAGCCATCTCATCCTCAGTCGTCCCCTTCTCCTCCTGCCCCCAATCCCTCCCAGCATCAAAGTCTTTTCCAATGAGTCAACTCTTCACATGAGGTGGCGTTTATTGAATAGATAGATGGATGGATGAAGGAGTAATGATACCAATCCATATGTTGTTTTTAAAAGGAATTCACTGAGATAAAATTTCCATTTGCAAAAAAAAGGACAAAACCAAACAATCCCCTAGTTTTAGCTTAAGGAGCAAATATAAATATTATTACTTTATTTTACCAAGAGTTTTACAGATAACATTATATATATACATATATATGTATATTAATTCATTTTACATCCAGAGTTGCTATAGATTACTTGCTCATTATACCAATTTGAAAATTGAGGCTTTATTAATTTTGAAAGATATAGTGAACAACAATCTAGCAAAAAAACTCCTCTGATTTCTTATTTTTATGAAAAATTCTGGAGTATTTTAAATAAGGAATTTTTTTTTTTTTTTTTTTTTTGCTATTCAGGGGCTAAGATTGGCTCGCAAGAGGCATTTTATCTATATGCTTGTGGACCCAACCATACGTCCATAATGCCATGTAAATATGGCAAGCCTGTGAATGACTACTCCAAGTACATTAATAAAGAAATCTTGCAATGTGAACAAATCAGAGAACTTTTTATGACCAACAAAGATGTGGACATTGGTCTTTTAATTGTAAGTTTTCATTTTATAGGTTTTAACTTTCTAGTAACTGTTATGTATGTTTATTGAAGGTGAATTAGCTGTGATTTGATTTTTAGAGTTTTTCTTTTCTGTTTCTCAACATTTTCTTTACTTACAAATGTTTTTCTTTTTAATTAAAATACTTTGACTCCCTCAAAATTTGTTTTCAGGTTTCACATTTTCATCTGCTTTGCCTTGGAACTATAT
>SJYQ01096206.1:880156-919513 GCA_006410935.1 Redunca redunca
CTAATATATTGTTATACTAATACACAGTTTAGGAGCTTGTGATGGATACTTTTCATTATAGCAACTAGGAAACTGATCCTTCATACTCTAAAACATGTAAGTCTTGAGTGGTATTAAGTATCTGTGATAAAATAGATATAGAATTTAACTAAAGATCTGGTATTAGACCCACAATCTTTTTCTCTATAAGGAGTATTCAGAAATGGAGGTTAGGGGCATTTTGGCTGTCCACGGTTATTGAATGGGGGCCAGAGATTGTAAATGTTCTACAGTGCATGGGTAGTATCCAACCAGAATTGCTTCAATAGATCTGAAGTGGGCCCAAGAATTTGCATTTTTAACAACTTAGGAGGTGATGCTGCTGCTGCTGGTTGGGGCCCACACACTGAATATCTCTGCTTTAGGAAGACCAAGGAGCTCATACAATGGATGTTTGTTCAGATAATTTTAGCTGTCTAGTTTTTGGTTAATCCCTTTTTCACACAAAAAAATATGTATTCTTAACCTTTTATTTTGCCTGAAAAGAATAGAGGTTATAATTCATAAAATTCAACAGAAGTTATCACAAGTAAAAATTATACAGGTTTTATGTGAAAAATCTTTTTTGAAAGCGTATTTTTTTAAGCCTGACTTTTTTAGCTTGCTATTTTGGGACTATGGGTCATGAGTAAGAGGTCAGACAGACATGGTGCCCCCCTAGCAAGGTGTTGGTATCAGATGGGACTTGTTTCAGATAATCAGGCATTTTATTAGATTTTTAATGAAAACTACTGTAGATTTATGATTTTGCTTTACCCAGACTAATCATATACAATAGACGGTGTCATCAGTTTGGTTGGTATGCAAAGGTGCTAGATGATGTCTAATGAAACTATACTTGAATCGCAGTGGGCTGAAAATGATCGAAGCCCAAAGCCCCCAGCTGCTACACGATTTTCCATAAGCGTGATCTTCTGTAGCGGCCTTCATTGAGAGGACTTCAGAGTACATTTTGTTTTTAAAGTTTACCATAATTTTTAAAGTAATTGATAGACTATTTGACAGAGAGCTAGAACCTAATCAAAACTACCCTTTGCTTGGGAGAAATACTCAGTTTGTTAGGTGTGCTGATAGTTTGGAGTTTTATTCTAGTGGAAAGAATGCTGTAGTTTATAGAGTCATATTTAAATGAGTAGGCAGCCCATGAGCAAATTCAATACCAAAATACATTTGAATACATTGACCCAGAGTCCCATCTCATAGGGTTGTAAGGATTGGTTACTATTTATAAATGCATAAGTTCATAGAACATGAGTATGGTAGGGATCTGTTATTGGTGATAGGTGTCATTTCATGTTTATTCTCAAAAGATCAAAGCTGGAATTTTTCTCAGCCTTCATATGGTTTACATGTATTGACCACTCCTAAATGAAATGGATCTTTTTCTTTGTGGAGAGCTGTCTTGCTTCTCATGTCCATCTTTGTTTTGTGCAGTGACTGTCTTTTTTAAAACAAAGAAAAGATTTTTTGCTTGTCTTTTCACTTTGAAATAATCCATTTGCTAGTTGATAATTTACTTTTTCAACCGTTTAGTTATTGAAGGAAATTATTTGTGTTTCAGGAAAGTCTTTCAGTTGTATATACAACTTACTGTCCTGCTCAGTACACCATCTATGAGCCAGTTATTAGACTTAAAGGTCAAATGAAAACCCAACTCTCTCAAAGACCCTTCAGCTCAAAAGAAGTTCACAATATCTCATTAGAACCTCATCATCTAAAGAATCTCCAGCCCACTGAATGTAAAACCCTTCAAGGCATTCTGCATGAGATTGGTGGAACTGGTATATTTGTCTTTCTCTTTGCTAGGGTAAGAATCACTGATTGTAATTTTATTTAAAGATAAACTTCTTTATTAATGATAACTTTTAGGATTCCTTTTTGATTAACAGTAAAGCTATGTATCAACTATATTAAACTTCCAAGATTAAAAAAGCACACATTGTTTAGAATGTCATCAGAGTTTTTGCCACAATAACTTTTTTGTTAAAATTTCTTTTTAATTTATGAAGATTTGGGACTTCCTTGGTGTTCTTGTGGTTGAGACTCCACGCCCAATGCCAAGGGCATGGGTTCGATCCCTGGTCAGGGAACTAAGAATCCTGCATGCCATGTGGTGCAGCCAAGTAAATAATTACATAATTTATGAAGATGTCAGAGTTTTCTATTATCTAGAAATGTAATTGGAACCATTAAGTATTAAGTGTATAAGGTTTAATATTGCCAATGAGAAAAAAATGCTATAATAAAAGTAGAGAAGAAATGTGTTTCTTAAAACAAGATTTGTGAAGCTTGTTTTTCCCTTGAAACTTCCAGATGCTTGGGGAAAAATAAAGGTCAACAAATAAGAACAAAAATAACTTATTTGGGATTGAAATTTTTTGAAAGAGAAGGAGAAAGTCAAAAAGTTTGACTCACACCATAGATACTGTTTTAGAGAATTATGTTTATTTATCTGTTGTGTTTAGCCATCTGTAGGCTGGAACAATCTTTTTCCTGAGGTAGAGTAGACAGTGGTGTACATGGCTCTTTCAAGGACTGCTAAAATCCAAACAGCGGGTACAGATGGTCTCGCTTCAGTACGAATCATTTCTACTTCCTTGTGGTCCAAATCCTTGTTTAATTAAAGCAACCCTGATCTTTTTCACTTCCAAATTTTATGCTTAAGTGTAACTTCTGCACCATTGTCATATGTCTCCCTTTTTTTTTTTCTGTAGTGGGGGCACCTTTGATTACTTTTGTAATAAGAGACATATCAATGTTAGTTGCTGTTGTTACTGTGCTTATAAATACTTGGTTAGCATTTGACCTGCCATATTCTAAGCTTTCTTTCTTTTTCTTTTTCCATTTTAATACCTTTTTTTTGCATATAGTATCTAGTTGAATAGATATTACACTAGTGTTTTAAAATAAAAACTTTTCATTTAACTTCTCATCAACATTTTGTGATCTACTTTTATAGCTTTGTATAATTTCAAAATGTGTATACTTGGTTTTTCCTTTTTCATTAACTTTAGTCAGTTTGGTTCAGTTACTCAGTTGTGTCCAACTCTTTGCAACCTCATGGACTACAGCATGCCAAACTTGCCTGTCCGTCACCAACTCCCAGAGTTTGCTCAAATTCATGTCCATCAAGTCAGTGATGCCATCCAACCATCTCATCCTCTATTGTTCCCTTCTCCTCCTGCCTTCAATCTTTCCCAGCATCAGGGTCTTCTCCAATGAGTCATTTCTTTGCATCAGGTGGCCAAAGTGTTGGAGCTTTAGCATCAGTCCTTCCAGTGAATATTCAGGACTGATTTCCTTTAGGATTGACTGGTTGGATCTCCTTGCAGTCCAAGGGACTCTCAAGAGTCTTCTCCAGTACCACAGTACAAAAGCATCAATTCTTTGGTTCTCAGCTTTCTTTATGGTCGAACTCTCACATCCATACATGATGACTGGAAAAACCATAGCTTTGAATAGATGGACCTTTATTGGCAAAGTAATGTCTGCTTTTTAATATGCTGTCTAGGTTGATCATAGCTTTTCTTCCAAGGAGCAAGCATCTTAATTTCATGGCTGCAGTCACCATCTGCAGTGATTTTGGAGCCCAAGAAAATTAAGTCTGTCACTGTTTCCATTGTTTCCTCATCTATTTGCCACAAAGTAATGGAACCAGATACCATGATTTTCATCTTTTGAACGTTGAGTTTTAAGCCAACTTTTTCATTCTCCTCTTTCACTTTCACTAAGAGGCTCTTTAGTTCGTCTTTGCTTTCTGCCATAAGGGTGGTGTCATCTGCATATCTGAGGTTATTGCTATTTCTCCTGCCAATCTTGATTCCAGTGTGTGCTTCATCCAGCCTGGTATTTCACATGATATACTCTGCATAATAAATATTAAAGTTAAATAAGCAGAGTGGCAATTTACAGCCTTGACATATGCCTTTGCCAGTTTTGAACCAGTCCATTGTTCCATGGCAGTTTCTAACTGTTGCTTGTTGATCTGCACACAGATTTGTCAGGAAGCAGGTAAACTGGTTATCTCTTAAAGAATTTTCCAGTTTTTTGTGATCCTCAGAAAGGCTTTAATGTAGTCAATAAAACAGAAGTGGATATTTTTCCGGAATTTTCTTGCTTTTTCTATGATCCAGCAGATGTTGGCAATTTGATCTCTAGTTTCTCTGCCTTTTCTAAATCCAGCTTGAACATCTGGAAATTATTGGTTCACATACTGTTGAAGCATAGCTTGGAGAATTTTGAACATTACTTTGCTAGTGTGTGAGATGAGTGCAATTGTGTGGTAGTTTGAATGTTCTTTGGCATTACCCTTCTTTGGGATTGAAATGAAAACTGACTTTTTCCAGTCCTGTGGCCACTGCTGAGTTTTCCAAATTTGCTGGCATATTGAGTGCACCACTTTCATAGCATCATCGTTTAGGATTTGAAATAGCTCAACTGGAATTCCATCACCTCCACTAGCTTTGTTCATAGTGATGCTTCCTAAGACCCACTTGACTTCACACTCCAGGATGTCTGCCTCTAGATGAGTGATCACACCATCGTGGTTATCTGGGTCATTAAGATCTTTTTTGTATAGTTCTTCTGTGTATTCTTGCCACCTCTTTTTAATATCTTCTGCTTCTGTTAGGTACATACCATTTCTGTCCTTTATTGAGCCCATCTTTGCATGAAATGTTCCCTTGGCATCTCTAATTTTCTTGAATAGATCTCTAGTCTTTCCCATTCTATTGTTTTCCTCTATTTCTTTGCATTGATCGCTGAGAGAGGCTTTCTTATCTCTCCTTGCTATTCTTTGGAACTCTGCATTCAAATGGGTATATCTTTCCTTTTCTCTTTTGCCTTTCACTTGTCTTCTTTTCTCAGCTATTTGAAAGGCCTTCTCAGACAACCATTTTGCCTTTTTGCATTTCTTTTTCTTGGGAATGGTTTTGTTCACCACCCCCTGTACAGTGTTACGAACCTCCATCCATAGTTCATCAGGCACTCTGTCTATCAGATCTACTCCCTTAAATCTATTTGGCACTTCCACTGTATAATCAGAAGGGATTTGATTTAGGTCATACCTGAATAGTCTACTGGTTTTCCCAACTTTTTTCATTTAAGTCTGAATTTTGCAATAGGGAGTTCATGATCTGAGCCACAGTCAGCCCCCGGTCTTGATTTTGCTCACTGTATAGAGCTTCTCCATCTTTGACTGCAAAGAATATAATCAACCCAATTTTGGTATTGACCATGTGGTGATGTTCATGTCGGACACAACGGAGCAACTGACTGAACTGAACTGAACTGAGAGTCGTCTCTTGTGTTGTTCAAAGAGGGTGTTTGCTAAGACTGGTGCATTCTCTCGTTGAAACTCTCTTAGCCTTTGTGCTGTACTCCAAAACCAAACTTGCCCATTACTCTAAGTATCTCTGGACTTCCTACTTTTGCATTCCAGTCCCCTATGATGAAAATGACGTCTTGTTTTAGTGTTTGTTCTAGAAGGTCTTGTAGGTCTTCATAGAACATTTGAACTTCAGCTTCTTCAGCATTAGTGTTGGGGCATAATTTCATTTTGATTACTCATACACAGTGATGATCCCAGGGAAAATGGTTAATTTTTTATTTCACATACATATAGGATCTTGCCAAAAAGGATTTTAAACTATGTTTTTACATATAGAAACTCTGTTCAATATCCTTCCTCCCCTACAAAAGTAAAATTCAGTTTCCTTAAAACCCTTACAGGTATAGCCTACCTTTTGAGCTTAATCTGCTCCATCTAGCCAGATAGGCAACCTGCAGCCTCCTAAATGTACTGTGAATCCAATCTTCATCTCTCTTATGACTGCGTCCCACCCTTGGACACCTGTTTATCCCTGCTTCCTCTGGTTTTGTTCTCTCTCCCAGTAATCTTCCTCACATAGGCTTCCTGCCCTGAGCAGGGTGGAGTCAGAAGTAGTTTTTATGCTCTCATGCATTCATATTGTCTCACTCTTCTTTGCCTTTTCAAATCATAATAGGATGTTTGTTTCTTACATATAGTAGTTGCCAGAAAGCATTAGGGGAATTGAAGTATAAGTCACAGTCGTTAGTTTTTATTCTGTCTTATGTTTTGACCTATCAGCAGGCCCCACAGGAGGTAGGTAGTCTGCCTATTTACATTCTAAGCAATCTATCATTTTATCTTCCACAGCATAGAACATAGAGCCTGTTTGTTGACTAAGCATCAAAAATATGAGGCATTTTGCTGACACTTCAGATCACCAATAAAATGCTACTGACTTCTAAGGTTATCAATGTTATTTTAGTTAATTTATAGCATATTTGAGACATAAGAGCATGGAACTTATTGGTTTTATTTGTTTAAAATTCTTAAGTAATTACAAACAGTATCGGCAATAAAAAATAAACTTTCAAATGAGACTGATAGGTTGGTATTACATAATGGAAGATAGCCCCACATGTTAAATTTTTAATCTCAACAAATTAGAAAAAATTTATCTACTTTTTTTTTAGGTTGTGGAACTCAGTAGCTGTGAAGAAACTCAAGCGTTAGCACTGAGAGTTATACTCTCATTAATTAAATACAACCAACAGAGAATACATGAGTTAGAAAACTGTAATGGACTTTCCATGATTCATCAGGTGTTGATCAAACAAAAATGCATTGTTGGCTTTCACATTTTGAAGGTACGTTCTCATAAAACTTATTCTCAGGGTTTCGTATGCAGTGATACTTAGCTCTTCATTAAGTCTCCTAGTAATAGAGTTTTGTGTTTCAGTTATTCCTGAAGAAAATTAAGGAAACTTGATAGTATGTATTTAATCAAATGAAGGCTCTTCTGGGTTTTTCGTCATTTAAATAATTACATTTTCATTTCCTTTAAAACACTTTAGAAGAATATAAGAAAAAAATTAAGATTTTTAGATCTTGATAAGCCAGTGATACCTCCTGGTCTGGCCCCTCATTCTGTAGACTGGTGATAGTGACTCATAGACAGACTGCTGCTTGCTTCAGCACCCACAGGCATGGGGGCGAACCCAGTTCTCCAGACACCTAGTGCTGTGCAGTTCTCGGGAGGCAATGCTGCTATAGAGTTAGTATCTTAAAGCCGTATTAGCTTTTTATTTTGATCCAGCTGTAATCACATATTTAAATATCTTTCTAATTAAAAATACTTGGTAGCGTTGTGAAAGTTTTCTTTCCGAGGGTTCTAGTACTAAGGCAAAAGACCAATGCCTGTTCCCATGCCCCCAGACTCCAACTCTTAAAATGAGCAAGATCCATACACTTGTGGCATGAATACTTCTTAGAAAAAGTTTAAAACTCAACAGATTCATTGAATTTTAAAAACAGGATGTAGTTTATTTTACTCCATATTTGAAACTAAAAAGTCATTTATAAATATTTGAAATTTGGGGGTTTTCTTATTACTTGAATTGTTTTACAAAACAAGGTAAAGATACCTTGTGAAATGCTGAGTTATTCAGTAGTTTTCTTTTGAATTTAATGTTATGAGTGCTAAGTGCTAAGAAAGCTTAGTATTTCTGTTGAATTTTTGAATTGATTATTGATGCATCTTGTATTAATGCTGTTTTTCCGTAGACCCTTCTTGAAGGTTGCTGTGGTGAAGATATTATTCATATCAATGAGAATGGAGAATTTAAGTTGGATGTAGAGTCTAATGCTATAATCCAGGATGTTAAACTGTTAGAGGAACTATTGCTAGACTGGAAGATATGGAATAAAGCAGAGGCATGTACTTTATGTGGTTAAAAAGCATTTGTTATGAATTTACCCTCTTAGCAATTTTTACATGTACAGTACTAACCATATACACCTTGTCATATGGCAGATCTCTAGAACTTTTTCATTTGGTTCGACTACTCTACTCAGTAGACAACAGCTCTCCATTTCCCTTCCCCCAAGTTCCCGGCAGCTACCATTCTACATTCTGTTTCTTTGGTTTGATTGTATTCGATATTTAATACAAGTGGAATCATTCAGTGTTTGCCTTTTTGTGATTGGCTTATTTGACTTAGCATTATGTCCTCAAGGATTATCTGTGTTATAACAGATGACAAGACTATTTTCTTTCTCACACTATTCCATTGTATGTGTTTTCCACATTTTCTTTATTTGTTCATCTGTCATGGACGGAGGAGCCTGGCGGGCTACAGTCCACGGGGTCGCAAAAAGTCAGACACGACTGAGCGACTTCACTTCACTTCATGGACACTTAGGTTGCTTCCACATTTTGGCTATTGTGAATTATGCTGCTGTGAACGTGAATGTGCAGAGATCTCTCTGAGATCCTGTTTTCAGTTATTTCAGATACATATGCAGAAGTAGGATTGCTGAGTCATATAGTAATTCTAATTTTTAAAAAATAGAATTACTATACCATACTATTTTCTGTAAGAGAGGCACCATTTTACAGTCCTACCAGCAATGTGCAAAGGATCCAAGTTCTTTACCTGCTTACCAACAATTGTTATTTTTTGATAGTGTCTATTCTGTAGGATATGAGGTAATAATAATAACTTGTAGTTTTGATTTGCATCCCTGATGATTGGTTGATGAAGAACATCTTTTCATATGCTTACTGACCCTTTGTATATGTTCTTTGGAGAGATGTCCATTCAGGTCATTTGACTATTTTTTAATTGAGTTACTTGATTTTCTGTTAATGAGTTGTAGGAGTCATTTATATATTTTACATACTAATCCCTTATCTCATATATGGTTTCTAAGTGTTTTCTCCCATTTTGCATATTGCCTTTTCACTCTGTTGACTGTTTTCTTTGCTGCACAGAGAAACATGTACTTTTAAATATTCATCTAATCAGTCTTCTCAAAAACAAAACAAATTTACTGCTTCGGTGTAGTATTAATTATAAATGAAAATCTAGAGATTAATTTCTGTGCAAGGTTTTAGACAGCCATAGATAATGTTGATCTAGAGAGTCAGGATCAAAACTTTGGCTGCAGGTAGTAGTTAGAGCAGTATTCAGGTGGGAAAACACTTGAATCAGTTGGAGACTTGCATTTCCCATAAACTCTGAAAGGGAATCCTAAGAGTGTGTGGAGTTGAGTCAAGGAGAGGGAAATAGACACACTTCTGAGTAGGGGAGCCATGTTGTCCAGAAGTCAGAGCTGTATCCATTTGCGGAGCAAGGCTATGAAGTCTTGGCTTCATGGTAGGCACAAGCTAAGGAGCATGCTTTGATCTTAGATCTAGGAAGTCTTAACAACTGGATGATGGCTTGTGTGGTCTTCACAAGGACCCAGCAAGGAAAGTGAATGTGGTGCTTTTTCCTTCTGCCCTAGCTAGAGTATAGTCTTCATGGTTTGGTTCATAGAGCCTCCTCAGTTCTAGTGTAGACTCTAGATTGTCTAGAGTTATTTAGAGTGTAACACCATTATCATCAAATGTAACTGAAGACCAATTCAATGTGTATACCTTTACAATTTT
The DNA here is from genome assembly GCA_006410935.1 of Redunca redunca. NCBI lineage: Eukaryota > Metazoa > Chordata > Mammalia > Artiodactyla > Bovidae > Redunca > Redunca redunca. Next base: position 889,657 of record SJYQ01096206.1, read on the forward strand.
AAAATATTTGGTTACTTCCAGATTTGGCAACAGTCACCCCAGACTTACTATCAATAATGAGTTATGAAGCTAAAGAAAACTTTTCTAATATATCATTAACAAAAATAAATTTTGGCCAAACATGCTAGAGGAGAGACAGATTATTCTATTCTCCCTGTATAAAATTATATTACCAAATTATTGTTATATGAAGAAGCAGTCCAAGAATATGCTCCTAGAAAACACAGGGGGAAGAATTATGGAGCTGTGTCAAGCACCTAGCTTTTTCTAGATTTTATGGTATTTGTCAGTTCTTAAAACTTTCTATTTCATTGTGACTTCTCATTCTGAATAAATTCTCTTTGAGAATTTCAGAATGCACATCTCCATGTACATTCACGTATAATATATATGCATTTGTGAACTTCTCTGTTGGCTCAGCAGTAAAAAAAATCTGCCTGCCAATGCAGGAGACACAGGTCCAGCCTCTGCATCAGGAAGATCCCCTGGAGAAGGCAATGGCAACCCACTCCAGTATTCTTGCCTGTGAAATCCTCTGGACAGAGGAGCCTGATGGGCTACAGTCCACGGGGTCACAAAGAGTTGGACATCACTTAGCAACTAAACAATAACAACAAATTTACGTATGTATAAAAATACACATGATGTTGCAAGGAGAGAAAGCTAATGAACATAGTGATAGTAAATGCAAACAAATTGGATCAAAGGCGGTATGAATATAAACATGTAATAAAGAAATAGCTCAATTGTAGATTATAAGATTGAATCTTAAGTAAAAGTCGACAGCTATTTTAGTATGTCAAAAGAGGATGCTAATTCGAGCATTAAAAAAGTTTGACTAATAAGCAAAGCATTTTTTGGTCAAATTCAAAATTGATATGCATGGATACTTCTATGGATTTGAGATAAAATTTTCTTTTTTTTAAAAAATTTTCTTTTCTAACTGCTTTTTTAGCTGAGTTGTTCTGGTTTTTGTTTGTTGGTTGTCTGGTTGTTGGTTTGCTTGGGCACTATTCTATTTTAGTATTATTTTTCAGGCCTGAATCAGGTTTTCATATTTGAGCTGCTTTGTCTTCAGATTTTCATATGCCTTTTTCTTTCAGGGCATCTTGATCCTGTCCTATTAAGAGAGAGGCCTTGGTTAGAATAGTATGATTAAGTCTGTCAATTCCTTAGCCTTTTCATTATTCATTTCCATCGTGTAATGGCAGGAAAAACAGCAAACCTACAACCCAAACCCGTTAATTTTGCTTTTTGTTGATAGCTTTATTGAAAGATTATTTGAAGTAATAAAATGAGGTGAAGCTTATTTTTCAGTAGTGGTTATCTACGTAAGATTTCTTTTTCACTATTATTGTGAATACTATGGCAGAAGCATTTTAAAGTACCTTAGGAGGATGCTAATTATTGTTTTAAACTGCATGTTTAGTAATTGTGTGGAGGATTCTATAATTTGGACTTAAAAGTAAATTAATCCAAAAATTCAGAATTTCTACACTGTCAGTAAATATTTTCAATTTAATACATTTTTTTCTAAAAGTATTTGATTAAGTGCTGAGTACACAAATTAGCATTGAAGTCTATATGTTTTTAATAATGCTCTTTGAAAATAAATTATTTGCAAACAATTTATATGGCTAATGTGTTTCTCTGTAGTAAATGGTAAATAAGTTCCCCAAGATAATTCATCTTTTGAAAATACTGTGCATCATTTAATGCCACAGAAAGGTTAGTGTCCTAAAGCCCCTAATGCAGCATTTCATTGAACATAAATTTTTAGAAATGACCTATTGTCAAAAAAAAATAATAATCTGGGAATAAATTTTTAGATTTGCTTTTTCAGGCAGATTTAATCTTTGACAAATTGTGACTGTTTACACAATGTTAAACTGATGTATTGCATGTCTTCTAAAAAGCACGAGCCATGTTTTTCAGTAACCCTGTGCACATGTTTGTTTTCTCAGCACGGTGTTTGGGAAGCTCTGCTGGCAGCCCTGGAAGTCCTCATCAGAGCAGACCACCAGCAGCAGGTGTTTAACATTAAGCAGTTACTGAAAGCTCGAGTGGTTCACCACTTTCTACTGACCTGCCAGGTTTTGCAGGTACTCCTTATGTAACTTTACTTCTGGAGGTATTTTCTGCAGTGATTTTTGTTTAATAACTCAATACCATGGACTGAAATTCTGTGGAACTTCCAAGGAGATTTTTTCTGTGAAAGAGGTAAAGAAAATGGGCAGAGAGAGGAGAACCTGCCCAGACAGGGGTGGTCTCTAGAGCCAAATAAGGTGGAAGGTTCCCAGAAAATGTGGACAGAGAGAATGCCATCAGCTTGGAAATTCTTAAAGGTTACAAGATTTCATCAGAGTGAAGAAGGCAAGACCCAGATTTCTGGGAACTTTAAGCATGTGTGGTGGATCACTGGAGGTAGTGAGAATACATGATTATTAGGAAGTCCAACAGCAAAAGAAAAGAGAAACAGACTGTTAACAAAAGCTTCACAATTGGTCAATTTAAGGGTTTTTTGTTTCTTTTTTTAATGAGGTAGGATACCAGTGACTATTTGTAAGGAGTCAGAGGAGAGGGCAAAGTTGAAGAAGCTTAGATTGGGCTGAACTCAAGAATGAGTAATTGAAGTGGTGACCAGGAGCCCTGGGAAGTCACAGGGGTACGAGTTAGAAAAAAAAAAAAAAAGATGGTTGTGGCAGAAATCACACTGAATTGCAAGTTCAGAGATCTATGTCCTTGTCTTGACTTGGCCATTGTGAGATCTTAACTGACTTTTGTAGACTCCTGTTCTCTCCGTATATCTGAGGTAGTCAAACTAACCTGTGTTAAAGTTAATATCTAGATTTTAAATTTTCTGATTCACCAATACAAAAGAATATATGAAGAAGAGTGGATGTAGAGATATACTGTGTATTTGGACAGAGAGGAGAGATCTAGCCTTGATCTAGAAGCCAGCTGCTGTGCACTGGAGAGGTGGAGTTGGGATATATAAGTAATTTGCCTGTGTCTGTCTTTATTCTTGGTAATTACGTAGCGTTCTGCCAGGTCTGATCACTCCAGGCCGTAGATGGGGCACTAGAAGGAGATCAGAGGTCGGAGTTGAGTTACGCTGCTCTCCTGCGGACTTCTCCACATGGTTTCAGCTAGTCACACAGTCGCTTCAGGCCTTCATATTGTAGAAATGAAGGATAAAACCTCTCTGAGCTGCTGCGAGTAATAGCTTTGTAGATTGGAACATACTCTATTCATGTAACCAGTTTTGTCCATCAGAAATTTTCTCTTTTGAACCAAACTAGTAGTAGCAGAAGCAGTAGTGATAATAGTGCTAGTGGTAGCTAACATTTATATGGGGCCATTGGTTTTAATAAATTTTAATAGCAAGATTGCTTGAATAGAGAAATAGCAACTCAGTTTTATGGTAAATATCTAGTCTAGAGCAGGAAACCAACACAGTTCTACCTTAAACAAAAGTATCTTGCTTAAATGAGAAATGTTAGTTAAGTTGACGGTTCTTTTTAAATTAAGGAGAGGTTTTTGTTTTTGTTTTTGTTTTCCAGGAACACAAAGAGGGGCAGCTTATATCCATGCCCCGGGAGGTTTGTAAATCATTTGTGAAAATTACAGCAGAAGTCCTTGGATCTCCTCCAGATTTGGAATTATTGACGATTATCTTCAATTTCCTTTTAGCAGTTCATCCTCCTACTAATACTTACGTTTGTCACAACCCCACAAACTTCTATTTTTCTTTGCACATAGGTAAGTATAATCATTTCTGTTAGATCTTGACTGTTTCCACTTTTGTTTTTTTCTTCCCATTTGATCCATGTTTGCTTCATATTCATTGAATGAACTCTGTGCTAGAAACTACTCAGTTACACACTGAAATTGGGACAGGACAGAGGGCCATACAGTGAACCAGACATAGTTTCTGCCTTCAGAGAGCTTAAAAACCAAGAGGTGAGGGTAAATGTATGTGCTGAGATAATTATAATAAATAATATCTGGCAAGTACCTAATAGATACAAAAGAAGAACTGATTTGATTTCAGAAGAGTTAGGGTTTCATCAGACAGATGTGGAGAGAAATTTAATAGATTAATAATCTGCCATGGGCCTTGAAGAATTTTAATAGGTATTAATAGATTAGAGAATTACTGTCAGGTGAGGAGAGTGACTTAAAGCAAGGAAAAATAGAGAAAATAAAGAATAGTGAATTTTACCTAATATAGGAGATTTGTAAAGGAGGAAAGAAATAATATCATAAATGTAGTTTGGGATCATCATTTATTCAACCACACACAAAATCATATTAAATGAGTCCTTGAATATAAGATCAGAGAGCTTGAACCTGTGTTCTTCTCAGGAGTAATTGAAGGATTTTGTTTTGTTGTGTTTGTTTTGAGCCAACCAGTATGATATAAGTTATCACAATAAAATTCAGCATAGAGGAACAATGTGCATAGAAGTGAGTTGAAGCTCAGGGAACAGATGAGACCACAGAAGAAAAGTGTTGGGAGAAAGAAGTAAAAAGGAAGCTAAGGATAGAATTATTGGTAATACTATTTAAAGGATGGAACAAGAAAGAGTAATCTCAGTATTTTTCTAAAAAATGGAATCAGATTTTTTAAAGAGCTAGGAAAATGTGATGTGGTAAGAAAGCAAGCCAGAGTATACATGTGAGAAAGCTAAATAGTAAATTTAGAGAGGAAAACTGATTGTAAACAGCCATTTTAAGCCATGTAATAGTGAATAAAATGATACAGCTGCAGTAAAAAGCCAAATGAAATTATACAGCATGACTTTGTATTAGGTTCAGCAAACATCTAGTGAATAAAGTAATGTCAAGGTTCCGGTAGCACAGGGTAGTTGCAAAGATGAGTTAAATGTGGTCTTACAGTCTAGTAAAGGGAAGAGAGGCATAAACAGGTAAGTATAACATGTGCAAAGCATAGCAATGCATTGCAAGGGGCTATTTCCTGAAGGAGGAGATACCTGCTCTGAGTTGAGTTGACTAGGAGTTGAAGGGAAGGGCCTTCCAGGCAAAGCAAATGACTTGGTGTTGCTGACATTAATGTAAGGAAAAAGGCTGGTAGAGGGGCATGGTGACAACTCACGGAGATTGCTCTAGATGAGAAACTTGGACTTTATCTAGAGTGGTAAGGAGGCAACAGAGAGCCCCTAGGAGGTTTTAAGCAGAGCTTACCATTTAATGGAGAGAATGCTGGTAGCTATGAGGATTTGAGGGTGGCCAGATGTCCATCCCAGATATCATTTAGAAGTCTGTGATGATAATCCAGGTGAGGGATGATAAAAGCCTACATTATAGCACTGTGCTAGGGATGAGAAGAGTTCAAGAAACAAAGTCAGTAGAACCTGGAGACTGACTTGACATGGGTAAAGGAAAGGCTGTGGTCAGTAGAACCTGGAGACTGACTTGACGTGGGTAAAGGAAAGGTTGTGGTCAGTAGAACCTGGAGACTGACTTGACGTGGGTAAAGGAAAGGCTGTGGTCAGTAGAACCTGGAGACTGACTTGAGGTGGGTAAAGGAAAGGTTGTGGTCAGTAGAACCTGGAGACTGACTTGACGTGGGTAAAGGAAAGGCTGTGGTCAGTAGAACCTGGAGACTGACTTGACATGGGTAAAGGAAAGGCTGTGGTCAAGGGTGGCTCCCAGATCCTGCATGGGAAACGGGTACTTCTACCATGGGAACCAGAGAACAACGCAGGAGTGAATTTAGGGCAGAAGGATGACTCACATTTAGATTTGTTGCATTTGTGTTACATTTAAGAAATCAAGCAGTTGAATTTAGAAGTATGAAGCTCAGAAAGGAAGATTCAGCTGGATGTATTAATTTTTGGAGTCATACTGGGGCTGTGTAAAAACAGAAGACATAGACCTTCCCTCAAGTAATGAAGAGATGAACGTGATCCTTGGAAAGATCATGTTAGCATATAAAAAGTGAACAGTTAGCTGTTAAACTATAGAAGTAACTATAAGTACAATCGGAATTCAAAGAAAATAGAAGTTAATGTAGCTAGTGTTAGTTAACAAAAGAATCTAAAGTAAGAAATTGTAGAGTATCCTCACATATCAAAATGTGCATTAGTATAAAGTACATCATTTTTTTGACTTTGAATATTTTTGTAGATACTTGTATTTAATGGCTTGCTTTCAACGTTGTATTTTTGTTTTATCCGTTTTATAAATTTTCTCAAAATTCATTTTGACTCTAGATGGCAAGATCTTTCAGGAGAAAGTGCAGTCGCTCGTGTGCCTGAGGCCCTCTAGCAGTGGCGGAGAGCCCATTTCTAGCCCTGGACTCGGGGTAATAAGCCCATCAGGTTTTACTGCTTCGCCACACGAAGGTAAACAAGCGAAAGTGGTGCTGAGAGTGTAGCCCTTTCCTAGTTAGTTCTGAATACAGATGCGTGTTTGCACAACCTGATAGACTGAATAAATAGGAAGCTAAACTTTAAAATTACAGAATATACTTAAGGATTCCATTTACTACTTTCTAATATTAGTAACTCACAGTCAGTATGGCAAGTAATTCTTGGGAGAGCTTAGGAGATAGATGAGGCTCATGCTATTTTATTCTGGAATTCTTTGTCCCCCTTTATCAGTCTTTCACTAAGCTTCTGATTGATTTTCTCATTTTCTTCAAAAACTTTGTTTGGCTTACTGTCTCCTTTCCATCTGAACTCATTCTGGACAATTTCACTTACCATGTGAGTGGCCATCCGTATGGTAGCCTCATTGAGATCCTTGACCCTGGGGACCTTCCCTCTACCTTCCAATCTGCTTGTGTCCATCTTGAACATCATCAGAGAACACTTCCCACCTCTGAAATTCCAGTCTCCCACTCTCTATGACAACTTCCTATCTTTCTGGTTTCTTTTTCATCATCCCCAAGTTTTCTCTGCCTGTTTTCCTCTTTCAGCATAGATTTCATTAGCCAATGAGAGACTAGGTCCTACCTCCAGCTCTGGTACAAATTATTAAATAGGCCAGTAAGATAGAGACATAGATAGTAGGTGAAGGTATCTGGGTATTAAGCTCCAGTTTTCTTTCTCTCCCAAAGAGTTTCAGTTATTCCCTAGCACATCTTATGGCCTTGTATTATAATATTTTAAGGCTGTGTTTTAATTAGTTTTATTTGCAATTTTATAGGATGTGTCATTTTTAAAATTGTTGAGCATCACTCTGAAACTTTTTCTAGTATAATCATGCCCCCATTTTCTCAAGGTCATTTGAGCAGACCCTTTTGGCAGCCTTATTCCTCCAGCCAAAATCCAGAAATAACTAGGAAGAACTTCTGAACTATGGAGCTATTCTATTGCCACAGAGCCTGAGCTCTAAGCAGTTCATTCAGTCCTTATTTACTGTATATCAACACTTTTTAAGTTTTAGATGCTGAAAAATCACCTGGAAAGCTTGTTAAAGCACAGATCCCTGGGCCCCTGCCTTCTGCATTCTGATTCAGTAGGTCTGGGGTGGAGTATGAGAATGTACATTTCCAGCAGTCACATAGCAGTGCTGATACCCGTGCTTCTGGCCCACAGACCACACCTTCAGGAGCATTCATTTATATCCCATACCCTAAGGATGAGAGTGATTTTCCTCATCTCCTTCTGTGTAGAATATGAGGAGCAGAAAATTGGAGAGCTGTGGCAAGAAGAGAAAAACTATTTCTTAATAATAGCAGCAAAAAGTGACTGCAGAAATGAGGAGTGAGAGAACAGTCTAGGGACATTTAGCCTGGTAATAATAACACCAAGTATGGCTATCACTGCTATTTATTCAGCACATATTTATTATATGCTTATTTTACCTTTGAAGAAATGAACACTCATATAATTAAATTATTGACCTAGGGCCACCTAACTAACGGAACTGTCTCATCAAAAAGCCAACACTCTTTCCACTGTGTTAAACTGCATCCTCACGACTTCCCTGGTGTTACAGTGGTTAAGACTTCACCTTTCAATGCAGGGGATACAGGTTCAATCTAAGACCCTGCATGCCTGTGGCCAAAAAAAAAAAAAGAAAAACATAAGACAGAAACATTTTGTTAAAAATTTAAAAAAGATTTTTTTAAAAAGGTCCACATCAAAAAAAAAAATCTAAAGCAAACTGCATCCTAGTGACTGTTAGCCTGAGGTAAATGCATTTTCACTTAATTCACTTAATTTCACTTCATTATGATCATTCATCCCAATAACTTTGAATCATAGAGTCAATGTTATATTTTATTAAGGAAACAAGAGATAGGCATTTGGGGAAATTTTTAATTAAAAGTAGTTGAAACAAAAATAGTTTTAACACAAATTTTAAGCATTAGTCACTACAGTCATTATCCTGTATGTGTTCACTAACATCACTGGATAAATGGGTTATTACTGTGGTTGGGACTGATGGTACAAAAAAGAAGTGATCCCACTGAGCTGACTTTTCAGTGCTGTTTTCCTGTCGACTCTTACCAGGAAACAATTTATCCAGTGCTGTTCCAAAGCAGGTAACTGCCAGTATGCTGCGTTCTAGAAGCCTCCCAGCGTTTCCTACTTCTTCACCTCACATAAAGCCATGGAAACTGACTGGAAGTTTGGGCTGTAGTGTTGACAAGTTACAGAGTTTTGTAGATGATGGCGTTGCTTCCCAGCCAGAGAAATGGAGCCCTCTGAGGAGTTCCGAGACACTGGAAAAAAGCAAACAAGATGCCTTCATCAGTAGTTGTGAGTCTGCAAAAACGGTTTGTGAAATGGAAGCTGCCCTTTCGGCCCAAGCCTCTGTCAGTGATGCCCCAAAAGGAGCCTTGGAACTTCCGGCGGTCAACATAGATCAGAAAGACTTCAGAGCAGAGCCCAGATCAGACGACGACAGTCCTGGGGACGAGTCCTGCCCACGCCGACCTCTTTACCTGAAGGGACTGGCCTCGTTCCAGCACAGCCACAGCACCATTGCCAGCCTGGGGCTAGCTTTCCCCTCACAGAACGGCTCTGCGGCTGTCGGCCGGTGGTCAAGTCTTGCTGACAGGAACACTGATGACTGGGAAAACTTTGCTCTTTCTCTCGGTTATGAGCCACACCACAGCCGAACTACAGGTGCTCACAGGTACGTGTGTTTTTGTATGACAACCACTTCCTCCCTTTTTTTAAACTGTTCTTTGAAGAATTTCTGTACTTGTAGAAATATCTTTATTCTGTGACCTCTTTATTCTGTAACATAGTACAACGTGTGTGTTAACAACAAGCAAAGATGCCTTTCTCCTTTAATACTAGGTGATAATTCCATATTTAACTAAAGGCTAAACCATAAATAGTTCTTGAAGAAAAGATTATCTTGTGGTTAATTTAATTCCATATGATTATTAGAGAAAAACTCTTCAGTTTAGGAAGATTATACGGTTTATTATTGTTCCCCAAATCAGCACCATCAGTGAGACTTTCCACAGTGATGGAAATGGTCACTGGTGCTGTCCACTGCAGAAGACACAGGCTCACGTGAAGTGTGGCCAGTGCAGCTGGGCAACTGAATCTTTAAGTAGCTTAAACAGCACAAGTGGCCGCTGGGAATCGCAGAGGCAGGGCAGACTAGTGTTTAGTGGACTATATATCTAACACTACTGGTGATTGAAAAGTGATGGCAAAGCTGTTAATCACAGTTAGATCAGGAAACGTTGTTAAACCTTATGAACTTATGTTTCACATGTGAAAATTACTACTATTCATCACTGTTCCTGAGGTAGTCATGATGCACTACTTTTCTCCCCCTGATATTGTGTTTATGACCCTTTGTGGGGTCTCTGTTTTAGTGTAACCGAAGACTGCTTGGTACCTATATGCTGTGGGTTGTATGAACTCTTAAGTGGAGTTCTTCTCATCCTGCCCGATGTTATGCTGGAAGATGTGATGGACAGGCTCATTCAAGCAGATACACTTTTAGTCCTCGTCAACCACCCATCACCTGCTATACAACAAGAAGTTATTAAAGTAAGGGCAAATACTAAATATGTTGCTTTAATTTGGAAGAATAAATATATGTGTATTTAAAGTTTGAATATATCTATTCAAATAGACCTGAAATCTTATTTTATTCTTAAGCATCATGAGCTGATATTTGTTACTGCTTATCCCAATTTTTATATGTATTATCATCTAATTTTAAGCCTTCTTCCATATATGGCTTTGTATCAGTGTGTTTTTTAAATCTACTACTTACAAGGAACACATAGATCATTGGAGGTCTCTCCTGAGTATATTATCGTCAAATGTTAGACACTTAACTTCAGGTTTAAGCTCAGATGTCACCTTCTCAGAGAGACTTTCCCTAATCATCTTCTGTCTAGCCCTACTCCTCATTTGTCTTACAATAGCATCCTAGTTATATCTTATAATTACCTTTTTAATTTGTTTATGTACTTATTATTACTCTCCCACACTGAAATATAAGCTCCATGAGGGTAGGCATCTTGTGTTTGATATATAAAAGGCCCTAAGTACATTACTGAGTGAATAAAAGTTTGATATGAATGGTTCCCATTAGGAAACAACCCTTTCAGATGGTCTTCAAAGAATCCCTCTGTTTTAATTTGATGTGGGACATTGTGTAAGCAGTCTCAGTTCAACCCAGTATTTACTTAGCTTCAATCTCATGTGTAAAACACTGGGCTAGTTGCTCTGTGGGATATAAAAGGAAATAAGCCCCTGCATTCAAGCATTTATAGACCAATGTGGGAGAGAGACATATACACAACTAAGTAAAATGTAAGAACTTCTGTGATGGATGCTTCAGTGGTAGTCTTAATAAAAAAGAATGGGAGCATAGGAAAAAAACAAATAATTCTGATGGGGGAACAAGGGCAGGATTCATGCAAAAGGTGTATTCTGTATTATGCTGTAAACTTAGAAAGATTTTTAAGTAGGGCAGTAAAGAGATGTGTGTTTTAGAAAAGAATAGTCTTATCACCACTGTGACGGAGTGATCGCAGGGGAAAGAGTTGGGAGCACTATGTTCGCAGGCTCACACTGTGATCCAGGGGAGAGATGATGATGAGTCCCTGATCTGGGGAAGTGGGAAGTCAAAGGACTGACAGACTTGAGAGACGTTCCCTGGAACAGAGGAGAGAGACTTTGCTAATTACACGTGGGCAATCAGGATGAGAAAAGCCCAAAGTGAGATCAGCCTTAAAGTCTAGGAGGATGGTGCTTCTGTGCTCTAAGACCAGAACCATGAAAGAAGTGTTTGGAAGGAAAAATAATTACTTTGATTATATATATGTTACATTTAAGATGCTGGGAAAGAGTAAAAATTTAGGCCTATGCTTAGAATAAATAAAATGTCAGAAAGTCTAGAAAAATAGAGGTTTAGGATATATATTTTTGTTCTTTGAGAGAAAGCATTGTATAGTGTTGACTAACCTTTCTTTTTTCAGAATTAGGCACAAATGTTCTACTTATATTCAACTAAGGCTACCCAAGACCTCCAAGACAGAGAGCATCATTAGCATTCTATAGTAGTCAGAGAGAAAGTTTTAGGTTTGTTTGTTTTGCTGAAGAGGTGGCCCTTTTTTTTGAGCTTTGTATGTTCTATACACGTGAAGTTAAACAACTTACAACTACAGGTATAGTACACTGTGTGATTTGTAATGTTATATAAAATTTTAATATATTTAAATTGTCTTAATTTTTTTCCTTAGCTATTAGATGCATATTTTAATAGAGCATCCAAGGAACAAAAAGATAAGTTTCTGAAGAATCGTGGGTTTTCTTTACTAGCCAACCAGTTGTATCTTCATCGGGGAACTCAGGAATTATTAGAATGCTTCATTGAAATGTTCTTTGGCCGACGTATTGGCCTTGATGAAGAGTAAGTGGGTTCTTCCCTTCACCAGAATTGGGGATCTTTTGTCTTAAATGTAAAATTTATTAAACTGACTCTTAAAATTATTCTATCACTTTTAGAAAAAATCTGCTAGAAGTCATTTTCCAGGTGAACCAATTTTTTATTTTCCATGTGGTATTCTTTTTTATAACTTCTTCCTTTGCATTTCATTCACTAGCTAGGCACTGAAAAGAAAGAAATGCTGCATCAAATAAAAGAAAGTGATATTTAAGTTTTGGCATACAGTGTTAACCTGAGAAGAAGGTGGCCCCCATAGTCTCAGCAGCAGATTACATGAGGGATCCATAGACAGGCTCCTAACTCCCCTCAGGGATGCTGGTTATCTGAGAGAAGAGTAAACCAGCATACCGACTCCTGAGCTTTGACCCTGGTGTAATGCTCATGGATTAATGAATAAGTGCAAAACTTAAAGAACATTTTTCTCCCAAGCCAAAAGTTTGGCAGAAATGTTAAGCTGTTATTTCTATATCTGATAAAGTAGAGAGAAATGTGTCTTTTTGTTAAGTGTCTGCTACTTGTTTGCAAGTAGGCCAGTTCAAACATCAAAAGAATTGACCTACTAATTGTAGCATTGACAATATTGCTTTTCATTTGCATAAGCTTTTGGCTTTTTCAAAGCAATTCTGCATCATCTCATTTGATTCTCCCAACAGCCTTGAGAAGAAAGTAGAGCAGATATCATCACACACATTTGACAGATCAAGAAAATGAGGTGTAAAACACGTCAATAACTTCCCTCCATCAGTTCAGTTCAGTTCAGTCGCTCAGTCGTGTCCGACTCTTTGCAACCCCATGAACCGCAGCACACCAGGCCTCCCTGTCCATCACCAACTCCTGGAGTCCACCCAAACCTATGTCCATTGTGTCAGTGATGCCATCCAACCATCTCATCCTCTGTCGTCCCCTTCTCCTCCTGCCCTCAATCTTTCCCAACATCAGGCTCTTTTGAAATGAGTCAGCACTCCACATCAGGTGGCCAAAGTATTGGAGTTTCAGCTTCAACATCAGTCCTCCAATGAACACCCAGGACTGATCTCCTTTAGAATGAACTGGTTGGATCTCCTTGCAGTCCAAGGGACTCTTCTCCAGCACCACAGTTGAAAAGCATCAATTCTTCGGTGCTCAGCTTTCTTTATAGTCCAACTCTCACATCCATACACGACCACTGGAAAAACCATAACCTCTATCACAGAGGCAAACAGTATACAGGAACTCAAAATCAGATCAACAAAATGGCCAATTTTGCAATCATTTTTTCCTTATTTCATGGTTAGTTGCTTCTAACATGCTCTTGTGTATTATTTATTATAGATTTGATCTGGAAGATGTGAAAAACATGGGACTTTTTCAGAAGTGGTCTGTCATTCCTATACTGGGACTAATAGAGACCTCCTTATACGACAATGTGCTCTTGCATAATGCTCTCTTATTTCTTCTCCAAATATTAAATTCTTGTTCTAAGGTAGCAGATATGTTGTTGGATAATGGTCTACTCTACGTGTTATGTAATACAGTAGCAACCCTGAATGGATTAGAAAAGATGTAAGTTTAAATCATTTTTTTAAAACTACCTCTGATTAACAACTTTGGAAAGGAAAAAACTTTAGCAGCAGGTTACTTTAAAGCATCTGATATTCCATATTTTCAAAGAATTTCTTTCCTTCAGATCTGATTAGATTAGATTTGAGAGGGTATATTTTCCATCATTTTCAATAGTTTATTTCTTTTTTTAAAAAAGATATTTATATGACCTACATTTAGGTATTTAGAACCTGAAAACAAGGAACAAATTTGTGTGTGTGCCCAGTCGCTTCAGTCATGTCCGACTCTGTGACTTGGGATTTCCCAGGCAAGAATACTGGAGTGGGTTGCCATTTCCTTCTCTGAGGAATCTTCCTGACCCAGGGATCGAACCTGCAACTCCTGCATTGACAGTCAGATTCTTACCATGTGAGCCACCTAGGAAGCCCCTGAACAAATTTACCTGTCCTCAGATATATTTACCAAGCTTCCACTATGGTCTTACAGAAAGTATTATCCCCCTCTGGAATAGGAAATTTGAGAATTTGAGAGATATAACTTGTTGCGGATCATATAGCTAGTAAATAGAGAACTTGAGGCTGAATCTTCTCACTTCAAAAGTCTCTGCTTTACAGTCAACATACTCTCGCACTTTTCCTACTACTGTTTTCTCCCACTGTTAACTACCATACTGAATTTCTTTTTAATTTATTTATTTTTAATTGGAAAATAATTGCTTTACAATGTTGTGTTGGTTTCTGTCATATATCAACTGAATCAGCCAGAAGTATACATATGTCCCCTTAGTCAGAAGTACATTGGCAAATGGTTGCCCACCAGATTGATTAATAATTTAGAAAAATATGTTAGGAGGTTTTTTTATTTAGGTTTTGTACCTTTGGTGTTCTCATTTAGGATATACAGAATAACATTTTTATTAGCATAATATTAATGTTACAGATCTTCAGAAGCACCATCTTACTGCATGTTAAAGCGTTAAATATTAATATACTTTTGCAGAGAAAGCAGAGCATATCCTCAGTGATTCTCTAGGCCCGGGAGACTCACTAGACCAGGGAGACTCTCTTGGTACGAGAGAGGATTCATAGTCAGCTTAGTTCAGTTTTCACTGGGCACCTGTCTTATTTAGGATCTGTGTCTTGGGCAGATGAGAAATACAACGTATTTCCTCAAAACGTCTAGTCTTGACTACAGTACAGTACATGAAATTGGTAGAACTTGGAAAGAGTACCAGCAGGCTCCTTCTAAAAGCTGTTTGTCACTGCTGTTGTTTTTAATAAATTGTGCTTACAGAATGTCCCTACATGCTACTCTATTGATTGGCCTCAAAAGTTACCATTTCTGACTCTTGCTTGATTTTGAAAACGTGGAGTGGGGAAGCTTAATATCACGCACTGAGGTGGATGATCAAGGTTAAAAATTGAGGGACAGAAGTAACTAATTCATATTTATTAGGTACTTATAAGTGATTAATGTGGGCTTCCCCAGTGGCTCAGTGGTAAAGAATCTGCCTGCAGTGCAGGAGACGCAGGAGACACAGGTTCAATCCCTGAGTCAGGAAGATGCCCTGGAGGAGGGCATGGCAGCCCCCTCCAGTATCCTTGCTTGGAGAATTCCATGGGCAGAGGAGCCTGGCGGGCTGTAGTCCATAGGGTAGCAAAGAGTCGGACATGACCGAAGCAACTGAGCACACGTGCAGGTGATCAATATATGTTCAAATCTTTGTGTCTTTTAACCCTTAAAATTACCATACTTTGTGTAAGTGGGATTCAGAGAGGTCAGTTAGTTTATTCAGAGTCACCATCTTTGAGCAGCCTCAGAATAAACCTCTTCATACCCATAGAACCTCTGGTGGCTGGGAACCTCGTGGTGCATGCCCACAGTATCTTGTGTTAGTCTCTGTTGTTACACCATTTACTGGTTATAGTTATCTGTTCACTTGTCTGGTCCTCTGCAAGCTGAATTTTGACAGGAGTCAAAGTCTGTCTTTTTATCTGTCCCTAGCCTGTAGTTCATATGACCTGTCATAGAGTAAGCATGGATAAATATCAAATGAATGCATGAATGAATGCATGCTAACAGAACAGGAATTTAAACCCATTCTTTTTGCCTTAAACTATTTATTCTTTTTCTTTAGCATTCCTTTGAATGAATACAGATTACTTGCTTGTGATATACAGCAACTTTTCATAGCAGTTACAATTCATGCTTGCAGTTCCTCAGGCTCACAGTATTTTAGAGTTATTGAAGATCTTATTGTACTGCTTGGATATCTTCAAAATAGCAAAAACAGGCGGACCCAAAGTAAGATTTAATTTTTATGGATTGGGGGGAGCAGTTGTATAATAGCCAAAACTGTTATCAGAACCTCATCTCTTTCTCTGGCTTCTATAGAGAGAGTGAGTTAGAGGAGAGGAAACTGTTTTACTAAATGTTCACCCTTAACTTTGTTTACTGGCTTTAAAAAGAAGCCTTTTTAAGTGGCAAAAATTACAAGTGACACCCTGATGTAATTAGTAGCTGGCAACATATCATTAAAAGAAACTGCTGATTTTTCTTGCCAAGTAGAATTAAAAGGCTTATGTTGACTAATAATACCCTTTAATTTTCTTTGGTAGCAAATATGAAAGTGAATATGGGGCAGAAAAAATGTGAGAATTTCACATTTTAAACTTTTGGTTAAACTTTTGCCTTCTATATTAAAAAGCCTATTCTTTTAAGACAGTTACATGAAATGAAATACATTTGTGAGCTAGTATTTTTCCATTGAATTTTTTATAGTGATCCTTTGGAAATTTCCTTTAAAGTTGCTTTTAAAGACAATTCAAAAATGTTTACTACCATCAAGAACGCATGATCAAAATTATAAAATTTACGTCTAATAAAACATTATTGATACTTTTGATATTGCATTAGTATTAATATAAAAGTCAACTCAATTACAGTCACATAGCTTGAAAACATTCTAGTATCTTCTGTTTTTAGATATGGCTGTTGCTCTACAGTTTAGAGTTCTCCAGGCTGCTATGGAATTTATAAGGACCACTGCAAATCATGACTCTGAAAACCTTACAGATTCACTTCAGTCGCCTTCCGCTCCCCATCATACAATGTCTCAAAAGCGAAAGAGCATTGCTGGTGAGTATTTAAATAATATTTTACTAATTATACATAGAAGATAGTTTGACTCTCCTGTATTCTTATATCACTCACATTTTAAAACATTGCTTTGTTTCAGAAGTTAAACTATAGTGTTTGAGAAGGTTTTCCTCCAAGAGGAAATTATTCTCTAGCTTTCTCTTCAGTACTGTTCTCATTCAGTTATCCCTTGAGCTGCTACCATGTGCCAAGCACTGTGTTAAATGTTAAAGATGCAAGGATTAAGAAAGACACAGATCCTACCTTTCTACCATAAAATGGTAGAGAAATACAGAGGATAGAAATAAGAGACCGTACAGAGCAGGGCAACCTGATGTACATGTAGGGTTAGGGAAGTCTCTGAGGAAGTAAGATTTCAATACAAGGGATGAGAAAGGAATTAGAGAAGTCAGTGAGTGTTGCAGGCAGAATGAACAGCTGATGTGCAGGTGCTGAGGTAGCAAAAAGCTAAGCTTGTTCAGAGAACTGAAAGACAGCCATGTAGCTGGAGTGTAGTCCTTGATGAGATGGTGCCACCAGGTGAGATGCTACAGGATGGTGTGGACCAGTTCTTATGGGCCATGTTAAGGAGTTTTGATTTTATCCTGATGTTCAGTTCAGTTCAGTTGCTCAGTAGTGTCTGACTCTTTGCGACCCCATGAACCAACCGCAACATGCCAGGCCTCTCTGTCCATTGTGTCAGTGATGCCATCCAACCATCTCATCCTCTGTCCCCTTTTCCTCCTGCCCTCAATCTTTCCTAGCATCAGGCTCTTTTCAAATGAGTCAGCACTCCACATCAGCTAGCCAAAGTATTAGAGTTTTAGCTTCAACATCAGTCCTTTCAGTGAACACCCAGGACTGATCTCCTTTAGGATGGACTGGTTGGATCTCCTTGCAGTCCAAGGGACTCTCAAGAGTCTTCTCCAGCACCACAGTTGAAAAGCATCAATTCTTCGGTGCTCAGCTTTCTTCACAGTCCAACTCTCACATCCATACATGACTACTAGAAAAACCATAGCCTTGACTAGACGGACCTTTGTTGGCAAAGTTATGTCTCTGCTTTTTAATGAGATGTCTAGGTTGGTCATAACTTCCCTTCCAAAAAAGTAGCATCTTTTAATTTCATGGCTGCATGATTGCACTCGCAGTGATTTTAGAGCCCCCCAAAATAAAGTCAGCCATTGTTTCCACTCTTTCCCCATCTATTTGCCATGAAGTGATGGGACCAGATTCCATGATCTTAGTTTTCTGAATGTTGAGCTTTAAGCCAACTTTTTCACTCTCCTCTTTCACTTTCATCAAGAGGCTCTTTAGTTCTTCTTCAGTTTCTGCAGTGAGGGTGGTGTCATCTGCATATCTGAGGTTATTGATATTTCTCCCGGCAATCTTGATTCCAGTATATGCTTCCTCCAGCCCAGCGTTTCTCATGATGTACTCTGCATATAAGTTAAATAAGCAGGGGGACAATATACAGCCTTGACATACTCCTTTTCCTATTTGGAACCAGTCTGTTGTTCCATGTCCAGTTCTAACTGTTGCTTCCTGACCTGCATACCGATTTCTCAAGAGGCAGGTTAGGTGGTCTGGTATTCCCATCTCTTTCAGAATTTTCCACAGTTTATTGTGATCCACACAGTCAAAGGCTTTGGCATAGTCAGTAAAGCAGAAATAGATGTTTTTCTGGAACTCTCTTGCTTTTTCCATGATCCAGCAGGTGTTGGCAATTTGATTTCTGGTTCCTCTGCCTTTTCTAATATCAGCTTGAACATCTGGAAATGCACAGTTCACATATTGCTGAAGCCTGGCTTAGAGAATTTTAAGCATTGCTTTACTAGCGTGTGAGATGAGTGCAGTTGTGCAGTAGTTTGAGCATTCTTTTGCATTACCTTTCTTAGGGACTGGAATGAAAACTGACCTTTTGCAGTCCTGTGGCCACTGCTGAGTTTTCCAAATTTGCTGGCATATTGAGTGCAGCACTTTCACAGCATCATCTTTCATAGCTCAACTGGAATTCCATCACCTCCACTAGCTTGTTCGTAGTGATGCTTCCTAAGGCCCACTTGACTTCACATTGCAGCCACATATATGAGGCTTATAGTATCCAAGGAATGATGCTGAAGCTGAAACTCCAGTACTTTGGCCACCTCATGCGAAGAGTTGATTCACTGGAAAAGACTCTGATGCTGGGAGGGATTGGGGACAGGAGGAGAAGGGGACGACCCAGGATGAGATGGCTGGATGGCATCACGGACACGATGGATGTGAGTCTGAGTGAACTCCAGGAGATGTTGATGGACAGGGAGGCCTGGCGTGCTGCGATTCATGGGGTCACAGAGTCAGACACGACTGAGCAACTGAACTGAACTGAACTGAAAAAATTTTTAACTTGATAAAAGACCTTGAAAGTCATCCAGTCCAGCTTCCTCGTGTCACAGATCCACCAAGGCCTAGAATTAGAAACTGCTGGATGGAGGCCCCACAACCATCTCTTTGTGTCCTTTCACACCCACTTCTTCCAGGTCTGTTGTATCAGAGATTAGGATGACTTGCTTAAACTAACATAATCTGATAATATTATCCTTGAATATATCCTGGATATGAATTTTTCTTTATATTTGCTCCATTTTTGTCTCAAAGGTGACTCTACACACCAAGCTGTATTAACTGATAAAAATACTGATTACCTAAAATACTGGACAATCTAAAATGCTAGTAAAATATTTCAATATCTTGCAGGATGAGTCATTAAATCCTATTGTAAGTAATGTTTATAGAGGCTATTTGTGGACTTTGATATATGCTTTCATAATTTAAAAAAAGGTTCAATTCCAATGAAGGATTCCATTATTCCTCACCTACCAAGACGTCATTTTGGTTCCTATGGTCATCTTCTGATGCCCTTCTCCTTCAATCCACTAAATCAAGACTCAGTTACCTCCTTTTCTCCTGGATCCACTCCCTGTGGGGTGCCTCTTGGAGCAGGTGCAGTAATGGTGCAGGAAGCCACTCCTGCCTCTCCAGCCTGAGGAAACCTTTCTCAGGAAATGCTTTTTGTAGGATTGAATCACATGTTATGCATGTTTCAAATCATTTTAATAATAAATTACTGAAATTACACTCTCCTTTCTGAGTTCTTCACTGTATTTGACTGATTTCTACTATGTCACTATATACACGTCTCAAAAATAATTTATAAAATTCATCAATGTTACTGCTGCTGCTAAGTCACTTCAGTCATGTCCGACTCTGTGCGGCCCCATAGACGGCAGCCCACCAGGCTCCCCGTCCCTGGGATTCTCCAGGCAAGAACACTGGAGTGGGTTGCCATTTCCTTCTCCAATGCAAGAAAGTGAAAAGTGAAAGTGAAGTCACTCAGTCGTGTCCAACTCTTTGAGACCGCATGGACTGCAGCCTACCAGGCTCCTCCGTCCATGGGATTTTCCAGGCAAGAGTACTGGAGTGGGTTGCCATTTCAGCAATGTTAATTACCCAAAAATAGTAATGTTCTTGCTAAAACATGATATCCTTTTAAAAAATCTGTTGATTATTTTGGAATACAAAGAAGTGAAACGGTATTTGAAAATGTTTGAATATATACACCCTTCTGATTGAGTTTTTCAGAGGACTAAAAGTTTTCCAAAGGATATCCGTCCTACTAAGCTGTCACAAGCTATAGCATTGTTATTTAGGACTTTGAAATCAGAGTGTACTGTTGCACTTCTTCAAAGAGGGAAAAATCACTTTCTCTTAATCACTCTCTTTCCTTGTATAAATTACCTTTGAATTAAATAAAGTTCTTTTCACGGTCTGATAATCAAAAAGTTATAGCAGAAATGATTTCTTTGATTCTTGTTAACTCCAGCACTTGATGTTTCAATTTATATACTTAAAGGTCCTCGAAAATTTCTCCTTGCTCAAACTGACTCTCTTCTGATGAAAATGCGTTCAGTAGCAAGTGATGAACTTCATGTGATGATGCAACGGAGAATGAGCCAAGAGAACCCTGTCCAGGCGACTGAAACAGAGCTTGCACAGAGGTTGCAGAGGCTCACCGTTTTTGCAGTTAACAGGATTGTTTATCAAGGTAGGACTAGAGAATAAATGTGTTCTTGCTCAGATATTGAAATGAGCATAATTTAAGAGAGGGGCTTCCCTGGTGGCTCAGATGGTAAAGAGAACTGAATAAACTTCAGATTTTTTAACAGCATTAAAAAATTTTTAGTATCCATACTAGTAAAAGAATTTATTTGGACCCAGTATCCTTGAATAAAATTCTACTTTTTTAATATGTTAAATGCTGGCCTAGACCATTGTAATTTAAAATAGTATAGCACCTCCAATATATTTTTTAAACTTTTCTTTGAAATAGTCATAGATTCACATGCAGTTGTTAGGAAATACTACAGAGAGATCCTGTGTGCCCTTTACCCAGTTTCCCCCCGCCAAGGATCTTGTAAAACTATAGTTCAGTATAAATACCCAGATATTGACATCACTATACTCAAGGAAAAGAACACTTCCATCCCTATAAGAATAAGAATATGTTGCCTTTTGGAGCCACATCCACTTTTCCCCCACACCCGCCCCTTTGTTAATCACTGGCAACTATCAATCTGTTCTCCATTTCTGTATTTTCATCATTTCAAGAATGTTAAATAAATGGAATCATACAGCATATAACCGTACAGTATGTGTAAGATTGACTTTTTTCACTCAGCATAATTCTCTGGAGAGTCATCCTGGATGTTACATGTATCAATAATCTGTTCCCTTTTTGTTTTTGGTAAGTAATATTCCATAGTATGTATGTACAGTTTAATCATTTACCTGTTGAAAGACGATCTGGGTACTTTCCAGTTTGGAGCGATTACAAACAGAGCTAGCTGCTATAAAGATGTGTGTGAAAGTTTTTGTGTGAACTCAGGTCTTTGCTTTTCTGGGATAAATATCCAAGAGTGCAATTTCTAGGTGGTATGATAGTTGGGTGTTTTGTTCTTGCTAAGGAACTGCCAGACTTTTCTAGAGTGGCAGTATAATTTTATATTCCTACCAGCAATGTATGAGTGATCCAGTTTACTACATGTCTTCACCAGCATTAGAAGTTTCACTCTTTTCAGTTTTAGCCCTTCTGACACATAATGTTGGGCTATAACTTTATGGTTTCAAGGTGCACTTCTACAGGAGCTAATGATTTATATGTTTATGTATGACCTTTAATGCCTATAACACACACTAAAAAAGCTATGCAAAGAAATATACTCAAAAACAATACAAATAAGCCAAAATTCTAAAAAATTTCAAGTGACACCCATTTTTTTTTAACTTTTCTAATTTATATTTGGGACAGCCAGCCGCTAGAGTAAACTGAAATTGAATTATTATCACATGCACAGCATTTAATGGGATAGCATGTCTGGTTAAACAGGTCTGCACATCTATCTAATGTAAACATCACATGGTCTATTGTACAAGAACGTTCATGACTTTAATAATTTCGTAGTTTAATTCATCTTCATTAGTAAAATAAAGCTTTAATTTAGGATTACATGACTCATGTATGCTTAAATTTCTGCATTGTTTTAGGTGAATTCACTTTCTTTAGTATATTGTATTTTTTACATCAAATGCAGCTATTACACGTTTATATTGTGACAATTGAATTAGTAATTACATAGAATATTTTTGCCACTATCATTTGTAATGGCTCAGTACTAGTGATTTGACTAATTTTTTATTCTTCTTTTAATTCAAAGAATTTAATCCAGATATTATTGACATTTTGAGTACTCCAGAAAGTACAACTCAAAGCAGGACCTCAGCTTCCCAGACTGAATTTTCTGAAGAAAATATTCATCATGAACAGCCTTCTGTTTTCAATCCATTTCAGAAAGAAATGTTCATGTATCTGGTAGAAGGATTCAAAGTATCTAGTGTGAGTAAATTAGTTACATGGGAAATGTTCATTCACAAAGAAGGAGTAGAGGTTTTATGTGTCTGTATTCAGTTCAGTTCAGTTGCTCAGTCGTGTACAACTCTGCGACCCCATGGACTGCATCACGCCGGGCTTCTCTATCCATCCACCAGCTCCCGGAGCTTGCTCAGACTCCTGTCCGTTGAGTTGGTGATGCCATCCATCTCATCCTCTGCCGTCCCCTTCTCTCTCAGGAGTAGAAGTGTCTGTATTACATGTTTTCAAAATCATATTCTTACACTTTGACAGACTTTTCTGAAACTCAGACAACTTGAATTTTAATAATGAAGTAAAATGTATTGCTAATTTGCTTTTTTCAGAACTACTCACTTCATGCAGCATTGGTTTTTAAGTCTATAACCCAAAAGCTATTTTCTAATATTATAATTTATTAAATAAAACAGCATCAGAAAAGAATAGGAATTTGATGATTACTATGAGAGCTTAAACTAATAACCTGTTTTTAAAGGACTTTATTTATAGCTGCTTACTCTAGAGTTATTATTATGGATAATTATGAAGTGCCGATATTGGCTTAAACAGGTCTAATATCTTCAAAATTATGTAGAGAATACTGAGAAGCATCAGGCTCCATTTATCATCAACTCACTTAGGTTTTTGTGGGTCATTTATAGTTGAACATAGGGGAAAAATTGGTCAGTATACTCATAGATAGCAAAGGCTAATCTAATTCTAGCAGAACTCATAAATCATGATTCTGCCAGTATAATTAGATTTGGTTGTCGGCAGGTTCCACTTAGAACTGAGTCATTCACAAAGAGCCCTTAGGACTAGGAGTAACTGGAGAGCCATTTCTAAAACTCAAACTCTAAAATGTAGTGATTCTGATTTTTAAACCAGATAAAGGATATTTGATCAGGATTAGGTTAACCCTTGTGGGACCACCTTCGAAAGCACAACTTATTTGGTTGTTTGTTAAGGGATAGATGGTCATTTTATATACAATTCTTAATTTGTGACAGTTTTACTCAACATTTTAGTCTCCCTGGTGTCTCAGTGGTAAAGAATTTGCCTTCCAGTACAGGAGGCGAGGGTTCGATCCCTGGGTCTGGAAGATCCTTTGGAGAAGGAAATGGCAACCCACTCTAGTATTCTTGTCTGGAAAATCCCATGGACAGAGGAACTTTATGGGCCACAGTCTATATATGCATGCTAAGTTGCTTCAGTTATGCCTGACTCTGCGAGCTTATGGACTGTAGCTCGCCAGGCTTCTCTGTCCATGGGATTCTCCAGGCGGGACTATTGGAGTGGGTTTCCATGCCCTTCTCCAAGGGATCTTGCCAGTTCAGGGATCAAACCTGGGTCCCTCACATCTCCTGCATTGGCAGGCAGGTTGTTTACCACTAGCGCCACTTGGTCCATGGGGTCTTAAAAGAGTCGAACACAACTTAGCAACTAAACAACAGCTAAAATATTACTAAAATATTCAATATTTTAGTACTAATTCAAGCCTGTATTAGGAATCCTTCTCTTTTATATTGTAAAATCCAGGTAGGCTGTTTACTGTTGTTCTTTGATGGTTTTTTTTTGTTTGTTTTTTTTAAATTTAAAATTTAAAATTTCCAAACCCTGGGTAGTTTTTTTTTAAGTGTCTTAGGACTTTAACTTCTTTATCTGTCCCTTTTTAAATTGTGGTAAAATAAGACTTCCCTGATGGCTCAGACAGTAAAGTGTCTGCCTACAATCCAGGAGACCCAGGTTTGGTCCCTGGGTTGGGAAGAGCCTCTGGAGAAGGAAATGGCAACCCACTCCAGTACTCTTGCCTGGAAAATCCCATGGACAGAGGAGTATAGTATGCTCCTACAGTCCATGGGATTGAGAAGAGTCGGACATGACCGAACGACATCACTCACTCACTCGTACATAACATAAATTTTGCTATTTTAACAATTTTAAATGTACAAATCAGTGATATTAAGTCCATTCACATTCTTGTGCAACCATTACCACTGTCCATCCCTAGGAATTTTTCTGTTATCGGAAACTGAAACTCTGTTCGTTAAACAGTAACTCCCCATTAGTCTCTCCCCCAGTCCCTGATAAACTGTTGGTTTATATTGCACTTGTTTATCATTCATCCGTCAATGGGTATTTGGATTGTTTTTACCTTTAGGCTATTTTGAACAATGCCACTATAAACATTGATGCACATCCATCTCTTTTAAAACCCTGTTTGTGTAGATGTATCTATCTTCCTAATTTCAACTGTTTGAAAATTCTAGAATGAAACATGTTCCATGATTTTTTAGGGCTGTGTTGGGGTAATTATATTATTGCTTAAGATATTTGATCCTAATTCATTCCTGTTTTGATTTAAGGCTTCAGGTAAAACCAGTAGTTCTAAACAGCAGTGGGCTAAAATCTTATGGTCTTGTAAGGAAACCTTCCGAATGCAACTTGGAAGACTGCTCGTGCATATGTTGTCTCCAGCCCACCCTTCACAAGAGAGAAAGCAAATATTTGAAATAGTTCGTGAACCAAATCATCAGGAAATACTGCGAGACTGTCTTAGCCCATCCCTGCAAGTAAGTACCCCAAAACTTCATGAGTAACAACTATTATAAAACTATACAAATCAAGAACTGAATTTAAACTGTATTTTCATGCCAAATACTGTGAATATAGTTTTCTAACCAAACAAATATTTTCTGAGGTCTTTCTTCAGATGCCATTTACCAGAGTCAATTTGTTTAATCTGTTTAATCCCCCTTCCTTTTTCCAGTGTTTAAGTTCTATACCTGAGTTCTTATAAGATCCTTCATTGTTTGTTACTAAATCTTGAAGTGTTTTCTTTAAGAACTGTTTGGAGATTTTTTAAAGGATTATATTTTCCGTGAAACATCCATACTGAATGGCTCAAGTAACAGTACATATAACATATTTCAAAAATATTTATAGTAAGTTAAATATTTGTTGACCATCTGGAATGGTAAAATCAAAATACTCAAGCTGTTTTGGAATCTATAAATTCTATCATTAGCAAGCAATAGATGGAGAATTTAAGTGGTGTAACCATTCTGTTTAGCAGTTTCTTATGAAATTAAATATACTCTTAGCCTGTGATGTTAAAATTCCATTTTTAGATATTTACCTAAGAGAAATTAAAGCATATGTCCATAAAAAGACTAGTAGGAGAACATCTATGACAGCCTTTTTACTAATAGCCAAAAACTGGAAATAACCCAAGTATCTGTCAGTGGGAGAATGTATAACTAAACTGTGGTATGTTTATGCATTAGACTGTTACATAGCAATAAAAATGAACTGACTACTGATGCACCCATCAGTACGGATGAAGCTCAAAATCGTGGTGTCGTTGAAAGGGACCGCCAGACACCAAGGAGTAGGTGTTTTATCATTCCAGTCATACGAAGCCCAAGAAGAGGCAAAATTAAGATATAGTCAAAGAGCTATTCTTTCGTTGCTTTATTCTCAGCAAAGCTGCCATCCCTCTGAATCCAACCATGATGTTTCCAGTTCTCTTCTGCCAGCTTCACTTCTCCACTTTTCTGTTTCTGTTGGTGGTATCCTTACTGCTTTCAGCTTGAAACATTGCAACTGTGGTTGACTTTGTTCTCTCTTGAATCTATTGTATCACCAAGACCAGTCATTTATTTAGTCCTGTCTTTACCTATATTCTGCCCACCCTCCACCCCCCAGTTTAGGCTTTCACCCCTAATGCTTGGATCACTACAATAGCCTCCTCTCCACCTCAAGACCAAATTACTGTATCTGGTAATTTTTTTAAGATTTATTATCCTTCCTGCTAAATCATTTCAGTTGTGCCTGGCTCTGTGGAATCCAAGGGCTGTAGCCCGCCAGGCTCCTCTGTCCACGGGATTTTTCCAGGCAAAAATACTGGAGTGAGTAGCCATTTCCTTCTCCAGAGGATCTTCCTGACCCAGATTCCACTAGCAAAGCCCTCGTGGTTCAGATGGAAGATTTTATGGCAACATTCAAATAAACTTAAAAGTTGGAAGAAATAAAAAAAAGAACCCCACATGACCATGACCTGACTTTAATTTTTCTTTGTAGTACTTTGAAATAAAGTCAGGTATCAGATTATTTTACCTGTAAATACTTCAGTCTAGATCTCTGCTAATAGGACTTTATTTTAACTTATCACTCTCTATGATAGTAACAGTAATTCCTTCTTCTTCTTGTTCAGTTGCTAAGTCGTGTCCAACTCTCTGTGACCCCATGGACTGCACTACACCAGGCTTCCCTATCCTCCACTATCTCCCAGAGTTTGCTCCAATTCATGTCCATTGAGTCGGTGATGCCATCCAACCATCTCATCATCTGTCGCCCTCTTCTCCTGCCCTCCATCTTTGCAGCATCAGAGTCTTTTTCAGTGAGTCGGCTCACTTACTTATTATCAGCTAATACCCAATGTTTAAATTTTCCCAATTTTCTTTTAATTTTTTAGATAGTTCTCTTGATTCTGGATCCAAACAAGGCCCATACAATATTTGTTTGATGTGTGCTACATCTTTTTAATCCTTGTAATTACTGTCCTCAATCTTTTTTTTTTTAACTGTCATTATTTGTTGATGAAACTGAGTCATTTGTTCTATAGACTCTCCCACATTCTGGATTTATTTAGTTGTATCCCTGTGGTTCTAGATCTAGAGGCTTGACTAGATTCCAGTTTTTTATTTCCTTTTTTTTTTTTAAATACTTCATTTTCCATTACGTCATGGCAACAGGAAGAAAACATCTGGTTGCTCTGCTTTTTTGAGATGGTAGCAGCCTGATTCATCCATTATAAAGTTCACCCTCAGTCTTTAATTATTTTAGTAACCATTAATAATAGTTGCCAAGATCTACTTTTTCATTAGGAGTTGCAAAATAGTGATTTCTCTGTGTTTCTCATTCCACCATCATCTGTTAGTTCTGATTCTTCTACAGGGAAGAATATTCCCTTAGTAGCTGTTTGGCTACCCTAAAATATAGTCTCTGTAGGAAAGGCAAGATAAAGGCTTGTTTCTTTCATCTGTTTGTTTTTAGAATAATAACTTGGTGCCCTAGCAAACTGTAATTTTTGTATTTGTTTTTATATTTGAGATGTTGTCATGAACTTGGGTATTGTTTTATAAATTTTATAAGTAGTTTCAAATCTTTGCAGTTATTTTTCTCTTTCAGGTTCAAATGAACACATCTGTAGATTCAAGTTGCTATATACTTTTAACATGGCCTTTTTAACTCTAACCAGTTTATATGATTAGCTTGAGGCTTCCCGGGTGGCACAGTAGTAAAGAGTCCACCTGCCAGCGCAGGTGGCGCAGGAGACGCCGGTTTGATCCCCTAGAGTCGGAAATGGCAACCCTCTGCAGTGTTCACGTCTGGGAAAGGCCTTGGACAGAGGAGCCTGGCAGGCTGCAGCACATGGGGTCTCAAAGAGTTGGACACGACTGAGCGACTGAGCGCAGCACAGCTTTATTAACTTCCTTCCATTCTGGAGCAAAGAATGTCCCAGGCTTGTCTTGTATATTTCCTTCCCTAGACCTGCAACCAAACTTTTTCACCAAGAAGCCCGTTTCCTTTTAATGAGATAATAGTATTTAGAAACTACAAATCTAAGAACTAGGTATGTTCATTTCTATTGGATTGTCATTTCTTCTCAGCATTTTTAGTGGGCAAAGCTAATAAACGTGTGAAAGTGTTAGTTGCTCAGTTGTGTCCAACTCATTGCAACCCCATGGACTGTAGCCTGCCAAGCTCTTCTGTCCATGGGGTTTTCTAGGCAAGAATACTAGAGTGGATTTCTGTTCCCTCCTCCAGGGCATCATCCCAACCTGGGGATCAAATCCAGATCTCTCACATTGCAGGTAGATTCTTTACCATCTGAGCCATCTGTAAAATGTCAGCCTGGTTTCAAAATCAAAATTGTGAAGTACAACACAGTTGAAGAGTTTCTAGTTTTTATCTATAGCCTTCCCTCATTCTTTCCCTTTCCCTGTAGCTTACCATCCTTATTTGGTTTTTATTTGTGTTGGAGATATAAGCAAATTTGTGACACACACACACACACACACGTGGGCATGCATTTGTATTCTCTCTCTCACTTCTTTATATGAAAAAAGATAATGAACCATACACATCCTTCTCACTCTGCTTTCTTCAGCTAACAATATATCCTGCAATGGTTCCGCAGCAGTATAGAGAGCTCTTCTTATGCCTTTTTTATAACTGCCTACAAGCTCTATTCCATCTGTAGTCTGCCTGATTTTTAAAGCTCCAAGCTTCTCTTCAGTTGAATCTGGTTAATTCTCGAGCCAGTCTGTGGCTCCTCATCTTTTCTCTCATAACATCTTCATATCCCTTGTTGTCCTTCTGTTAGCTGCTTTTTTCATGTTGTTTCCACAGCATGCAATGCTCTTTCTCCTCCCCTTTGTCTGTCGGTATGCCTGTTGTGTCCATTTAGCCATGCACCCACATCATATGGTTCGGTTCAGTTCAGTCGCTCAGTCGTGTCTGACTCTTTGCGACCCCATGAATCGCAGCATGCCAGGCCTCCCTGTCCATTACCATCTCCCGGAGTTCACTCAGACTCACGTCCATCGAGTCCGTGATGCCATCCAGCCATCTCATCCTCAGCCGTCCCCTTCTCCTCCTGCCCCCAATCCCTCCCAGCATCAGAGTCTTTTCCAGTGAGTCAACTCTTCACATGAGGTAGCCAAAGTATTGGAGCTTCAGCTTTAGCATCATTCCTTCCAAAGAAATCCCAGGGTTGATCTCCTTCAGAATGGGCTGGTTGGATCTCCTTGCAGTCCAAGGGACTCTCAAGAGTCTTCTCCAACACTGTACTTCAAAAGCATCAATTCTTTGGCACTCAGCCTTCTTCACAGTCCAACTCTCACATCCATACATGACCACAGGAAAAACCATAGCCATGACTAGACGGACCTTTGTTGGCAAAGTAATGTCTCTGCTTTTGAATATACTATCTAGATTGGTCATAACTTTTCTTCCAAGGAGTAAGCGTCTTTTAATTTCNATAAAGCAGAAATAGATGTTTTTCTGGAACTCTCTTGCTTTTTCGATAATCCAGCGGATATTGGCAATTTGATGTCTGGTTCCTCTGCCTTTTCTAAAACCAGCTTGAACATCAGGGTACATCCCATGGTACCACCTTCAAAATCTTCATTCCTTCTTTTAGTCTACTCAGAACTCTTCCTTCTTGAAACTTCATCGAAAATTTTATTTTTACACGTTGTATTATTTTCTAAGAATTTGTGTTTAAATTCAATTCCTTAAATCATTTTCCTGAGA
>SJYQ01096206.1:919518-979994 GCA_006410935.1 Redunca redunca
CAGTTTCCTGAGAGGAGGAAATAAGATTTCTGTGTGTGTGTGTCTCCAAAAACAACTTTTCTAGTCCCAGAAACTACAGTCAGTAAATGATTGATCAGAAGATGTTAAAATGAGCTATTAGAAACAGCTTCAGTGTCTAGGAAAATCATGTTTCTTTGGACATTCAGAATGAAAAAAAAAACATTTCTGATAGTTTTTCAAGATGATTTTAAAATGTCACTGAATACTAAACATATATTTTTAGAGTTCTATCAAGATTATTACCTTTAAGATGCACATATGAAAATATTCTAGTCATTTACCATCCCTCTTTATTTGCCAACTCTTCAGGCCTTTTACTTGCAGAGCATCTGTTCCTTTTTCTCTTTTGGTCAGCTAACAGCTGTCTCCTGACTAATTTAAAATGTTGCATTAAAATGAGCTATTTTCATCATTGCATATGTTCATCTTATGCTTTTGGGAAACGACATGATGTGATTCAGCATGTGAATTTAAATATCACCTAAAATGTAATAGTTTCCAAATCCATTTGTTGACTATTCACAGTTTAAAATATCGTAAAGCCAAATACAGTGATATTTATATGAATGCAAATTGTTAAAAAATAAAATTATGCATGTTTAACTTGTTGGCAAAGTTAATGTCTAATTAATATATAGTGTACAATTAACAATCAGATGTAATATCTCTGGAATGAAAGAGCCACTTAATGGAAAAAAACTTTGATCTGCACAATAAATAAAAAGCACTAAAACTGGCATGTGTGTGCATATCAGTCACTCAGTCATGTCAAATCTTTGTGACCCCATGGACCGTAGATTGCCAGGCTCTTCTGTCCATTGAATTCCCTGGGTAAGAATACTGGAGTGGGTTGCCATTCTGTTCTCCAGGGGATCTTCTCAACCCAGGGATTGAACCCCAATCTCCCACATTGCAGGCAAATCTTTACTGTCTGAGCTCCCAGGGAGGCCCATAAAATTGGTATAAACAAGCTTATCTAAAAATGAAATTTTTCATGTTTCCAAAGTCAAATAATCGTCTAAAGCAAAAATGGTAGCCATGTCTTTTGGAATCCCAGCATAGATAATAAAAGTATGCATGGTGCTCAAAAAATAAATAAATAAGAGCCACTTAAGAAATCATGAATTAAAGTTTGGTTTAGTTTTACGCTAGGAAGGACCATTTTCATTTTCTTAAGTAACATTTTCATTTTGTCTATAGGGCCTGTTCATAAAAGACTGACCTAAACCAACCCTTCTCCCAAATATTCACATGCTGAATGTTGACATCGTAACTGGTTTTAGAGTTTTTCACCTTTTGTTCTCCCCAGGGAATAGTGAATGCTTACAAATGGATCCAAAGATACTTTTTTGTTCTGGTATTTTCTCCAGTGTTTATTCTCCCAAGCAGAAATTAAAGAGACTCTTAAGGTTTAAAGGAAAGTTTCCCTTCCAGTTCAGTATTTCTATGAGAAGAACTAAGAATTATTTTCCTTCATCCCAAGCTTATTTTCTGTATTCCTTTAGCAAACCCTCTCTAAAATTCTTTCCCCAAAAGCTTGTGTGCTTGCTTTTCTCCTTCTTTCCTTTATTACTTCTATTCCTCCTTTCTTCTTTTTTTTCTCTTTTTCTTCCATTTTTTTACCTTTAACAGTAGAAATTTTCAAACATACTAAGAAAAATAGAGACTAGTGAATACTTAATGAATACCATATGACCATCTCATAGGTCTAACTGTTGTTAGTATTTTTATCATATTTATCATAATTTTTTTCCTGAGGTATTTTAAAGTAAATTATATAAATCACGACATGTTTTCAAAAGACTTTTTTATGTCACTCTAACAACATTATTACACTTAACAAAATTAGCATGTACTCTAATGTCATCATATACTCAGTGCATAATCACTTGAGAATTTCTTCAGTTGTCCCCAAAGTGTCTTTTTAGCTGATTTATTTAAACCAGATTCAGCCAAATAAATGCAGCAATAAAATTTAATTTACTGTTAAAGAATTTAAATGTAAAAATACAAATTCTTTATGACTTAAAATTTTTTTAATTAAAAAAATTGTTACTTTTTTTTTAAAGCATGGAGCCAAATTAGTTTTGTATTTGTCAGAGTTGATACATAATCACAAAGATGAATTGACTGAAGAAGAACTAGATACAGCAGAACTGCTTATGAATGCTCTAAAATTATGTGGTCATAAGTGCATCCCTCCCAGTGCATCAACAAAACCAGACCTTATTAGAGTGATCAAAGAGGTGAGTCAGTGAAACCATAAGAAACAGTTTTCTTAGGAGATCCCATTGACTGTAACTAAAGAATGATTGAGAGATTTTATTATTATAGAGTACCACTGATGGTGAATTTCAAATGATAATTTTCTTATACTTTATATTGCTTTTTTATGAGAAAACAAATAATCTTGTTTTAAGGAGCATTTTATTCTCTGGTCATCCATATTCATTACCACTAGCTTTCAGGGAAGAAAAAGGTTTTAATAGTGACAAGCAAGTTGAATCATCAGCCTCAAGTTCTCAGTTCTTAGCAAAATAAGGAAACAAGCAGCTATGCAAACCCATTGGGTTTGGCAGCCCTAGTTAACTATTCCACCCTAACTTCTGTGACCCAAAGTGTGTGGAAACAAAGGGGAATTAGAACATTATTTAAGTAGCTGATTATTTTAATATTCTAGTCTCCAGGAGACAATTTTTTTTCCTTTGTTAACTTGGTTTTAAATTTAGTTTGCTGGGTTCTGTGCCAGTGTTAAATGATAAATAATAAGTTTTATATAGTATATTATTATCTAAATCTTTTAGGAACAAAGGAAATATGAAACTGAAGAAGGTGTGAATAAAGCCAACTGGCAGAAAACAGTTAATAATAATCAGCAAAGGTAGGATTTCATGTGTGCCAAAAGTTATGTCTTTTAGGAGCCCCATTATATTTTGCATATGCTTTTAGTTTTAATGTACCATGTTTTGATATACATTTAATGTTCCTATACTTATGCTTAACTTACAGGCTTCTTGTCTGTTTAGTCTCTTTCAGCGTTTGGATTCAAAATCAAAGGATATATCTAAAATAGCTGCAGATATCACCCAGGCAGTGTCTCTTTCCCAAGGAATCGAGAGGAAAAAGGTGATCCAGCATATCAGAGGAATGTACAAAGTGGATCTGAGCGCCAGCAGACACTGGCAGGAGCTTATTCAACAACTGACGCATGATAGGTGGGCAACGTGGGAGGGCTTTCAGTGGTCTTGCACGAATGTTTTATATTGATGTTATTTTCACTCTAGAATAAAGATTCATAATACTGTCTCATTAGCTTAAATATTTTTGTTTAATCATTTGTAATTTATTTCCTCTTAAAGAATATGCCTATGAGAATTTTTTAATTCTTGGGAGGGAGAAAAAATAAGGAGAGAGAGAGACATTAGCTCTTCCAGAGAGTAATATCTGTTTATTGGCTTTCTTTTAACATATGATCTTTGCAAAAGAATAGGGAAATCACTGAAACAAGACAGTTGGGAAATA
Organism: Redunca redunca; assembly: GCA_006410935.1. Classification (NCBI taxonomy): domain Eukaryota; kingdom Metazoa; phylum Chordata; class Mammalia; order Artiodactyla; family Bovidae; genus Redunca; species Redunca redunca. Next base: position 923,062 of record SJYQ01096206.1, read on the forward strand.
CATCTTTTTCTAGTTAAGACTTCAGTAACACAGTTAAAAAGATGCATCAGAAATAGTGAAAAGAGGGAAATTAAAATATTATTCTCTGAATTTGGTTAACATAACTGATTAGTATTATGACTTTGAGGAGCTATATACTAAAGCAAATTCCAGGTGAATGAATGAATTAAAAAGTTTATAAAGCAGGAGAAAATAGAGTATTTATCAACTCTGATAGATAACTTCCTCAGATCAAACACAATTGAAGAAACTACAAAGAAGAAATNAAACATGAATAATTTTGTTTGTTACATTAGATAATAGGCAAAATGGGAAATGAAAAAAATTTATTTGGAAATTGATTTTTTTTTTAGTTGACGATACTAAGTCTAATATATCACAAAGCATATATAGTAGTCATGCTGTATCTTTTAAAAAATTTAATAGGTACAAGAAACTAGTAGCAGTTTCTTGCTTGCCTTGAGTTTCTCCTTGCCTTGAGGCAAGGAGACTGGACTCCAGAGCAGAGGGATACTTTTTTTTGTTGTTATTCTTGTGTACTGTGTGTATGCAGTGTGTTTGTGCTCAGTCGCTCAGTTGTGTCCAACTCTTTGCAACCCTATGGACTGCAGCCTTCCAGGCTCCTCTGTCCATGGGATTCTCCAGGCAAGAATACTGGAGTGGCTTGCCATTTCCTCCTCCAGGGCATCTTCCTCACCCAGAGATCAAACTTGCATTGCCTGAGTCTCCTGCATTGGCAGGCAGATTCTTTACCACTGAGCCACCTGGAAAGCCATGTGTATGCATATCCCTGTCTAGTTATATAAATAGTTGGGATTTTTCAATTGAGTGGATCAGTTTTGGTTACATATTAAATTTTTACATAGTTTTTTTAAGTTATAAGTACTTCAAATTGCCACTTGAACCTTTTCTTTCTACCTGTAGAGCAGTCTGGTATGACCCCATCTACTATCCAACTTCATGGCAGCTGGATCCAACAGAAGGGCCAAATCGAGAGAGGAGACGTTTACAGAGATGTTACTTAACTATTCCAAATAAGTATCTGCTTAGGGATCGACAGAAATCAGAAGGTAAGAGTGACTTCTCGACTCAACATATAAATAGCAGATAACTGTGGTCATTATACAAAGATGATGTAATCTCTTTTCCTCAACAGATGTGGTCAAACCACCACTCTCTTACCTATTTGAAGACAAAACTCATTCTTCTTTCTCTTCTACTGTAAAAGACAAAGCTGCAAGTGAGTCTATAAGGTAAATTTGAATCTGTAAGATATCTTCTCTTTTGTTGAATGTGTTAGAGACTTCAGTAGTCTATTGCAGTGCTTATGTGATATATGTTTTAGATAATGCAGTGGTTTAAGAGAAGACCTGAGCATGGCTCAGGAGAGGACAAAGCTGAATGCCACAGAGACCAGACAGTTCTGATAGGGAGTCTTCACTGGACTTCAGTCTCAGTCTGTTACGTGAGGAAGATAAGTCACACCTAATGTGTCATAGCATTGTTGAGGATTGTGGGTCAGTATGGTAACTACTGATAGGATTGTCACTGTGGTTGTGGTGGAGGTTGTTACCAGGCCCATTTTATAGATAAAAAACTGAGAGTCAAGATTAAGTGACTAGACTAAAGAATAGAAGAACTTTTCTGACTCTGAATCCCCCTTTTCTCCTAGAATGCTCCATTTCTTTCCTGGGTTTGTTCAGAGGCACGAGCCAATGTTTGCTTATTTCCTGGAAAATATAAAATATTGAAGTCTCTTTTAAATAACTGAGTCCTTGTATTCTGCATAGGGTGTAGGGATTATTCGCCTTTTCTAAAAGTTTCCATTATTTTCTCTGCTATTATAATGTCAGAAATGAGATAATATTTTCATGTGGACTCTAACAAGACATTCTATGCTTTTGAAACTCTTGCTGCTCTGCTGAAATCTTGTTCTAGATAAAATAAAGCTTTTATTCTCTGAAATTGTTCAAAACATTTAATCATAGTAATTTTAAATATGTTTTGACAGAGTCAATCGAAGGTGTATCAGCGTTGCACCATCTAGAGAGACAGCTGGTGAATTGTTATTAGGTATGTTACATTTTGAAGATTTTTATACATACTGTGCCTATTTTATTCTTAGATAATTTAAAACATTGTTTTAACAGACTGCCATTAAATGAGATAAACTGTCTCTAATGTTATATAGGTTATTTTGCCTTAACACTGTCTATAATGCATGACTCATGAATGTGAAGAAATGACAGTCTTATTTTTTGAAAAGCATATGAATGGCATTTTAATTTTTATAAAGTTAACTTTGTTCATGGATATACATTTTTAAATTTGTTTCTTTTATTTATCAATTTTTAATTCTAAAGTAAAGAATCATTAGTATGTTTATATGCCTACTGTTTTAACGGATATCCCTATACATATGAAATATATCCACCTTGAGATTATTCTTAATTTATGTTCTTCACTGTACTTCTGAGAGAAAGGCCAAAACTATCCGTGGATAGTTACATTTAGTGAGAAAGTTTCTCCTCAAGAAATGAAGGAATAGCGTTAAACCACATAGTCTCTATTTCCTTAAAGAACTGATTTGTATGCTGTGGGCCAATTGTTCTCAAATCAGGGGCATCCAGATCACATGGGAACATCTAAGAAAAATGAATTCTCAGGCCCCTGCCCAGAGCCACTGAATCTGAAACTCTGTGGATGGGGCCCAGACATTACATTTTTATACAGCCTGCAGTGATTCTGCTGCTGCTGCTGCTGCTGCTAAGTCGCTTCAGTCGTGTCCGACTCTGTGCCACCCCATAGACCTCAGCCCACCAGGCTCCCCCGTCCCTGGGATTCTCCAGGCAAGAACACTGGCGTGGGTTGCCATTTCCTTCTCCAGCAGTGATTCTGACACACCCTCAAATTGGAGAGTCACTGCAGTAGGCTAAAGTTCTATAGCCTCAAAGCCCTAACATGCAGAGTTTCAAGCTTGCCAGGGCGGAGCCCCACAGTCGCTAGGATGGAGAAGGTGCCCTTTTTTGAGCTGTCCATGCCAGGGCTCAGGGTGACCAGCATCCAGTGCAGAGCTCCAGGAAGTGCCCACCGTTTGGATATGTGATGTAGGGATGTGCATTAACAACAGCCTATCAAGCAGGAAAATTGGGGTTCCTGAGCCATCAGGGCTCAGACAGTAAAGAATCTGCCTGCAACGCAGGAGACGCGGGTTAGGTCCCTGAATTAGGAAGATCCTCTGGAGAAGGGAATGGCTACCCACTCCAGTATTCTTGCCTGGAAAAATCCATGGACAGAGAAGCTTGGCACGCTATGGCCAATGGGGTCACAAAGAGTCAAACATGACTGAGCGACTAACACATTACTTTTCTGCCCTATTGAGTGTTTAAGTCAGTAAAATAATTAAGGATTCCTCTTTTGCTAGAAAATTTAGTTTATAACTTGAATTCAGTTAATGTGTACAAAATAAAAGTAATATGCTAGTAACCTAAGAATAATACTGGTAATAAACAGCCAACTTTTTTAGCACTAAGCACCCGACACTGTTAATAAACATTTTACATGTATTCTATATAATTCCCACAGTGAACCTATGAAATAGTCTTCTCCCTACCCCATTCTTTTTATAAGGAATCTAAAGCACAGTGGGGTTAGGCAGCTTGCCCAGGATCTCATGGACGCTATTCAAAAATGAAAGTGAAAGTGAAGTCGCTCAGTCACGTCCAACTCTTTGTGACCCTGTGGCCTGTAGCCCACCAGGCTCCTCCATCCATGGGATTCTCCAGGCAAGAATACTGGAGTGGGTTGCCATTTCCTTCTCCAGGGGATCTTCCCAACCCAGGGATTGAACCCAGGTCTCCAGCATTGCAGGCAGATGCTTTAACCTCTGAGCCATACTTACTGAGTATTAAGAACTCCTTCTGGGTTCTGGGATTCAAGTTCGGTCCAATTGACTCTAGAGGTGCTTTTAACTATATAAGATAATAGTGCACAGACGTTTTTAAACTCACAGCCAATTATTTACTGCAGGTAAATGTGGAATGTATTTTGTGGAAGATAACGCTTCTGATACAGTTGAGAGTTCTGTGAGTAGTGGTTTAAATTTGCGTTTATATGAATCTAGACAAATTCCCACATGTATAAGTTTATTACAGCCAGAAAGCAGGTAGAACTGTTAAGAATTCATTTCTTGTCACACTATGTGTAAATTTGTCTGAATTCCAGTTTTTAGGATAATTTTAAAAAGACCATGCCATCCCCTCTGACTCATGTTCTGAGCCTTATAGCAGCAAGTGTTATGGGTCAGATTCTGAAGTATTCATATTATTTCAGTTTATGTCCATTCTTTCTCACTACTATCCTCTGTAGCATCAAAATTCTTGCCACTCCCTGTTTATTGTCACATACATTTGCCTTCAAAAGGAAAGAAAAATATTGTCTGATTTAATAACTTAAGTAATCCTAATATTCACATAGCTTAGTAGTCATAATTTTTATTCTTCTGGAAATACTTATATTAATCTGAAAATAACAAAAAGGACTCAATTCACATTTTGGTACAATAAACATTTTATTTGTTTGAATTCATTTACATGCCATTAAAATACTGCTTTGAGAGTCCTGTAACAGGAGAAATAAGGCTCTTTGTTTCAGAAGTTCTAAAGCCAGGAATTCATAAGGATGCATTTAAATAAGATTATGTATGATTTATTGGTTAATACATATTTGAGTCAAAGAAATTAGGGAGTGAAAACATAAAATATTATTGTAAAGTAAATCATGTTAAAAAATCATTAAAGTGTTTCATATAATCCCCCAAAATTGAATAGGCATTATTTCGTGATTTACATAGCATTACTACAGTGTTTATCCCAGCTAGCAAAAGTACAGTTATGTTATTTTTAAAGATGTATTTTTTTAGAACAAAAGAGTTTAATAGTTGATACATGAATCAGCTTTTTTCCTGGGTGGGTCCAAAAGATGACCATTTCCACCCAAATGGAAGCTCTAAAAGGACCCTTGCTTTTTAATAAATTGAAGTATCCTTCTTTTCTCTGAACTTTTGTAGCATTTGTGCTTATTTCCTGTGTGACATTTGCTGTCTTGCCTTTCCAAAGCATGTGCAAATATCCTGTGCCCCCTTTTTATCATGTATAGATTTATTTCATGCAGAGCACTTACAAGCACCTTGCCTGTAGATGCTTAATTAATGTTTGTTAAATTGAAAGTATGTTGAATGTTGAAGCGAAACAGGGAAGAATTTGGTTTTAAGAATGAGAATACTACCTTTTCATTGAAACATTTTGCTTTCCTTGTAATATATTTCCTGCCTCCATTTCTAAAAATTAGTTGGGACACAGAGCAGACCAAAGTGTCAGTTCCTCCTTACTGCTGTTTTTAAAATTCCTCTTTATTTTTGACTCCTAGAGATTTCATTTTCCCTTTATTGCAAGCTCAGCTATACATTTAAAAGAATATTTGCTTACTAAAAGAAATCAATCTGAAAAGTCTACATACTTTATGATTCCAACCATATGACTTTCCGGAAAAAGGAAAACAGTAGAGGCAACAAAAAGATCAGCGGTGTTGGGTGGAGCAGAAGGGAATTTCACAGCAGCGAGACTCTTCTGTGTGATCCTGTAATGGTGGACACATGCCATTAAACATCTGTTAAAACCCTTTTGACCCGTGCAGCACCAAGCTTAAACTATGGGCTTAGTTAGGAATAATCTATTCGATAGTGGCTCATCAGTTGTAACACATGTACTACATGAGTACAAGATGTTCACTGTAGCGAAACTGAGTGCAGAAAAGCTATATGTGGGAACTCCATACTATCTGCCCAGTTTTATATACATAAAACCTCTCTGGAATATACAGCCTAGTAATAAAGTTTAAATGAAGTTTATTAACTCAGTTTTTTTTTTTTTAAGATTTTATCCAGCATTTTGAAGTGTTTAGTAGCTGGAGGATTTTTAGAGAATCTTATCTGCCACTTTGCCACAGAAGGAAGGCTTTATATTGCATTTTGATAGTGTTTTAAAATGTAAAATTAAAATGATTCTGTTTCATGTAGAGCAAATGCTTTCATGTTATTTCCTTTGACTTTAGAGCCTTCAAGGAGAATTGGAACCAGCATCGTTTTCCTGGACATATGAAGAAATTAAAGAAATTCACAAGCGTTGGTGGCAGTTGAGGGATAATGCTGTAGAAATATTTTTAACAAATGGCAGAACACTCCTGTTAGCATTTGATAACACCAAGGTAAATTTGCCTATATTGATAGATATACTTTTTCAAAAAGATCATGGAATCAGTTTAATTACACTCATACTGACTAAATGAAGTTTTAACTTATTTAAACTTTAACTATTTCTGAAGTCAAATGAAAATTACCCTATTTCTTAGTACTGATTAAAGTTAATCTTTGACTATTTTTGTCCTCCAAAACTGTATTAAATTTTTATTCCCCAGAATGACTATATCTGTAATAAGTAAATAAATGAATGTATAACCAACCTGAAGTAGTTTAACCTTGATAGTAGATTTCATTTGTGACAAACCCTTTATTGACTGCCACATTGCTTCAGCTACTGTGTGTCTGCTTGTCTTGATAGAAAACCTCTTGGAAGAAATTGTGTGTGCTTGCTGCCTCCAGTTCCTCTCCTCAGATTCTCTTTTGGAATGCTCCAGTCAGAATTTTTCCTCACCACCCCACCATGACCTCTGGTCAGCATCACCAGTGACCTGAATGTTGCTAAACCCCACAGATGTGTTTCTTAGTCTCCATCTTACTTGACTTAGCGGCAGCATTTGATACAGCTGATTATTCTTTCTTTAAAGAAAGTGGGGGAAAACCTTCCTCACTGGACTTCTCCATTAAAGTCTAATTGGCATCTCAAATTTAACATGGGCAAAACTGAACTTCTAATTTTCCCCCTAAAATCTCCAGTTTTCCCCAGCTCCATAAATGGCAACTCCAACCTTTCTGCTTGGCCAGTTCAAAAACCTTGGGGTTATCCTTAACTCCTCTTATTCTGTCATCCCACTTATTTTGACTCCTCTTAATCATCTACTCTTTTCAGTAAATTCAGTTGGTTCGCCCCTCAAAGTATGCCCAGAATCTGAGTGTTTCCACTGCTGCCATCCTGATCTAAGGCACTGCACTAGCCTCCTCACTGGCCTCCCTGCTTCCACACTCCTTCTTCTTTCAGACTGCTCTCAACACAGCAGTTAAAATGGGTCAGATTGTGCCATTCCTCTCCTCAGAGCCCTCCGGCCACTTTCTTTGTCACTCCGTTAAAAGCCGGGACCTTACAGTGTCGAATAACCTGCCGCTGCTGCTGAGTCGCTCCAGTCCTGTCCGACTCTGTGTGGCCCCATAAACGGCAGCCCCCCAGGCTCCCCTGTCCCTGGGGGTCTCCAGGCAAGAACACTGGAGTGGGCTGCCATTTCCTTCTCCAATGCATGAAAGTGAAAAGTGAAAGGGAAGTTGCTCAGTCCTGTCCGACTCTTAGCGACCCCATGGACTGCATCCTACCAGGCTCCTCCGTCCATGGGATTTTCCAGGCAAGAGTACTGGAGTGGGGTGCCATTGCCTTCTCTGGTTGAATAACCTAGCACTTCCTTATTCTTTCTGACCTTATCTTCTACTGTTCTGTCCTTCACTGTCTCTAGTCCATCTGTGGAGACTTCCTTTTCCTTGACTATAGCAAGCACACTGATGCCTGAAAGCCTCTGCACTTACAGCTCCCTAAAATGCCACCTGGAATGCTTTTCCTCTTAGAAATCTACATGACTCACGCCCTTACTTTTTTCAGGTTCCCTGATCAAATGCCCTCTTATCAGAGAGACTTCCCTGATTATATACTTAAAACAGCAACCCTTTCTCACTCCTACCCCCAGGAATCCCTTTGTCTCCTTGACTTTCCTCTCTTTTCTCTAGAGCACTTCATAGCATCCAAGAGTGTCTGCCCGACAGAATGTAAAGACTGTTCTGTTAATTGCTACAGCTGTAGCATGGAATATAGGTGCTCAGTTGATATTTGTTGAATGAGTAAATGTTTCCTTTTCCTTGCAGAGTTTAGTATGCAAACTGTCATAAATTCTCTCCCACCAACCTTAGCTTCAGCATCTGGCAACCTTCAGATTTAGGCTGTAGGTTTAAGATTTTATTTTTGCCTTGAACTTTTTTTTTTATTCTGATTTTTAAAAATAGCATAGAAGTTGCCGTCTTAACCATTTTCATGCATACACTTTAGTAGTGTTAAGTATATTCACATTGTTGTGAAATAGACCTCCAGGTTTCGGTTCTTAAATACCCTGTGATCTTATGCCTGTTTCATAACTAAGTTCATTCTCATTCACTTTTAGTCTCTAATTATCCACATCTTTGGCTCATCTTCCTATGCCTGAAGCATATGCACATTTAAGAGGGGTAATTCAAACTTGTTTGTAGAAAGGCCTGGTTCCTCTATTTTTTTCCATTTATTACCAATTATCATTTAATTGCTTTAGAAGAAATCAGAACACCCTTTTTCTGTGACAGAACTTTTCTGAATCTCTTAAAAAAAAGTTCATATATTAGTTTTCCATCAGTAGTGAAAATGAGGTATCCTGTTTTTATGTAGGATATTTTATTTCATTATCATGAAATAAATCTTACTACCCCCATATTTGGAGAAGACAATGGCACCCCACTCCAATACTCTTGCCTGGAAAATCCCATGGATGGAGGAGCCTGGTAGGCTGCAGTCCATGAGGTTGCTAAGAGTCGGACAGGACTGAGCAACTTCCCTTTCACTTTTCACTTTCATGCATTGGAGAAGGAAATGGCAGCCCACTCCAGTGTTCTTGCCTGGAGAATCCCAGGGACAGAGGAGCCTGGTAGGAGACCGTCTATGGGGTCTCACAGAGTTGGACACACCCGAAGCGACTTAGCAGCAGCAGCATGCCCATATTACAGTATGGGAACTACAGCGCAAAGGTTTTAAGCAAGAAAAAAGACCTGGTCTGTCTAATTCAGGAAACCGTGCTCTTTCTACTACAGCGTGTTTCATTTATATAGATGAAGACTCTTCATTTTCTTTTATTGACTTTTTTTTCCCTTAGGGTCTGTATGTAAGTGATTTTTCTGTATAGACATCTTAGTTTCTTACTGATTTCTCCAGCTGCAAAACATAGTGGTTAAGAGCCAAAAGTAAATGAATGTAATAAAACAGAAACAGATTCAAATATGAGGAGAACAAACTAGTGGTATGAGTGGGGAGAGAACAGGCAGAGGGGATTACAAAGTACAAACTACTATGTAGAAAATAAACTGTAAGGATATACTGTACAGCACAAGGACTGTAGTCAATATTTTATAACATTTAAATGGAGTCTAATTTATAAAAATAGTGAATCACTATGTTGTACACGTGAAGCTAATATAATATTGTACTTCAATATAAATAGATATATATAGTACAACCTTTAGAGGAAGACCTAGATTTGAATCTTAATTCCCCACCAGTCAGTGTTATTGGGCAAAAAGTGTTTTCTTGAAGGAGTTGAGATTAGTAACATGCCTGTGATATCATGGATTCTTTGCAGGAAAGTGTCAAGACTAAAAATAAAATCTGGGCTGTTTTTTTTCTCCTTCCGTTCTAGGTTCGCGATGATGTATACCACAGTATACTAACAAATAACCTCCCTAATCTTCTGGAATATGGCAATATCACCGCTCTGACAAATTTGTGGTATACTGGGCAAATTACTAATTTTGAGTACTTGACTCACTTAAACAAACATGCCGGCCGATCTTTCAATGATCTCATGCAGTATCCAGTGTTCCCGTTCATACTGGCAGACTATGTTAGTGAGACCCTTGACCTCAGCGACCCATCAGTCTACAGGTAACTGAAGACATCATCACCTATTGGCTTTGTCAACGTGCTGAATTTATGTCATTAAAGTTCTTCTCCTGAAAATTTTCAAACATGCAAAAAACAGAATGAATGTGTAATAAACCCCCATATGATCATCACCCCAACTCAATAATTATGAAAATTTTTGCCAAACTTGCATCATCTTTTTTTCCTTAAGACAAATCACACACATTTATGTCACTCATATGTTCTATAGTATATATCTCTTAAGAAAAAAGTAAAACATTTTTTATATAACTTCAGTGCCATTATCATATCAAAGAAAATAAAAACAATTTCATGGTATCATCTAATATCCAGCCTATTTTTAAATGTCCCCTGATTATATCAAAGATGTCTTTTTATAGTTGATTTGCTTGAATCAGGCTCAGTATCACCTTTGGTTGCTTTGTCTCTAAAGACATAAATCTTAGAACAGCCCTTATTTTTATGTATTTATTTTTCTCTTTATTCCTAATATTGGCTTGTTTAAGGGAAAAAAGGTCATTTATCTTATAGAATGTCCCCCGTTCCACATTAGCATTTAGCTTTTTCTTCTAGCTGCTGTATTTCCTAGGTACTGGAAATTACTTCTAAAGGCTTGCTTAGACTCAGGTTCAACTTTTTTTTAAGCAAGAACTCTCTAGAGGTGGTGGTGTGAACTTTTTCTTGCCCCATATCAGGAGGCATGTGATATCCCACTGTTAAGGATGCTCAGGCTGATCTGTGGGTTCAGCCTCCCATTGAACTTGTTTGTTTCATTGTGATTATTTCTTGAGTCTGTGATTTCACTGGGGGTTACCAAATGGTGGGAGAAGGCAATGGCACCCCACTCCAGTACTCTTGCCTGGAAAATCCCATGGACTGAGGAGCCTGGTAGGCTGCAGTCCATGGGGTCGCCAAGAGTCGGACACGACTGAGCAACTTCACTTTCACTTTTCACTTTCATGCATTGGAGAAGGAAATGGCAGCCCACTCCAGTGTTCTTGCCTGGAGAATCCCAGGGACAGGGAGCCTGGTGGGCTGCCGTCTATGGGGTCGCACAGAGTTGGACACGACTGAAGCGACTTAGCAGCAGCAGTAGCAGTACCAAATGATGATTTCCTATTTTCTCATTTCTTATACATTTATTAGAAGAAAGCACATAAGATGAGCCTGGGACATTTTGTTGTGCCAGAGAGCAAGAAAATTAATATAGTCTTGTCAAAAGAGTGGGAGCCATATTTGAACACCCATGTTCATTGCAATTTTATTCACAGTAGCCAAGAGGTGGAGGCAGCCCAGGTGTCTATCTGTGGATAAATAGTTGTGGCAAATTTGGTACATATGTAATATGGAACATTATTTAACATTAAGAAGGAGGGCAGTCCTGTCACATGGAAGAACTTTGGGGATATTGTGCTAAATGGAATAAGTCAGCCACAAGAAAACAAACACCATGTGATTCCACTTACTTAGGTTGTTTAGGATAGTCAGAGAGTTAAATGGTGTTTGTTGGGGGGTGGGGGAGGAGGGCGGATGGGGACATGGGGAGTTGTTGCTCAGTAGGTGTAGAGTTTCAGTTTTACAAAGTGGGAAAGCTTTAAAGATCTATTGCACAACAGTGTAAATTAGTCAACACTATTGAGCTAGGTACTGGAAGGTGGCTACGATGGTAAGTTCAGTGATGTGTGTTTTTTTACTATAATTATAAAAAAATAAAGGACTTAGGAGCCAACTTGAAGTGGCTCTCACTGCCAAAGATAGGACAATCAGAGCATCAAAAAGTATAAAGACCATAACTGATTGAAACACATTTAAGTAAAAAGAAAATACTTAAGTTAATAATGATATTCTTTCAGTTCAGTTCAGTTACTCAGTTGTGTCCGACTCTTTTCGACCCCATGAGTCGCAGCGCACCAGGCCTCCCTGTTTAAAGGCCCAAAACAAAGCAAAACTAAACTCATTGGTTGCTGTTGGATGGGGCAACAGTTCTCTACTTTTGAGATTTGATAGCTAAGGAAAAGAATTAAGCTTTTATCCTGCCTATCCTGAAAGAGTTGCATTTTAGAGTAACCAAATAGCCATAGTTGATGAGGGAATATTCTGTATAACATTCTCTGACTATTATCAAAAAGTCAAGAAATAGCAACTCGTGGCAAGGACGTGGAGAAAAGAGACCCTGTACACTGTTCCTGGGAATGTAAACTGGTGCAACCACTGTGGAAAACATTATGGAGGCTCCACAAATATTAAAACTATCCTATGATCCAGCCATTCTACTTCTGGATATTTAATCCAGAGAAAATTAAAACATGAACTCTAAAAGATACCTGCACCCTCATGTTTACTGCAGCATTATTTATAGTGGCCAAGATACAGAGACAACCTAAGTGTTCATCAGTGAATGAGGAGAAAAAGAAAATGCCACACAGACACACACACACACACACACACACACGCAAGAATACTATTTAGTGTTAAAAGAATGAAATCTTGTGACAACATGAATGGCCCCTGAGGACATTATGCTAAGTGAAAAAGTCAGACAAAGACAAATACCATACAGATAAGTAGGGAGAAAAGAAAAGATACACCCATTTGAATGTAGAGTTCCAAAGAATAGCAAGGAGAGATAAGAAAGCCTTCTTCAGTGATCAGTGCAAAGAAATAGAGGAAAACAATAGAATAGGAAAGACTAGAGATCTCTTCAAGAAAATTAGAGATACCAAGGGAACATTTCATGCAAAGATGGGCTCAATAAAGGACAGAAATGGTATGGACCTACCAGAAGCAGAAGATACTAAGAAGAGGTGGCAAGAATACACAGAAGAACTATACAAAAAATATCTTCACAACCCAGATAAACACGATGGTATGATTACTCACCTAGAGCCAGACATCCTGGAATGCCAAGTCAAGTGGGCCTTATGAAGCATCACTACGAACAAAGCTAGTGAGGTGATGGAATTCCAGTTGAGCTATTTCAAATCGAAACATGATGCTGTGTTAATACTGCACTCAATATGCCAGAAAATTTGGAAAACTCAGCAGTGGCCACAGGACTGGAAAGTCAGTTTTCATTGTAATCCCAAAGAAAGGCAATGCCAAAGAATGCTCAACTACTGCACAACTGCACTTATCTCACACACTAGCAAAGTAATACTCAAAATTCTCCAAGCCAGGCTTTAACAGTACGTGAATCATGAACTTCCAGATAATCAAGCTGGTTTTAGAAAAGGCAGAGGAACCAGAGATCAAATTGCCAACATCCATTGAATTATCAAAAAAGCAAGAGAGTTCTAGAAAAACATTTATTTCTGCTTTATTGACTATGCCAAAGCCTTTGACTGTGTGGATCACCACAAACTTTGGGAAATTCTTCAAGAGATAGGAATGCCAGACCACCTGACCTGCCTCTTGAGAAATCTGTATGCAGGTCAAGAAGCAACAGTTAGAACTGGACATGGAACAACAGACTGGTTCCAAATAGGGGAAGGAGTACATCAAGGCTATATATTGTCACCCTGCTTATTTAACTTATATGCAGAGTACATCATGAGAAACACTGGGCTGGAGGAAGCACAATCTGAAATCAAGATTACTGGGAGAAATATCAGTAACCTCAGATATGCAGATGACACCATCCTTACGGCAGAAAGCAAAGAACTAAAGAGCTTCTTGATAAAAGTGAAAGAGGAGAGTGAAAAAGTTGGTTTAAAGCTCAACATTCAGAAAACTAAGATCGTGGCATCTGGTCCCATCATTTTGTGGTAAATAGATGGGGAAACAGTGAGAGACGTTATTTTGGGGGGCTCCAAAATCACTGCAGATGGTGACTGTAGCCATAAAATTAAAAGACACTCCTTGGAAGGAAAGTTATGACCAACCCCCTAAGCATATTAAAAAGCAGAGACATTACTTTGTCAACAAAGGTCCGTCTAGGCAAGGCTATGGTTTTTCCAGTAGTCATGTGTGGATGGGAGAGTTGGACTATAAAGAAAGCTGAGCGCTGAAGAATTGATGCTTTTGAACTGTGGTGTTGGAGAAGACTCTTGAGAGTCCCTTGGACTGCGCGGAGATCCAACCAGTCCTTCCCTGAAGGAAGTCAGTCCTGAGTGTTCATTGGAAGGACAATGTTGAAGCTGAAACTCTAGTACTTTAGCCACCTGGCGAAGAACTGACTCATTTGAAAAGACCCTGATGTGGGAAAGATTGAAGGCAAGAGGAGAAGGGGACAACAGAGGATGAGATGGTTGGATGGCATCACCGACTCAATGGACATGAGTTTGGATAAACTCCGGGAGTTGGTGATGGGCAGGGAGGCCTGGCGTGCTATGGTCCATGGGGTCACAAAGTCAGATGTGACTGAGCAACTGAACTGAAATATGATCTCACTTATATATGAACTCTAAAAGTGAAAAAACACACCAAACAAAAAGCTAAGCTCATTGATACAGAGGACAGATTGGTGGTTGCCAGAAGCATTGTGGGGGTGGGGGTGGGAGGAGTTGTGGCAAAATGGATGAAGGGAGTCAAATAGTACAAACTTCTTGTTATGAAATAAGTTATGGGGATGTGATGTAGAGCATGGTGACTATAGTTAATAATATGCCAAGAGAGTAAATCTTAAAAGTTGTCTAACACAGCACAAAAATTTTGTAAGTACGGTGGCAGATGTTTACTAGACTTATTGTGATGATCATTTTGTAATTTTGAATATACAGATATTGAATCATTACGTTGGATACCTGAAACCAATATAGCGTTATGTGTCAATTACACTTCTCTTAGTTTAAAAAAAGTTGACTACAAATATACTACTTAGCATATTAGAATATTTTAACTATAACTTCAAGAAATCAGATTCAGTTTAATGTATTTGTCAATTTAAAAAGAGAAGATGGCACATTATTTCTCTTTTAGACATTTTTATACACTGCTAATATACATTTAAATTTATACACTACTGATATAAAGAGATGCAGTCTTTCGGAAAGACAGTTTGACTGTATATAACCAAAGAACTCTTTAGAAATTGCATACTCTGTTTCAGCAATTTAACTTCTAGGACTTCTTTCTTAGGAAATATTTTCTTAGAGTATTTTCGTAGGAAATACTTTAGGATATGTGCTTGACCAGAAGGGTTATGCCTGGAAGTGAGCTTCATGAGTGCAGGAGCCAGTTCATTGCTAATAACAGTGCCTGGCACTTCAAGCAAATATTTAGCCATAAGATAGTCCTCACATCATTTTTTAAAGTAACTGAAATGTAGAATCAACCTAAATACACAATACTGGGTTTGAGTAAATTGTTCTATATTGTAGTCATTAAAAATGATACTGTAGAAATATATATTATGGGAGGTTCTTTTTATTTTAAAGTGATATACATATACAAATAAGGAGGAAAACATATACCTTTCCAGATATGTTGTAGTGATATATTGTGGTTGATTTTTGGTTTATTCTATTTGCCTCATCAATAACTTCTGATTTTCCATCCACAACAACATTACTTGTGTTCACAAAGAACTATTTATACTGTTTAGAAAAAGTTGCATGCCAGGATCATGATTTCTTCTATATTGAGATGTGACTTTTTATCTATTCTATTGATATAAAACTGTTTTTACTTTTTAACAAAGTTTTTAGGATTATGAAAGTTTCAAAAATGAAATTAGTGTGTTTGCTAATTGCTAATTTAATATCCCTATGAAATAATTTCCCTCCAAAATACATATATCCACCCTGGCTCGGCAGACCTGGTTTGGCATACTGAAATGGGAGCAAAGCTTCCTGTTGGCCTAGTTGTCACACCAGACGTTGAACCTCCAGGTGGCTCCATCCGGTGCCAGACCAGAGGGCACCGCAGCCAGGGGAGCATGTCCGTCTTTGTTGGATCTTGTCCTCTTGCTCTTTCATGGGCCACACAGACATGCCGCTTGACTCTGCCGCTTTTTTTAAAAGTGGAGATTCATCCAGTTTTCTTGCCTCCCTGATACAGTGTAAACACCAGCACAGACATACACATGCTTGCACACATTCTCTCCACCAGACACATAGTGTCACTCGCTATCCATGAATTAGGTAAAATGTTTATTTCATACTTGCACTCCAAATTTCAACATAGTTATTGTGAGCATGTGTTGGTTTTTTCAGTTTTCACTAACCTAATAGTTGTATAACATCTCCTCATGATCATACTGGCCAAACTGCCCTTCACTCTTCATTGCCTAACTGGGTGTAGGGTCAGGAAATGGGGACAGAAACTTCCAGGGAATCATCTGCCATGGGCAGCATCAGTTACAATTTGAGGAAGTAGAGGAACCAGGGAGAGGAGGGAGAAGCTCTTCTTGGTTCCTTTAAGTCAAAAATTCATAATACCGATATGCATCTATTTAGAAAAATTCTGTCTTCACAGTTTATGGAATTATAATTGTGAATGGTGACATGTGTAAGCACTAAACCAAGGGCCAAGTATCTTGTTGATCACTTATTTACTTGTAAACATCTGAGGCAACTTAATCCTGACAGTATTAACATACTTCCAATGTTTTCCATCATCTCTTCCCTTATAGAAATCTCTCCAAGCCCATAGCCGTGCAGTATAAAGAAAAAGAAGACCGTTATGTGGACACATACAAGGTAGGTTCAGTTTTTCCTTGTGTATTTTGATAAGTTAAAACTGGATTTTTGGTTTTTGGACTTGTGTTTTAACTAATTTTCAATGTGTAGTATTGATTTTTCTGTTTCCCACTTCCGTGTGCAACTGACAGGCAACTGGAAATCATTATGTGATTTTAAATATTCTTTTATGTCTTAATTCTCTGAAAACACTTCCCCCCCCCAAATAAATACATTTATTGTTGTATAAATTGGAAGCTCATAATCCACTGTTATATTTAAATGTATGAAATAATTATATTCCTTATAAAAATCACAAAAATGTCCAGGGACCTGTTTATATTCCCTAGTGTTACATATAATAATATCAATATATTTGTAATTTACCATAACCCCTTGTTTTTCATCTCAGCAAATTGTGCACAGGTTTGTTAACAAAAAATACTGGATTTTAAAGTTTAAAATAGAAGTTAATTATCTATTTCTGTGAAATTAATGTTAATGGAATCCTGTTGGAAATTCAAAAAAACTCATTAGGCATATGTTATATTCTTCACATAGTCTAAAGATAGGAGAAACTGAAGCAGTTTTCTCATATTCACCATGCTATCTTATGTCAAAATTTCAGAAAGATCCCTCCAGGAATCTTACAGCTGTCACTGCTTGATTCTTGTGTAGCTAAAAATGGGGCAGTGCTATGGCAATCAAAAACAAATGACTCCAGAAAATTCACTGTCACCTGACTTTATTAGAGACAGAAACTATGGGAGATGAGAATAGTGACAGATATTAACACTTTGGTTGAGCTTCTTACTTTATGATGGGAAGATAAGAGTAGTTGAAGGATCACCAAATTCTTTTTTATTTCTGTGTAAGTCTACTGCAAAACAGCTATAAAATGTTATAGTAAAGAATTTCAATAATGTGATACAGTTTTTACATTTCTCTTGCATTTCCTCTGTGAGAGAAGCATTTCTCTAAAGAACATAGCATTATGTCTTGAAACCCTCTTAAAATGAAGACATCTCTGGTGAAAGTGGCAGTTCTTATTTGTTGATCAGTTTAAACATTATGAGCCATTAGTGGGGAACCAGAGGGCTGAGAGCTAACATGCAGAACAGGTGGGTTTTCTATGAGGGGCTAAGAGGGTAAACATGCAGACGGTGAGATGCTTCTCGAGTGGTCAGCCCTCACTGGGACACCAAGGAGGAGGCCCCCAGACACTCCAGAAGGCTGAGGGCAAGCTATGGAGGATGGCACCTAAGGGGCAGTAGAGAAGGATGGCAAAGAAGATGAGTGAGGCTTCTCCAGCTCTGCGTGGAGCTCACTGTCACCGGTCTGGTCCCCGTGTCCTTCAGTACCTGGAGGAAGAGTACCGCAAAGGAGCCCGGGAAGACGACCCTATGCCCCCGGTGCAGCCGTACCACTACGGCTCCCACTACTCCAACAGCGGCACTGTGCTTCACTTCCTGGTCAGGATGCCTCCTTTCACAAAGATGTTTTTGGCTTATCAAGGTAAGGATGGCTTTCTAACTGCCTCAAAGGTCAGATTGGTCATCAGGGGAAAACGAGTTTGCTGACATCCTGAGAATGTATTAAAACTAATCAAACCATAGGAAAAAGAATTCTGCTTAGTCTCTGAACAAAAGTCTCTTTAAGATACCTGCTGGGACTTCCCTGGTGGTCCAGTGGCTAAAACTCTGCACTCCTAATGCAGGAGGCCTGGGTTCGATCCCTGGTCAGGGAACTAACTAGATCCCACATACCTCAACTAAAAGATTCTGCATACCGCAATGAAGATCGAAGATCCCACGTGCAGTCCAATAAATTTAATTTCTTAAAAGAGAAACCTGCAGTAAGCCAGATTATCTCGATAATGTCTCAGATTTCAGCCTCAAATTGAACTTTTCTACATTTATAAAAATGCAATTCACTTTTTAAAAGTTAAGATGTCATTCACATAGGAAGAACTTTACCCTCCCTTTTAAAGTTATGAATTCACTTTTTAAAAATGTTCAACTTACTGATTTCAGATAACCTGTTATCTTTGGCCCCTAAAGGGGAATTTTAAGTTGTTATCAGTAAGTGGCTGTTAGGAGACCTGCACTGCCACCTTCACCATAGTAACTACCTAGGGAATAATCTTCTGTGGCAGCCCACACACCTGAAGATGGCTTCCATACAGGTGAATTTATTGCTTTGTATGCAAGTAGGTTTCTAGTGAGAACAGTGATTTCTAGTGAGAAATCCTGTCGGTTTCTAGTGAGTCAGTGGTCTAGCCCTGTGGTTGTTCCTCCTGGAACAGAATCCTTTGTGGAACCATTATCCATTCAATTACTCGACTCTTCTTGAACTTCTTTATGTATTTACACTCATATGCATGCAACCTCTTGGAGGAAAGATTTTGTATTCTGTAGACCACTTGGTCTGTGAAAGGGGCTTTCTTGTATTTGTCCCTCTTCTGTTTGTCAGTACACAAAACACATGTTGCATGTGACAGCTGTCCAGATATTTGAATGTTACTGCCCTGTCCTCCTCTCTCTCTTGTTTATCCCTAGCTAATTATCCTTAGTTAAGAGCCTTCTATATACAAGGCCTCCTGCAAGGAATGCAGAAATAAATAAGATAGTTTTGTACTTACTTAAGCGATGTTTGTGGTTTCCAAACCTGTCACTGTTCTGCTCATCTTTCTGGATGTGTTCTGATTTGTGAATGCTGTTATTAAAAAGTAGCAGTCAGAATAAAAAAGGGTATTTCAGGAATTCCCTGGCAGTCCTAGTGGTTAGGACTCCACGCTTTCCCTGCTGAGGGCACAGATTCAATCCCTGGTCAGGGGGCTAAGATCCTGCAAGTCAGGTGGTACGGCCAAAATAATAATAATAATAAAAATGAAAGGATATTTCAGAAGTTGTTTGGGACAACAGCAGTATATAACAGAACTGTTATTGCCCTTTATTTTTTTTCATGTCATCTAAGAATCTATTAATATAAAACTCTCAATCAACTATTATGCTAGATTTTCCTCACTGTGTATTTAAGAATGATTTTTTAAAAAGACAACAGGGACTAGCTCAGTCCCCATTCTGTTCTTCTGATTAATTTAAAATGATTTGTGATGGCATCTTAATTTATTTCTAGACTTCTCATTTAATCCAGAGTTTCTCACTTTGGCACTGTAGTCATTCTGAGCTACATAGTGCTCTATAATAGAGACTGTCCTGTGCACTGTGGGTCACTTAGCAGCATCCCTGGCCTTGACCTACTAGATGCCCGTGGCATCCCTCACCAGCCACGAGAACCAAAAATGTCCCCCGGGGAACAAAAGTGCTAAGTTAACAACTGCCATTTGAGTTCATACATGTTCTAGATTATAGGAATTTGTAGTATTACTTACTTAAAAAGTTACACTACAGAGGATTTAAAAATTCAAACACAAGCTTCAGTGTGTTTCTCCTGTCCCACAGTTCTATAGTCTCTTGTATTGTGATTCCACCATAGCCTCACAGAATTGCCTTTAATTTTTTTGGATTCCATTCAGATTAATAACTTTTTATCCTGAGTGAGTTAGTATTTTTTTAAGTGGCCCTCCCTAATTTCTGAGAAAACAAAAAACAAAAAAATTTACAAACCTCATCTCATCCCAGATTTTATTTAGAAAGTGAAAGTGAAATCGCTCAGTCGTATCCAACTCTTTGTGACCCCATGGACTGTAGCCTACCATTCTCCATCCTTGGGATTCTCCAGGCAAGAATACTGGAGTGGTTTGCCATTTCCTTCTCCAGATCTTCCCAACCCAGGGATCGAACCTGGGTCTCCCACATTGCAGGCAGACGCTTTACCATCTGAGCCACCAGGGAAGCTCCAGATTTTATTTAGTGCCCAGCCAATTCTAACTGATTCAGCTGAATAGAGGAGAAAGTAGTAAAAGTGATAGAAAACATTGCTTGGCAAAGCAGGTCAGGCTTGGGGAAGATTTAGCATGTTTTTAAAAAATTGTGCCTTGCTTGATGCTGAAATTAGTCTCTAACAGTCTCCAGGTGAAAAGTTATGTTCAAATTCCGACAGGTTGAAGGGAGTTTTAGATGGTACACGTGGTGCCTAAGAAGAATCCACACTGCTGATGTTTTCAAGAGCTGGAGTTTAGATACCATTTCATATTCTAGGCTAGAAAGTCTGTTAACTGTTGACAGAAAAGACAGAATTGAAACTCAGTCCTTGATTGTTAATAGTCTGCACAAGGAAAGCTTAACAAAAGAGTAACTATTAGTTTATTTTCATTCATAGGGAGTTTTACTCGTTTAGCTAAGAGTTAGAATATTTAAAAGCAGTGCCCCTGTTACCCCAGAAAGAGAAAAGAAAAGAGAGAAGAAAAATAGTCTTACTGATTAGAGGTAAAGGAATAATTCTGCTTCTTGATGAGGTAAAAACTGTTTTTACCTACTTGAACTTTAATTTTCCTTCCATATTTATTCATTCAATCAATAAATAAATATCTAGTTCCTAAAATGTGCCTGGTGTGGTTGATATCCCAGGTATCTGTTTTTATGGAACTTTCATTCTTCTTGGGCAGATAGATATTTAATATTAATTAAACAAGTGATAAAAATTTATCTAGTTACATGTGAAAGCGTAATACAGTTTAAAAATAATACAGTCTCAAATTATGTAGAATAATATTTATTTTCAGGAACACAAATAACCTCTTTTTTACATTATGGACAAATCATTTTAATATTTTTGAAGTATTGAAAGTAAGTTAATTATTACAAGTTTCAAATGGAATCAAGTCTTTGTGTCTGAAGTGTGTTATTTGTATTTCTTTTTAGATCAAAGTTTTGACATTCCAGACAGAACTTTTCATTCTACAAATACAACTTGGCGCCTCTCATCTTTTGAGTCCATGACTGATGTGAAAGAACTTATCCCAGAGTTTTTCTATCTTCCAGAATTCTTAGTTAACCGTGAAGGTACAGCCATAAATCATTTCTAATTTAAATTTCTTAGAGTTTGTACTTACTTTATAATTTTCCAAAAATAAAAGTAGCTTTTGTAGGTTCTAAAATTTGAGTCCCCAAATAGGAGAAATGCCTTTACTTACTAGATATATTATTTTATTTCCAAGTGAGCTTGAGGATTTTAAATATTAACTATTAAAGGTATTTGTAAACATGTATATTTTAATTTTGTTACAGAAATTAAGTCATGAATTTATTAAAGAACTATCTAAATTAACCAAATGTCATTGATTTTATGAGTAATGACTAAGTTAGAAGTAAAACTCTGACTAGAGTTATTGAATAATGAAAAGTGACACTAGAAAATAAAATCAGATTTTCTGTGATGCCAGTGACCAACAATCTCAGCTAATCATACCTGTTCTTTAATGTAAGAGCAGTTAATCCTTTACAAGGTGTCTTTTCTTTCATTACTTAATTTCATATTTTTATGTGACTTTTAGGAATATATGAAATTGAGAATTATATCTTTAGAGAAGTTAAAGTGTTGGCCAATTACTTCAGAATTTTTTACTGTATTAACTGGCTTCTCTGGAGTTATTTAGATAATCACTAATAAATCTGTGCTGCTAATTACTTAGAGCATGTTTCATAGTGTTGCCCAAGTAAGAAATGCCTCAGTGAAATATCAACACCTTCAATTTGGGGTACCTGCCTGTGTTTCCTGCCTCAGTCAGTCTGCTGCTTGTCTCCCTGTCCGTGGTTTCTTATATGTATGTTCCCATTATCTATAGCTGTATAACAGATAACTCCAGTACTTAGTGACTCAAAACATTAAATGTGGCAGCCATGATAGTTTTTGCAGGTCAGAAATTCAGGAACAGCCCAGCCGGGTGGTTTTTGTGGTGTGGGCTCAGGGTCTCTTGTGCAGTTATATTCAGATCGGCCGCAGCAGGAACATCCAGGGAAACAGAGCAGCATGAGGCTGGCGGGCTGCTCCTTCTTCAGTGTCTGTAGCTTTCCGAGTGGTTTCTCCACACGGACTATTGTGGTCTTCCTGCAGCATGCAGCCTCGGACATCCTAGTTGGCAACTCCAGGCTCCTAACACGAGTGTCCCAAGAGAGATGAGCAGAGGCTGCGTGGCCTTTTCCAGCCTAGCCTTGGAGGCCACAGCATGGCCTTTGAGTGCATTCTGCTTGGAAGGTAGTCATAAGGGCCTGCCCACATTCAAAAGGAAGACTTTGCCACTTAATAGGGGAGTAGTGAGATTCTAGAAAAGCATGCACGGCAGCAAGTGTTGTTATAGCCATTTTTGGAAAAGATAACTTGCCATAGCATACATCCTGCCATTTCCTATGTGCATTCCTGTAAGCCTTTCATTGTACCTCCAGGTACCCGCTCTGGGTGAAGTGTCTACCCCTCTGATGTGTCCAGAGCCCCAGAAAGTTAGGAACGATTTGAGTTCATCGAGCCCCCTGCTGCTCACCCCTCTCCTGCTCAACCCTTACATGCCTCATCACTACTGTTCAATCAGTTCAATCAGTGAATCTCTGCTGTCTCCCTTGAAGCTGTCACACAGAGCCTGGAGGTGCTCAGCCAGTCCATTTTGACACTGTCACCTTGCAGCTGTCAGATGACTGCTGGGCTTTTCAAGGTGACCCTCACCCTCACCCCTTGTTAATTTTATATAAGCCTTTGGTTTATACTTCATATCATATCATATCATTTCCAGGTACTTTCAAAATTAGTGAAGATCCTTCCAGTTGTTTTCACAAGATCAAAAAGCAGTCAGACAGCAACTTATTTTCATATGGAGCATAATCAGCTTTTAAGAGGCTCTTTTAAATTTGTGTTCTGCTATGATGATCAGATTTTCTTTCCATAAAAAGTAGCACAAAAAATTTCTGTTCAAAGGTAACATTTCCTTTAGGATAATTTTTTTAAATTTTTTTTTAGTATTCTAAACTGGAATATAATTGCTTTACAATGTTGTGTTAGTGTCTGCTATACAACATGAATCAGTTTTATGTATACATATATATATCCCTTCCCTCTCTAGGCTCCCTCCTACTCCCCCAGGATAATTTTTTAAAAGAAACACTTCTGAGATTTTTGTTTACACTAGCAGTCTAATGAGACAATTAGATAGCACCTTATTTACATCACAGAACAACCCTCTTAATATGTTAGTATAATTTTGTTGTCTATGGGAATGTCTATGGAGATGAAATCAAAACAGACCTATAGATTTACCATAAAATAAATAGACTAAGTTCATTCTTGGAATGTATGTACTTTGTTGAGTTTTTTAAATTGCAGAATGCTAACATTTACCACACAAGTAGCCTTAAATTTATTATGTATTAACACCAATAATTCTGAAACACTTATACTAAAGCCTTCACTTTATTTTAATCAAGATACAATTGAGATGTTTTCATACTTGGTGCATTTGAAGATTTGATAAGTGAAATATTAGAATTAGCAGGCAGTGATTTTCTACTTCTTTTCAATATGCTATAAAGTGGTGGACGAGTAAATTTGAAAGATTTCAGATTCAGTTAGGATAGGTAGTGTTAATCCATGCAGCTCTGTGAGTAGTAAGTCAGCAGGTGAGCAACAGTGTTACTATCCTCTGGATACTCCTTTCCCTGGTTATAACACACAATAGCTATTTCTGTGAACTCTTCAGGTCTGCTCAGCGGGCCAAAGGAAACATGATTTGGAGGAGATAAACATTGATATTAATCTTCTCTTTTAGGTTTCGATTTTGGTGTGCGTCAGAACGGTGAGCGGGTTAATCACGTGAACCTCCCTCCTTGGGCCCGCAACGATCCCCGTCTTTTTATCCTCATCCATCGGCAGGCTCTAGAGTCTGACTGCGTGTCCCAGAACATCTGTCAGTGGATTGACTTGGTATTCGGGTATAAACAGAAAGGGAAGGCCTCTGTCCAAGCCATCAATGTTTTTCATCCTGCTGTAAGTGACTCTTTTAAAACTGTGCATTTATATAAGGTAGAACCTGAACACTTAAAAGTTAGGCTGTTTCTTTACAGTACTCAAGTTATCAAAGAGAATAATTGACAAAGACACTGAACTTGCCCAAGAGTTTTTCAGGTTTATGTTTCACCTCTTTAAGAATAACTTAGATACTATCTGTCAGAGATTCCCTAAGACCACTCCCAGGTTGGATGAGGACTTAAGAACTCAGCATACAGTTGTACTTACAGTGAAGGGTACAAAGCAAAAGCAGCAAAGGGGAAAGATACATGGGGCAGAGATGGAGGAAACCAGGCACCAGCTTCCAAAAGACTTACCCAGTGAGTCACAGAGAACTCACTCCGTTCCTCCAGCAACAAACTGACAGAACTGTGGCTGCAGTGCCGGGGTTTTATTGAGGATGATCATGCCAGCACCCTCTCTCATACATCCAGAAGTTCTTGGCCTTCAGAAGGAAACCAGGTGTTCGGGATACACCACATTGTCCAGCTTGAGTGCAGCGAACCACTTTTATCAGGTGAAAAAGGTAGAAACTCTTCTGAAATCCATGTTCCCAGACAAGGCCAAGGACAAGCCTTCCAGACACACCTTGCCGAGGAGAGCAGTTCAGGCCTGCTGTGTAACTCTTTTCTGCACATCATCCTATATACATGTTCTGTTTTTAAATGGCATCCCCTTTCCTTATTGTACAAACAATATTTGTGCCTTGTTAGAATAATGTCTAAGATACAGACTACAAAAGGAAGAAATTTTAAGATCAACTTTGATATCATCATCTAAAGATAAATATCAAAACCACTTTCTTTCTCCTACACATATCACTTCATTTATATAATGATTTTATTTCTGTAATATTATCTTTTAAAAACTAATTTCATTTATGTCTTTGTGGCAGTGCTGGTTCTTCGCTGCTGTGCAGGCCTTTCTCTAATCATGGAGAGCGGGGGCTACTCTCCAGTTTCTGTGTGCAGGCTTCTCACCGCCGTGGCTTCTCTCGTTGCAGAGCACGGGCTCTAGACCATGCAGGCTTCGGTAGTTGTGGTGCACAGGCTTAGTTGCTCCTTGGCATGTGGGATCTTCCCAGATCAGGGATCGAACCCTTGTCTCCTGCATTGGCAGGCGGATTCTTTACCACTGAGCCACCAGGGAAACCCCCATTTATAGAATAATATTAATGCTACTTATTATTCCAAAGTATGGATATCTGGTAATTTATTTAACTAGTCCCCTATTCTTGGATATTTTGTTAGTGTTCTTCTACTACTAAAATTAATATTCCTCTGATTATTTCTTTATGTACCACTTTACTTCTTTGAGTTAAACTCCCAGAAGTCAAGTTGTTACACTTTAATGTATATTTTTCAATATTGTTAGATAGTCTACATTTTTTTTAAAAAATCTGTCCTATTCAGAAAGCTTTTATTTTCCCAGGCTCTGGGGATGCAAAGGTGAATAAGATTCACACAGGGAGGGAAGATATATGAGTGTCCAATAAGCAAATGAAAAAAAGCTGGCATTTTTAGTCATCAGGGCTTTCCTGTGGCTCAGCAATAAAGGATCCGCCTGCCAATGCAAAAGATGCAGGTTTGACCCCTGGGTCAGGAAGATCCCCTGGAGAAGGAAATGGCAACCCCTTCCAGTATTCTTGCCTGGG
Organism: Redunca redunca; assembly: GCA_006410935.1. Lineage (NCBI taxonomy): Eukaryota > Metazoa > Chordata > Mammalia > Artiodactyla > Bovidae > Redunca > Redunca redunca. Next base: position 949,185 of record SJYQ01096206.1, read on the forward strand.
AAATCCCATAGACAGAGGAGTCTGGCGGGCTACAGTCCATCGGGTCGCAAAAGAGGCATACATGACTTAGCGACTAAACAACAATAATGAGTTACCACAGTTTGTTACCACTTTATATCATTGAGAATGAGTCTAAATAAAAGACTAATAATTCCAGGTATTGAGTAAATGGAATACTGCTCAACAATAAAGAGGAAACGTTTTATGCCGACTGAAAGAAACCTGATGCACCCTGTATGAATCCACTCCATTTACCTGAAATTCTAGAACAAGGAAGATTAATCTCCTAGTGGTAGAAATCAGAACAATGGTTGCCTCCAGGGAGTAGGGTATTGACTGCCTAAAGGACATCAGGGAACTTTCTGGGTGATAGAAATGCTCTGTACCTTGATTTTCATGATGGTTCCATCAGATGGTACTTTAAAAATCTGTAGTGTTTTTATTATTGTGTGTAAAATATACCGCTGTAGAAGTATATATGTAAGCTTTAAAGGTTTTAAAGACTGAGGTATAATTTTTAAGCTTCATATTTGATCTAAAATGTAACTTTAAAAGCAGTTAAGAGTTTCCCTGGTGGTCCAGTGGCTAAGACTCTGCGCTCCCAATGCAGGGGGCCTGGCTTTGATCCCTGGACAGAGAACTAGATCCCATATGCTGCAGCTAAGACCCAGCACAGCCAAATAAAAATATAAACAATTAAGTTCATTTTGTTGTACAGCAGAAACTAACATAACCTTGTAAAGCAATTATACTCCAATACAAATTAAAAGCAATTAAGAATTTGGACATGAACCTTAGTATACTCTGTGCCTATAATACTGGCACAAATTTTCAATTATTCTCATTTAAAATTCACATTAAAAGTATATGCATGCTGAAATATACCATTTAATTCTCATCTTACTAGGTTTTTTCATTAATTCTTTGGGACTTTAGAGCTTTATAAAGGATAGAGTTTGTACCATTGTTCTAGAAATTTTAAATACAATTTATTTTTTTTGCCACACCTCATGGCATGTGGCATCTTAGTTCCCCAACCAGGGATGGAACCCTTGCCCCCTGCATTGGAGGCATGGAGTCCTAACCACTGGCCCACCAGGGATGCCCTGTCTTAGAAATTTAATAAAACTCAATTCGTGGGACAGAAGGAAGTGTAGCACTTGCGTGCGCAGTCTCTGAACCCAGGGTTGAGCCATCGCCCTCACTCTGTGGCTCCGCTACTTGCTGTGTGGCCTGCAGAGTCACCTTGACCCCTCTGTGCTTTTGTGCAGATTTGTAAAACGTGAACAATAATACCAACCTCATAAATAGGAAAATGCCTACAGGGTAATGCCTGCCATCCAATTAAGTATAAATGTTAACTTTGTAAAAAGGAATGTAAAAATGCTTTTGATCTTAATTCATCATTCACTAGTATATGGGGTTCACTAGAAACTGATACCACAGAAGGTAAAGAAGTACTCTTTTAAAGTAAATTTTAAGAGCTCTGGCTATAGGGTTATTCTGATCTCCTTTTGAATTTTTGAGTCTATTAAATTAAACAAACATAAAGAATGAACCTGCTTAGATAAGCATTTATAACAGGTATTGGAGCCCTTGTGGTGGTGGGAGTGTGGTGGGCAAGGGGAATAGATGTTGAAGATTCTGAAGAACCTTTGAAACTTTATTTTGGCATTTATAGAAATGTTATTTGTAGATATGAAAATGGAATTTGCTTCCTGATTAAATGCTGAAAGTTAAACTATACAAGCAGGATACACAAACATGACAGATCTGCACCCAGCTTTAAAAATATGCACCTCACTTTAAAAAAATGCACCTCACTCTCCGTCTGACTCTAACACTAAGAACAGAAGTGTAATAACACCCTTTACATTTAAGAGGTTGCAGTTCTCACTGCTACTCTTTCAGATTCTCTTTTAGTTTTCATTAGAACCTAAATAATAATACTATCTTAAGCTACCTGGCAGCGTTGTATCTGTTTCATTTTTGCCTTTTCCTATATATCACTTTGGACAAGTGACTTTTTCAACAATGTAGTATTACACATGAAGTCTTTTTTAAAAGATATATGTACCAACATTAGGTGGGAAAGAAAAGGACAGTGGCATGGCAAATCCTGAACTTTTACTCCCTTTCTAGACTGATGACTGCCCTAACCTGCCTTTCTCTTTAGCTTCATGTCCTAAGAAAGGTGACAGCGTGGAGGACACCAGTCACATGGAATACTGTGTGCTGACCTTTCTGCAGTGTTATGGTTAAAGATGGAATATATTAACTATTTCTCAGCCAGTCTTCTGCCCCTTGCCTGGGAGGTGAAGCTGTCCTTCCTCCTCCACTGACAACCTCACCGAGTTGTCTGGGGAGGCTGAAAGAACATACATCACGTTACAATCTTCTCACTGCCAGGTTCTTGTCAGGTTCAGCAGTATATGTGGAAACCTCAAAAGCAAACACACAGAGAGGGAATTGGAATTAAATGAATCCTCTCCAAGGATGGTTGTGTTGCCCTTGAGCTTACAAGATGGAAACCACAAAGACTTTGCTTGGGTTTCAATGTTACTGGTGTTTAGACTCTTGATTCTTCAACCCAGACAAGAGACATAGGCATACAAAAATCTAGGTTCCTTACTAATGTCTCTGTATGTAAGAAAACATATCTCAGTAATTGATATTTGTAGACATCTTCAAGATGCAGGGGATGTGATATGAGTTAGCAACACAAAGTCATCCTGTGACACCAGCCATTGTGTCTTGAGAGGAATCTGACTCTTTCTTTGAGCATATTCACACAAAGAACAAAAGGGCATTTGAATGTCACACAATTTCAGGCAGACACAGGTGGCTTTGAACTTCGAGTTCTCATTCTTATGAATTGAGAAAGTTGGAGTGGGGTAGGATCCTCTAGTGTTCTTCAGACTCCATGTTGTCATATCCTTGAATTCAGTTATCTCTTTTTGATTTTGTGGACCACCTGAAATGATGTTGACTCAGTTTTCTGACTGATATCTGACAGACAGCCACAGAAAAAACAGATCCACTTACTAATTGCCTGCAGAAGCTATTTTGGATCAACTTAATTGAAAAATTTGTTTATTTTTTTTATCAGTTCTTACTAAAAGACAAGACTAAAGAAAAACCTCATTTTGTTTTTCTTGTTTTTTTCAATTTGAGGTATAATTGGCATACATTATGTTAGTTTCCAGTATACAACATACTGAATCAGTTATTTGTGAAATGATCACAATAAGTCTAGTTAACATCCACCCCCTACTTAGTTACAAAAAATTTTTTTCTTGTGATGAAGACTTTTAAGATTTACTCTCTTAGCAACTTTTCAAATGTGCAATAGTGTTGTTAATTGTAGTTATCATGCTGCACATTACATCTCCATGACTTATTTGTTGTATAACTGGAAATTTGTACCTTGTGGGCCCCCTTAACTCATTTTGCCCAGCCCCCACCTTTGGTAACTACCAGTCCTATGAGCTTGGTCTTTTGTTTAGGTTCCACATATAAATGAAATCATACTTACTTGTTTGGTATTTTCCTTGGTGATGGACAGGGAGGCCTGGTGCAATTCACGGGATCGCAAAGAGTCAGACACGACTGAGCGACTGAACTGACTGACTGACTGTCTGACTTATATCACTTAGCATAATGCCTTTAAGTTCCATCCATGTTGTAACAAGATTTCATTCTTTTTTATGACTGAATAATATTTAGTTGCATATATTTACTACAACTTCTTTATCCATTCCATGTGTACATGCTTAAGTTGCTTCCATATCTTGGCTATTATAAATAAGGCTGTAATGAACATAGGGGTACATACAGCTTTTCAAATTAATGTTGTTTAAATGCTCAGAGGCTTCCTTTGTGGCTCAGCTGGTAAAGAATCTGCCTGCAGTGCAGGAGACCTGGGTTCAATCCCTGGGTTGGGAAGAGCCCCTGGAGAAGGAAAAGGCTACCCACTCCAATATTCTGGCCTGGAGAATTCTATGGACTGTATAGTCCATGGTGTCGCAAAGAGTTGGACACAACTGAGCAACTTTCACTTTCACTTTCAAATGCCCAGAAGTGGAAATGCTGATCATATGATAGTTCAATTTTTAATTTTTTGAGGCACCTCCATACCATTTTCCATACTGGCTGCATCAATTTACACTCCCACCAGCAGTGCACAAGGGCTTCCTTTTCTCCACATCCTTGCCAACATTTACTGTCTCTTATCTTTTTTATACTATCCATTCTAACAAGTGTGAGATGATACTTCATTGTGGTTTTGATTTGCATTTTCCTGATGATTAGTGATGCTGAGAATATTTTCATGTACCTCTTGGCTATCTGTATGTCTTTTTCAGAAAAGTATTCAGGTCCTCTGCCCCTTTCTGGTTTCCCTGGTTTTTTGGCTGTTGAGTTGTAAGAGTTGTTTATATGTTTTGGATATTAACCCTTTATCAGTACATGATTTGTAAACAATTTCTCTCTTTCAGTAGGCTGTCTTCATTTTATTGATGGTTTCCTTTTGTTGTGCAGATAAATGAAGTGTTACATGATATTCTCTTAAATTAGAAATTAATTTTATAAAATTACCTAATAACACCAGTCAAGATACATTATTTTTGTTTCATCCATTCAGAAGCATTGATGATTCCTATTCTGATCTCTTTGAGACTATTAATGATTATCACCCTGTTCAAAAACATTTTAAAATCCTTTCTCTTTGAAATTTGAGAAAGGAAATCCTTTCCATTGTCCATTGCCTGGAGAATAAAACAAGTTGTTTTCCCCTTTGGTATTATCACCAAGTCTTGCTCTTTACATTCCTCTCATTCTCTTTTTCTCTTCAGACATATTTTGGAATGGATGTCTCTGCAGTTGAAGATCCAGTTCAAAGACGAGCACTAGAAACCATGATAAAAACCTACGGCCAGACCCCTCGTCAGCTGTTCCAGTCAGCCCACGTGAGCAGACCTGGCTCCAAGCTCAACATCGAAGGGGAGCTTCCTGCCGCCGTGGGGTTGTTAGTGCAGTTTGCTTTCAGGGAAACCAGAGAACAGGTCAAGGAAATTACCTATCCGGTATGTCATTTGGATTTTAATAGAATTCAGGAAAATATGGCTCAACTCCTGAGACATCAGACCTTCTCCCAAGCTTTAGAGGCCGGGAATTGAGTACCATGGTCCCAGCCTGAAGGTGTGCACCAGCCAGTGAATACAGATGCCCGCATTACTAGTTCTGTGTGTAGAAGATGCTGCGTTAGTGATATGAAGAGAGTGCTCTGGGAGCTCAGGTCAGATTGTGACCTCCCTGAGGGTTATTATGGGGAAAGCCCCACCAGGCAGTGACATAACAGGCATTGCAAATGGGAGGGAAGGAACCAGTGCAAACATGCCCAGCATGGTCCTGGTTGTCAGCTTCCACCAGAAGTAGTGACCAGAAGTGTAAATGTTTGAGTTTACAATTAAGGGGAAAATCTTACATGATTTTTTGGCCCCTCCAGATTGTCATGATAAGAAGTATTGCCTCTTAAAGTAGGAATTAAGTATTAATTTATATTCCGAAATAGAAAAATAAAACAAGCAAACCTTAAGAGTAAAATGGATTCTAATCCTCAGCTAAATTCTTCATTATTAAAGCAACTTAAGGTGGGAGCCTTTGAGTTGTAAAGTGTTAAAGAGGTTTGCAGAAGGGAATCATAGAAAATGAAAAGACAAGGGAAAGAGGTTGTAAGATAAAGCAGAGATCTCAGATTGCAGTCATCTGTGATCCACTTTAAGAGGAAATGGTTTTTAGAGACCTTGTTTTGACAAATGTTTCTTATAATAAAGTTACTTAAATACACTAAATGTAGAACACTAAATGTAAATTCTTTATGCTCATAGCTCATGTATATCAAATTTGCATATGTTTGCATGTTAAACGCAAGCAGAACTTACATAACTAGTAAGATCGAAATTGTAAATGATCAGTACGATAGACAATATTGTTTTGCTGAACCCAGATCATTCATGTTGTTTTCTGTAGTTGAAAGCTGTGTTTTTTGTTTTATGTTTACTTGTCAGTGTAACTCATGATTTTGAAGCCTACAAATCATTTTAGTCATTATCATTACCAGGGTCATTATTTTTAACTAGAATCTATTATTTTAACATGTCAAAATAATTTAACAGTACAGCCCTGAAAAGTAATAAATACCATTTCATTTGTCACTATACTTGTTGCTCATTAGCTAATTAAAGTTGGTGCATATGCAGGACCTGAGCAGGATGTCTGTTTGTAATAGGAACGGATACTGAACTGCCTCCTTCCCACCTCAGGACTTTCACACTGGCTGTTCTCTCCACCTGGCATGCTCTGTCCCCGGATAGAGCCCTGGTGTGCTTTTATTTCACTCAGGTGTCTGCTTGCCTCAGAGACTCTTTCCCAGCCCCTCATCTGACTAGCAACTCTCTTTCTCAGTCCTCTCCCCTTCCTTAGACTTTGTTCATAGCACTTGCACCACCTATGGAAATACGTGTTCCTCATCTGTCTTGTTTATCACTGTATCTAACCACCAGGAACACATATTTCTGTGAGTGATTGTATATTTACTGCCATTTTTTAAATGTACTTTTTACTTGTCTTGGCTCTAGAGTCCTTTGTCATGGATAAAAGGCTTGAAATGGGGGGAATATGTTGGTTCCCCAAGTGCTCCGGTTCCTGTGGTCTGCTTCAGCCAGCCCCACGGAGAAAGATTTGGTTGTCTCCAGGCTCTGCCCACTAGAGCAATATGTGGTTTGTCCCGAAATTTCTGTCTTCTGATGACATATAGCAAAGAACAAGGTAAAATAAAACATGAAAACCATCCTAGGTCTATGTTTCAAGAGATTTGAATGTTTCCCCTCGTCTATGCTGCTATTTTGTTTCATTTCTGAGTTTTCTGAGTCCTTGGTGAAAAACCAGACTCAAATTTGTGTTCATTTAATGCAAAGTAGGAATTAAAACATACTACATGAAAAAAAATGAGTACTAAAGGCAGTGTCATTTGAAATGAGAGGAAGAATTGAAGGAGACAAGAATAAATAAATGTCTCACAAGATGAAAACATTATCAATTTTATAGAAATACACACTTTGAGGTTCTTGAATCCCAGAATAGACGACTTATTTGACCAACAGTTCTAGTACCTCAGAAGAGACAATCATGAAAGTAAAACAAAATGAGGAAATCATGATAGCCTTGAAAATAGGTTTTAAGAATACATGTCTGGAAAGCAATCTTTTTCTCACCTCTCTGCACTGACTCACTAAAAGCAACACATGGGAAAGTGCTGTCAGTAGAGGCCCTCTTGATATTTCTAAATGTCACCTACACACTGGAAAACTAGTGACATTTTCCATTCAAGCAACTCCTCAGCCCTTCCAAATCGATCATTTTACTTGATGTGAAAGAACTCTCCCTACTTCCTAGGCCTGGGCTTCAAGCACTAAAATTAATGACTGAGGGCACCCGTCTGTGCCTGTCGGGGTATGCAGGTTTGCCTGGAAACCAGAGTGGGGGCCCGACGCCTCTCGGTGTTGGTTCTGTATGCTGTGCTCCTCCGGTCCTCACGGCCCCGCCTACCACTGGAGCACCCGCGCCCCAGCATCAGTCACTTCAAGGAATTCAGTGTGCTGGCTGGACCACAGTTCTTTTAAACTCACTCTCCCTTCTGTCATGAGATGAATGATCGCCTTTATAGTTGCCAGTAATAAAAGAAGCCACATACCATTTTATCAAAGTTTAGTGAACTAAGAGGGGAAGGTAACTCTGTTTAATCATCATTGTAATATCAGCAGTTTATTCTCACTAGTATGTTGCAGTCAGCTGTGAGATGCGTCACAAGTAGTTTACTGCTAATAACACTTAGAGGATCGAAATGTACAAATAATTTACCTTTAAGAAATTAATTAGAGTGGATTGAAGTTTATCTCTGTTGATCAGAGAGAAAGGGGCTGGTATTATTACTTAGCATGGTGGGACTTAAATATGTCCTATATAATAGCTAACCTACCTTATTTGTGCCACTACAGTCACAAGTCATAGCTGTGTTCATTCAAATTACACTTTATTTCCTCATAGAATGTAAGTGGGATTTGGCAGAATCTAGGTGTGTCCAGGGAAGTGGTATCATACAAGTTATGGCCATGAGCTCATGTGGCACAGTGCCTGAATTTGCACCCCAGTTCTTCTGCTTAATACCTGTGTATTTTTGTGTAATTTTGAGAAAATTACTTATGCTTCTCGAGTCCTGGCTTTTAATCTATGAAATGGGAATAATAAAAGGACTTACTTCACAGGGTAATTCACTATAATTATTAAATGAAATAATATAAGGAATGGTTAACACCTGACTCTGGTGTGCTTAATAAATAAATGTCTCTCAGACTATGAACACTCTGGAGCCAGGGACTCTGAGCGTTCACTGCTGTACCCAGTGCAGAACCATCCACAGGGGCATTTCCTAGTGACTAAGAGGGCAGCTGGCAGATGGGAGGTCATGTGTGTCAAGCACTGTTATATGAAATAACTGCCCTCTAGTTACACATGTGTAATACAGTGTAGCAACTAAACTGCCATGGTTTAATGATCTTTAGCTCAGTACAGGCCGATTACTTGAGAACTAACAATGCGTCAAAATTGTTTGAGGTGCTTTTTTCCCAAGTATACTTAGTTGGTTTACTGAGTATACCATTGGAGACACACCAGATTAGAATCTCTGGGGCTTGAGTCTAAATCTGCACATGCTGCAAAAGTCATTTTCTTGCAAACTCTTATTTAAGGTCTACTATTCTAATAGGTAAAGAAGAAGTTTATTTTTCTTAAAAAAAAAAAAAAACATGGTGCATCTTGTGCTGCTGGAATGAGAAACCTGGGACAGTTATTGAGTTCTTAAAACATTCGTAGTAAAATCTAGGAAGTCCTGAGGCTTATCTAGAGAGGAGCATATATGTAGCAAGGCTATCCTAATTTCTGTATTGCAAAACTGATATCCACATTTGGAATTATACTCAACAAAGCAAAAAGAAATCTGTGAACTACATTTTTAATGTGCTCTTGATTCATTAAACAAATATTTATTTGTTTTATTGCTTTATACTATGTTATATTGTGCTATGTTTTATGCTATATATTATGCTGAGTACTCACATTCTATATATTATAGATACAGCTATATATTAAGTGAGGTACTCACATTCTCCTTAAGGAACTCAAAGCTTCTTAGTTGTACAGGCAGCACCAGCTACCTACAGCTTTTATGCTGCATTAGCCCTAGTCAGTGTGCCAACAAGGCATAGATTATGAGAAACATTGGAAAAGGATGTCAGGATGTCCGGATCTTTATCCCAAAAGGACGTAGTATTATGTTGAGAGTAGAACAAGAGAAGAACAGAACCTCATTATATGAACTTCCCCCATACAGAATCCTTGCAGTTGCAGGATTAAATTATTCTTCTCAGGATTGCTTCTGCTCCAGCAATGGTCCCTCTCTAGCATTAGTAGTTCTCCATATTGATTTTTCAGTATGGGGTATCTAGAAAGTTATTTAAACATTATCTAGTTCATATTTATTATTAGAAGAAAAAGCGTCACAGAACATAAATAGAGGAAGCTTAATTATCATTGTCTTTTATAAAAATTTCTCAAGAGAAATTTTATTTCTAAGTCAAATAAATCCCTACCAAAATAACACAGGTGAAAAAGAATACAGTTCCAACCTTAGAATCCTATTAGCCTTAAAGAAATGAAACTAACATAAATCGGTCCATCCTATGACTATAAAGATGATTTTGCACTGGAATGACCATGTTCTGCTATGTGAACTTTGGGCGTTAAAGGCCGAAATGGTCTTTAACCTGCCATTTCAGTGGGCTATCCAATGATAACTGATCAGTGGCAACTAATACTTTTATTTCTCTTTCTTGAGGTGTGAGAAGCATGAACAGTACTGACATTCAGTGGTCAGCCATCCTGAGCTGGGGATATGCTGATAACATTTTAAGGTTGAAGAGTAAACAGAGCGAGCCTCCAATAAACTTTATACAAAGTTCACAGCAATATCAGGTAAACATTTTTATGAAGTACTTTATAATAATAATTAAACATAATGCTTTAGAAGGGAGTCAGACTGATGACAACTAGTGTTTAATATCCTGTAGTTAGCCGAGAAGCTGGTGACGCTAGACATATGCCTTGTTTACAGTGCCGACAGCCTTCCTAACTGCTGCTGTACTGACTATGTCCCCACAGTTTGTTCTCTACCCCAGCAGTCCCCAGCCTTTCTGGCACCAGGGATTGGTTTCACAGAAGACTCTTGTTCCAGAGAGAAGGGAACAGGGGGTGGTTTCAGGATGATTCTCCTAAGGAGCCCACAGCCTAGGTCCCTTGCATGTGTAGTTCACAGCAGCATTCGTGTCCCTGTGAGCATCAGGGGCCACTGATCTGACTGGAGGTGGAGCTCAGGCAGTAATGTGAGTGATGGGGAGCAGATGTAAATACAGATGAAGCTTCACTCACTTGCCAGCCAGTCACCTGCTTCTGTGTGGCCCACTTCTAACAGGCCATGGACTGCTACTGGTCTGTGGCCCAGGAGTGGGGGACCCCTGCTCTTCCCATCTCTTGTTGAGACTGTATCATAATCTCCTACTCAGCATCAGCTCACAGCAGTGTTGGAACAAAATCACAATTGATTTTTTTCTCAGTGTTAACTTGCCTTTTGTTACTATGTCATTTTCAATAACCAAAGCATCATCTACCGTACCTGGCTTTCTTAAATGGACCGAAAATTCAGGCATCACCGCATGGTAGAAAGAGCCTTGGACCTTACTAAAGCCCCGCCATCCCTGTGATCTATGTTAGCGTCCAGCTCTGTTACTTACTATGTAGGCTTTCGCAAGTCACTTAACCTTTCCCAGCTTGAATTTCTTTCCTCCTGCTTAAAACGGAAGTAGTCATACTCCCACTACTCTCTCATAAAACTGTTGTAAAAATGTCTCCAGTGTTTGTGAAAGTATATTGTTAACTGTAAAACACCATATACACACACAAACACACACACACAGTACTGCCACAACTTTTTCCAGGGCTAAATTGTATGCTAAACCTTCTCTCTTTGACTGTCTTTCCATAGGAAGTTCTTTTACTGCTTTCTGACTTCCATTACCTACATATACCTGGTACCTACTCACACATCCTAACATTTGTCACCATTCCCCAAGCACCTTAGAAATGGAGTCAGTGCCTAGTCACACATCCTAGCGTTTGTCACCATTCCCTGAGCACCTTAGAAATGGAGTCAGCGGAAGGCTTCCTAGGTAGCTCAGTGGTGAAGAATCTGCCTGCCAATGCAGGAGACATGGGTTCAACGTCTGATCTGGAAAGATCCCCCATGCCTTGGAGCAACTAAGCCCGTGCACCACAACTGCTGAACCTGTGCTCTAGATCTCAGGAGCTGAAACTGCTGCCCATCTAGAACCTGTGCTCTGCACAAGAGAAGCCACCACAATGAGAAGTGTGCACTGCAGCTTGAGAGTAGCCCCCTCTCTCTGCAACTAGAGAAGATCTCGTGCATCAACAAAGACTCCTCACAGCCATCAATAAATAAATAAAAGTGTTTAAAAGAAAAAGAAGAAAGAAATGGAGTCAGCTACTTGTAGGGAATTTTTGGCAGTGAAAAAAAGGAGAGCAGTGACTTGTTTGCTTAATCTTCAGTATGCCTGAAAAAAGGTCACATCACTGCCTTTTGTCATCTGGCTTACTAGTAAACTAACAAAAGTAAGAAAAAAGGGGCAGTGAAAAACAACCTTATTAGAAGTTTTAGTAAGAGTTTCAACACTGCAAAATTATTTCCGTCATGTAAAATTGGGCAGAGAAACATCATTAAAGATGAAAAAACACTCTCCTCAAGTCCTTTCAGCAAAACAGGATGATCCAGATTTTGAGCAAACGTGGTGTGATAAAGTACTTCCAATCAAATGACTACCTAGATAAGAATACCATATTTCATTTTGTTCTTGGAATATGTCATTCACTTATTAGTTCTTCAGTTTGAGAAAATTTGTCCAGGATATTTTACAAAGCCCCACACTCTGTGATTTCACTTATCTGATCAATTTCATTATCATCATTACATATTAGAGTCCTGCCCTCTCTTTGCCTCATCTTCTGATTGATCTCTTAACTGTGAAACATATTCCTGTCAATTTTCTTCTCTTTTCTGTTATCACTGGAAAATGAAAAATTCTGAATTCCCAACTGTGTTCAATGACAACTGAAAGAAACGGTGTTTCTAGTCTTCTTTTATACTTTCTCAAAAGATGACAGCATTCTTTCGACAATGCAGTAAGAGAACCAAAAGATGACAGTTTATATCACATTTTACAGCTTTTAGACATCTCAAAGTTACATAATACACTATTACTATGTCTTGCACCATTCTAATCATTTCAAGTAAGATATTTATCTTAATTTTATGAGCATATAGTTTTTAAATAAATGTCAGAAAATTAGAAGCATGTCTCATGCTTTTGAAGCGTGTTCATCTTTGACTCGTCCTTTTCCTAGGTGACTAGTTGTGCTTGGGTCCCTGACAGCTGCCAGCTGTTCACTGGGAGCAAATGTGGTGTCATCACAGCTTACTCAAACAGGTTCACAAGCGGCACGGTAGGTCCTGGGCACATTTGTGGGACTTTCATGTCAGTAAGGGGAAGAAACCCTTTATAAAGTATAATTTATTTAGTATAAGAGCAACTTACATTTTTTTGTACTTTAATCTCTTCTTCACAGAAGCTCTGATAATGTAAAAGATCAATATCTTAGGTCAATATTTTAGGTTTATTAGGATCATAAAATAATTTTTTAAATAACTGTATATGGACAAAAACAGAAAGTATTTTGAGTTATGCTCTGCTTTTTCATGACATTTTGATGGTTCCTTCTGTTCTCACTATCGACCTGAATGCTTAAAGGGTATCCCACAAGATTCTGTAAAATTTAGAAGTGCAGAACTCCTAACATTCCTAATACTGAGTGAATTAAATGACAGAAAAATCCAAGTAGCCAGTNGACATTTTGATGGTTCCTTCTGTTCTCACTATCGACCTGAATGCTTAAAGGGTATCCCACAAGATTCTGTAAAATTTAGAAGTGCAGAACTCCTAACATTCCTAATACTGAGTGAATTAAATGACAGAAAAATCCAAGTAGCCAGTCTCTATTCTACCACTTACTGGAAGAAATTTTTTCAGCCGTTCACTGAATCTTTTAAGATTTGTGAGTGAAATTATTAAAACAGTCTAGTGAAGAAGACATTATGCCATACTTCTCTTAATTTACTCTCATTTCTTTATTGAATCAGCTGTCTGTGGTGCCATTGAGCAGTGGCAGGTTTAGAATGATAACCATTCTGTTCTAGAACATTCTGTGTGCCTTTTTTAATTACAGTTTTCTCCATTATTTTATAAAACATGTTCTACTGGGTGAAACCTGTTTTCCTAGCATAGGGTGACACTAGGTTCCTTACTTTTCTGAGCAAGTTTATTCAGTTTTAAACCATTGTTAAGGTTCTTTGCCACCTTCCTTAGGGTATAAATGTGACCATAAAATTGTTTCCGTCTCTTAGTCTAAGGAGTCATTAAAATGCTTGAAGCAGAAGTGATAGGATCCAATCAGCATTTTAAGACTAGCACTGTAGAGCCTGCAAGGAAAAGCGCTTAAAGGGCCCTGAGACTGGAGGGAAGGGCACCAGTGAGAAGGTGCTGTGCTGATGCTGGCAGCTGTCCCGAGGACTCTGCAGCAGGAGGTGGGCTCCTGCAGATTATTGCAGGAGAGCGGGGTGTGTGCTCTAAGACTGACCCACAGGGGAAAAGAGCCAGAAGTGGGCCCAGCCAGGTGTCAGGGAGCCTGAAAAATTACGCTTGAGCTGGATTTTAAAGGATCATTTTACTAAGTGGAGAAAAAGAGGAAAGAGTATTTCATCAGAGTACACTCACCACTTGGAATTAAAGGCGTGGTAGTTCGGGAGTGGCAGATACTTTGTAGTTCAGAGTAGAGCTGCTGGGAGGAGTGGCAGGAGAGCAGAGAGAGGTGAGGGTCTTATGCATAGGCCACAACGAGAGAGTGCTCGGGAGTCTGGGCAGAGGGGTGTGCCTTCACTTTTGGAGTGTCTCATTTCCTTTTTACTCCCAAGGCCTAAATCAAGTGTCAGTTTTATAATGTCTCTGATATTCACTGCTGCCGTTGCCTTTCCGCTGCTGAGCACACCTTTCTGTTTCCTTTTTCCTACACATACATTCTGATCTCTGCTGCAGAGTAGTCCTCTGCTTGTGTGCTCAGATCATTTGTTCCTTGTCATCCAAAAACTATCTTCCATCTTTTATTTCCTCTTTTCCCAACACTTTGAACAGTCTTGTTCTTAGTTTTCCTTACTTCCATTCTCCCTACAATTTATATTTTTAATTGTACACTAACACAGTATGCAGTATTGGGTTTTTTTAAAAAAACAAAAGGATTAAGTTGTCAATATAGGAGTAATTGTACACAGCATAGCTCTGAAGCAGCAGATCAAAGGTGTAGCTGTTATCATTTGAATACAGCAAGACGCGTGCTTCTTTTAGTTTGAAGTTATTGTAAGCTTGTGAAGTCTTATGTTGCATACCTTTCCTCAGTTCTACCCTTTCCTGAAGGTTGATTTTTCAGCTTATATATAAGGGTTTTCTTTTTTTCCTAATAGGTAATCAAGTCATGAGATAAACAGTTACTATTTAAACTATGTCCAAAAGTATATCTTAGCTGTGTGATTTTATCATTGGTTGATCTAAGGGAAGGTTACCTGGGATTTTGTGGGTATTGTTGTCACTTTTTCTTGGGCACCATCTCATCATTTTGGGGTCCCTGAAGTTGCAGATGTGACCCTGTGCCTGTGAGGTTGGCAGGAAGCACATGTTCACTAGTTCCGTTGCCGAAACCCACTGAATGCCATGGTTCTAAAAGTATTTATGTTCTTGTTTGTGTTGCCCTTGACACAGCAAAAGACAGGCTCCCAAGTGCCATGTAGGCTATAACTAAAATAATTGTTGCTTGAAAATATTTTCAAGGGAATCTTATGAAATACTTTCCTAAGCTGGTGAAGCACATCTAACTTCGAGCATTGTTTCTGTTGAATCTCCCAAGATAGTCTGCTAAGATGCATTCTACATACCTAATGATGGATACGTTGTTTGGTTATAGGGGACTGTTATCTATAAGCCCTTTATATGTTAGAGAAGAATGTCTTCAAAGGTGATAACTGATTCTAAAATAACTGATCTTGAGTCATTTTTTACTAATTAATGTGCCTATGTCATCATATAAGTGAACACCTGTATTTCTATTCTCTAAATTGATGGCAGGGAGAATAAATATACAGTTTATCCAAGGTAGTATCAAACCATTCAAGAACATTTTATGAAGAAGTAGGCCAGCAGAAGATTTCTGTTCTACCCATGGAAATTATTTTCTGACCCCTCAGGGAATCATCTAGTAACACCGACTCTTAGAATCATTTTAAAGTGCAAAATCTAAAATTTCAACAACCACTGTAGGGTACCTATTTTCTGTTTACCCCATAAATATTATTCATAGTCATGAAGTTAAAAAAAAAAAAATACACCTACTTTTGTATATATATTTTAACAAGCAAGGAGGAAGCTCGAGCCTTGAGTTAGATATTCTTGGATTATCTGTCAGTCCTAGAATATTGACACTAACCTTGAGACAGCCCCTTATAAGAGGAGTAGAAAACAGCAACAAGGAACAGAGCAAAATGGGGTGAGGGGGCCGGGTGGTCCCAGGGAGGTTCTCGTCCAAAAGGCCCGTCCCAGAGAGTGAGGATGAGTCAGATGGGGCCAACTCTTGCCTGGATATACAGCCTGGATTGGAATTCCCTGGGTGGTCCAGGATCCTTGAGACTAAACTTTGGATAAGGCGTCCCTAGACTGGCATGGTGATCCAGGTCATCCAGGAGAAACGAGGAAGGTGCTTGCATTCTATTCCACTAATAGAGGAATCCCTACAAATAATTTTCTAATGTAGTAACAAATATAGAAAACTAAGCACATAAATGTACAGATAAAAAATGAATATGTGAAAAAGTTAAGCTTATTAATAGTTATAATAAGAGAAATGCAATTAAAAGCAACCTTGATTGCCATTTAAAACCTGGGAAATTTTCAAAGATTTAGAATGACCGCTGAGACACATTTGTGTCAAGCAGAGAAGGAAAGGGCTCAAGCCTTTCTGAACAGTCAGTTCTTCAGTCCCAGGCACCCTGAAGCATGGTCTGCAAGGATGCTGGCACATCTTCATGGCCCCACAGGCTCCAGGCCCTATGGGGAGGGTCCCAGAGGCAAACCAGAAGGGGCCCAGACCCAGGACTCATGCCCTTGTTCAGAGCCATCTTGTTGCTGTGATTGTGTTCAATTGAAGGCCACATGCCCTAGCTAAACAGAAGCCACTGCCACACAACTTAGGCCAGTGGTTCCGAGGAAGACTGGTATTGCCTGGTCATTTGAGTCTTTTAAGTAAAAAAATATGTATTTTTATGTTAATAAGACACTGGACTATGGAGCACTTAAAATAGATGAGCTACAGCTAATAAAGTCAACATAGGTATGTTTGAAAAACAATGGTGATCAAAAAAGACAAAATAGATCGGATGCTTAAAGAATAATAAATACCGTATTTATAGTTTATTGACATGAAACCCAATATGTTGTTTATTGTTATAGTAGCATATAGTAGAACATAAATTCTAAATACACAGGAAACAAATGCAAAATTCAGGATAATATCTTCTGAGAAGGGAGAGGAAATAAGATGTAAAACAGTACACACAGTATGTAACATTTAATGTTTTCTATATTTAAAAAATAAGCTGATATTATAAAATGTTAGGATTAGTTTAACTGAGTGGTCAGTATACAGATTTTCATTGTATTTATACTTTCTACTTTTCTATATTCTTTGAAATATTGAAATACGTTATGACAGTATAAACCTAGTATAAAACAAAAATTATACCTTGTGGACATCTGGCATCTGTGAACAATGTGGACCTTGAAACACCAGTTTGCAAGCTTTGATTTTGAAAATCAATCCACAACTATTGATGAGTAATACATTGCCATTGGTAGCATCAGGAGTCAGTGCAAAGCCTTTGCAAGTACACTATAAATACTGTAAAATTATTAATATTCACTGCTCCACTATGAGGATTCTGGAAATTTATTCTAAAGGAGTGATATAGAGGAGGAACAAAACTTATGTACATAAATTTAAAAATTATGAAATAAATAAAAATAAAATTTATTATTTATGGCATCTAACATTTTGAAAACATTGGAAACAATTTTAAATATCTGTCAATAAAGGATGTTCAAGTAAATTGTGGTATACTAACTGTATAGAATATCGTAACACTTAAAAATCATTTTGAATACACTGTCAAAAATGAGAAATGCTTATGGGAGAATGTATAAAATATGAAATAGAGAACTATATGGAGATAATCACAGCTATTAAAGTACATGTATATTTGGCCAGACTGGAAAAGAATAGACAAAAATGAAAAGCTTATCAGTTGATGAGATTACAGTCAATTAAAACTTTTTTAATGTTTAACTAGTTCTACTAGTTAGAAAAAGTTGAACTAGGTTGAAAAAATTTGTTTGAGAAGAATGTTTGAGTCACTTGGGTGGTTTTGTTTTTGAGATAACATTACTAGAATACCTTTTGTCATGGCTTTTATCTTATACTTATTTTTTAAATTATAGCCTTCAGAGATAGAAATGGAGTCTCAGATACATCTGTATGGGCACACAGAAGAGATAACCAGTTTATTTGTCTGCAAACCATATAGTATAATGATAAGCGTGAGCAGAGATGGAACCTGCATCATATGGGATTTAAACAGGTACAGATTTCCAACTCTAAAATAGCTGTTTTTAATGTTTCAGTTCTTACTGTGAGAAACAGATGCATTTTTATTAATGTAGAATAGTATCTTTACATTATTATTATTCATGCTTAAAGTTTTAAGCATGAAATCGCTTCTTGGCCTTTTGGCTAAGATCAAGTGGTGGCTCAGACGGAAAGCGTCTGTCTACAATGTGGGAGACCTAGGCTCAATCCCTGGGTCGGGAAGTTCCCTGGAGAAGGAAAGGGCAACCCACTCCAGGACTCTTGCCTGGAAAATCCCATGGATGGAGGAGCCTGGTGTCCATGGGGTCGCAAAAAGTTGGACACGACTGAGCGACTTCACTTTTCACTTTTAAGCATGAAATACAGACTTTACCTTTGTATCTTATTGAATTAATAGATCAGTTAGGAATAGAGTCAGGAATCCCTTATAAATAGTAGGTACATA
Organism: Redunca redunca; assembly: GCA_006410935.1. Lineage (NCBI taxonomy): Eukaryota > Metazoa > Chordata > Mammalia > Artiodactyla > Bovidae > Redunca > Redunca redunca. The sequence goes on from SJYQ01096206.1 coordinate 967,612, forward strand.
TACTGACCAAAAGAATTATATAAATAAAATAATGTAATTATATTTAATGTTCATATGCAAATTCATGTCTTTGGTCTTTCAGATTATGCTACGTACAAAGTCTAGCAGGACACAAAAGCCCAGTCACGGCCGTCTCTGCCAGCGAGACTACAGGTGACATTGCTACAGTGTGTGACTCAGGTGAGTTGGCCCCAAACCCAAAGCACAGAGCGGTTGTACTAACGTGTGCTCAGCTAGCTGGTTACATCATAGGTTAAACCGTCTCGTTACATCCCTCTGGTCCCTGCCAGACCTGAATACTTAGGGTATGTATGTGTATTCAGTTCAGTTCAGTTGCTCAGTCATGTCTGACTCTTGTGACCCCAAGGACAGCAGCATGCAAGGCTTCCCTGTCCATCACCAACTCCCGGAACTTACTCAAAGTTATGTACATCAAGTCGGTGATGCCATCCAACCATCTCATCCTCTGTCGTATGTGTATTAAAATACAATAAAGTCGAAGATTGAGTCCATCAGTTTAGGCATGTGCTGTGCTTAGTTGCTCAGTCGTGTCCGACTCTTTGCGACCCCATGGACTGTAGGCTGCCAGGCTTCTCTATGGGGATTCTCCAGGTGGGAATACTGGAGTGGGTTGCCATACCCTCCTCCAGGGCATCAGCAGGGGATCAGGTTTGTATTATATGTGTCTTCTAGTTCCTGCAAGACAGTATTATAGAATAACAATGGAGGTATAATGTGCCCCAAATTTACATGAGAAAGATAGATCTCCTAATCAGAGGTCTGGCTTTTAGTTTTATTTTCATGTATATGTATTAGAAAACTTAATGCATCCAGTAGGTAAGAACAGTTGGCAAGCTCATAAGTTTTCTGTTTGCATTTCCATTAATTGAAAGGATTCTTCAAAAAACTATTTCTTTTTGTCCACTCAGAACAGGTATCTTTGACATATCTGCAGTGGGTGGTCTTTTATCCTTTGCTTGCATTTTTTATATTGTTTTTTCCTGACACCAAATGTGTGGTCTTTCCAGACACTAAACTCTTCTCCGGTTCTGTGACACCAAATGGGTGTCCAACAGTGCAATTCAATTCTGACACTAACTAGTTGAAGTTGGCAAACTTGGGAGTCTCAAGGCCCCCACCAGTTTCAATAATTCTCTCCGACAACTCACAAAACTCAATAAACCCTGTACTTACTACTGTAGTTCATTACAAAGTGAACAGCCACAAGAAAAGGTCCAGAGGTCTGTTCCTGTGGTGTCAGAAGGCACCACCCTCCTGGCCCATGACTGTGCTCATCAGTCTCCTCCCCTGTTGTTTAGGGGTTTTTCTGAGGTTCCATTATGTATGCCTGGTATATTCAGTCATTGGCCATTAGGAACTGACCTTCACCTCCAGCCCCTCTCCCCTCCCCAGAGGTGGGAGTTGCTGTAAGGGCAGTTTCTCTGCTGGCCAGCCCCCAACTTGAAGCTGTCTAGGACCTCCCCAGGAGTCATCTCCCTAACATACAAAAGACAGTAAATTAACAAGAGTTTAGGAGCTCTATGCCAGGGTCGTGGGTCAAAGTTCAAATATATATATATATATTACCATACCACAGATATCTCTTGGAATTTTGTCAATTTTACAAAACACTCATCATTCTTATATTCAAGAAAAGTAATGTCTTCAGTCATGCTTCAAGATTTCAGATGTGAAGTATTAATATTTGCCGGGCTTTAGCCCCCAGTCATAAAGTAGTGAATGTCATGAACACACTCTAACTCCCCAGTCAGCATAACTAAAGGGAAAGATCTTAAACAGTTGACTTTGGTAATAAAAGTGTGCACAGATGATTGATGACTTTGCTAACTGTTTTTCCTTGATTTGTACGTTAGAGGCTTTTAGTGTGTCACACACATCAAGAGGGAATCTGGGGGGGGATATAGTGATGACTTATCTAGAGTTCTCTACTTTCTTGTTTTGGCAACATTTGGAAGTTAGAACTGATCCTGAAGGAACTGAATTTTGTAAAGTTAATTACTTTCCTGCTGCCAGTAGTGATTTATATCTGTGATATTATATCAGCTAGTCATATGGGAACAAGGAACCAAATTACTTTTGCTTATATTTACCAAATCACTAGTAGGGTATTTCAAGTGTCCATAGGCAGTACGCACAATATAATAGAGTAATGGGTAGAACTTTCTTCCCACTTTGAACAAAAAGGCCTTCTCAACTTGTTTGAGGCCTCTCAATACATATACAAGAGGAGTCATAAAGAGTATTTGGTAGAGAGCATGTAATTACTTTTTAAAAGAGGGAAAATTTATGTTTAGTGACCTGGACTACATTTCATTCTCCTATTCTTATATTCTAGGAAGGGAAGAAAGTTAACCAGATTTAACCTCTCAAAAAATCTTGACTTTAGTGAGAACCATCCAAGTAACTTTAAAATCAAAATTTAAGATAAATATATATGTATATGTATGCAAGGAGATCCAACCAGTCCATTCTGAAGGAGATCAACCCTGGGATTTCTTTGGAAGGAATGATGCTAAAGCTGAAACTCCAGTACTTTGGCCACCTCATGCGAAGAGTTGACTCATTGGAAAAGACTTGCTGGGAGGGATTGGGGGCAGGAGGAGAAGGGGACGACAAAGGATGAGATGGCTGGATGGCATCACTGACTCGATGGACGCGAGTCTGAGTGAACTCCGGGAGTTGGTGATGGACAGGGAGGCCTGGCGTGCTTCAATTCGTGGGGTTGCAAAGAGTCGGACACGACTGAGCAACTGAACTGAACTGAACTGATGTATATAATATATAATATGTATATGTGTGTGTATACACATACATAATCTCAAATTTTTCTGTATTGTAGCTAAAGACACACTGGCAAACTCATTCTTTCCTTATCCTGATTTTCCAGGGCTTATTATGGGATGTGGTTTTTATAGTGATAAGATATAAAATTTATTAAACTATGTAAATATTATAGTGGATGGTTTCTGTACTTTTAAAAATCATTCTGCCACTATATCAAAAATACATGCATTTCAACTAGAGTTCATAGCCTTTTCCTGTTGCCAGTGGTACTATAAAGTTAATATAATATTCTAGAGTAGCGGGTAGTTCTCCTACCCCCTCAGTTACTTGACTGAGCATAACATTTTCAAGATTTATCCATGTTGTTGTCAGAACTTCATTACTTTTTATGGCTGAATAAAATGAATTCCATTGTTTAGATATACCACATTTTATTTATCCATTCACCTCTTGATGAACATCTGGGTTGTTCCCACCTTTTGGCTGTTATGAATAATACTGCAACACACTAGGCATTTTGGTTTGTGGTATTTGATGGTCTTTAGCATTTCTATAGGTGAAGAAGTATTTCTAATACTTATTTCTTTGCTATAAAATATGAAATCTTTTCACTGCCTTAATAAAGGAGAGAAATAAATTCTCTACTTTAATGTTAGTTCTAATGGAGAGATAAAGTGTGGTAACACATACTATGTCATCCCAACTTCATCATGTCTCTTAACCCTTCTCTTTATCAGTATGAGAACATTTCTCCAGAAAGGGTGGACACATCACCATAGGCTCCAGACCACCAGCCCCAGTTTATTGAGGATGGCTAGCAATTACTGCCTCCTCCATCGCCTGGAAAACTACAAAAAGTTGATTACTCCTGGTCTTTGAAAATAAAAATTCATTTAATAAGACATTGATTTATAAGATTCACTCTTGGACATTCTGAAGAATTAGCTTTCTTTTTAAGAATTAGTTTTTAACTCAACTTTTCCTGTAACTTATTTTTTCTTCAGAAGCCCCATAACTCACTTCTTAAAGACACTGTAGTTTCGCAGAATATTTTCTTCTCTTTTTGGAGGTGGTTTAGCTTTATAGGTACTTTCAGAATTAGACTTGGCAGTTTGTATGCTACGATATTATGACTACAAAGAAATTCATGGTTAATTTACATTGTTGCTCTGCCTTGTAGGTTAATTTTCTATTTTTATTTTTTTCACTAGTCATCATCTCTAGATAAATAGGGCAACCCTGTGTGCCTTATGTAGTAATTTCACTTACACACTCCAGTCATGCGTTGCCTGTGGACTTCATCAGACAGACAAGCGAGGCCTCGGGGATTCCCCTCTGGGGCCCAATGTGGGGGGCTCTGCAACACCCACACCCTGGTGACCTGTGGGGTTTTGTGGTGTTTTAGCTGGTGGAGGCAGTGACCTCAGACTCTGGACAGTGAATGGGGACCTCGTTGGACACGTCCACTGCAGAGAGATCATTTGTTCTGTGGCTTTCTCTAACCAGCCTGAGGGAATATCTATCAATGTGATTGCTGGGGGATTAGAAAATGGAATTGTAAGGTAAGAGGAGTTTGATTTCTTTGTGTCCTTTTGCGCATAAGGACATAGCAGTTCCAAAAAATATTTTTTACTATCTAAACATAATAATATTTAATATTTAGAGATTTAAAATCACCTTAGGATATAGGTTCTTCTGGTGTTTCCATTTTATTTCTAAATAGTAATTTGTACATTTTTGAAATTTTATATTGTTTAACTATAAATGGTTCAGTTCAGTTCAGTCTCTCAGTCATGCCCGACTCTTTGCAACCCCATGGACTACAGAACGCCCAGCTTCCCTGTCCATCACCAACTCCTGGAGCTTACTCAGACTCATGTCCATCGAGTTGGTGATGCCATCCAACCGTCTCATGTGCTGTCATCCCCTTCTCCTCCCACCTTCAGTCTTTCCCAGCATCAGGGTCTTTTCCAAAGTGTCAGTTCTTTGCATCAGGTGGCCAAAGTATTGGAGCTTCAGCTTCAGCATCAGTCCTTCCAGTGACTATTCAGTGACTATTTCCTTTATGACTGACTGGTTTGATCTCCTTGCAGTCCAAGGGACTCTCAAGAGTCTTCTCCAATATCACAGTTCAAAAGCATCAGTTCTTCAGCGCTCAGCTTTCTTTATGGTCCAACTCTGATATCCATACGTGACTACTGGGAAACCATAGCTTTGACAAGATGGACCTTTGTTGGCAAAGTACTGTCTTTGCTTTTTAATACGCTGTCTAGGTTTGTCATAGCTTTTCTTCCAAGGAGCAAGCATCTTTCAATTTCATGGCTGCAGTCACCATCTGCAGTGATTTTGGAGCCCAAGAAAATAAAGTCTGTCACTGTTCCATTGTTTGCTCATCTATTTGCCATGAAGTGATAGGACTGAATGCCATGATCTTCATTTTTTAATTGTTGAGATTAACAATATGAAAATACACAAAGTACTCTTAATCCTACACCCACCTGAGCAAACTGCCTAGAATTAACCACATTGTTTATTGTGTTTCCTTACCAGATGATTTTTTAACAAATAAACATGTCAGTTAAATTTTTAGTAAAGGAAACTTGAGTTTGTGTAATTAGATGATGACTTTTTGTCTTCCTCTAGGTTATGGAGTACTTGGGACTTAAAGCCTGTGCGGGAAATTACGTTTCCTAAATCAAATAAGCCTATTGTAAGGTAAAACCTCCCCCACCCTTCCCTGTTTCACACTATACTCTGTAACTGGTTTTGCTGGAGAGATAGTAAAGCACACAGAAGTAAAGAGGAACGTAAGGAGGATCATTATAAACAACCAGCCATTTATCGAACACCAGGATGTCCGGGACCCCATGGCAGAAGGAGGCAAAGTGTTTGTGTTCATGGAGCTTAAAATCTGGGTCAGGAGCTCAGAGCCTCACAGAAGGGCGTGCTGGGATCATGCCTGGGAAGGCCTCTTGAACTGTGGAAGTTATATATTTTTTCCTTTCATTATTGAAAATGCCATAATGGTGACTGATAGCTACAGGAGTGTGCTAGACAAAACTGATAAACAACCTGTTACCCTCTGCTCCATTAACAATATGACTTTAAAAACTCAATTGGAGTAAGTGATTCAAATTTTACTGCATTAAAATAAATTTAGTCCACTAAATGTAAAGTGTAATGAAATAAAATTATATATTAATAACACATTTTTTATCTTTTCTACTTTCAGGGAAATAAAATACCTCCATAAAATAATCCTCATTTATTTCTATATAGAGAAAATATAGTACTGTTATATTTTCTGAAGTTTCCTATACCCATGTATTTGTTAAGTAATAACCCTAAATAGGAAAGGAAAAGAAAACACGCAAAGAGGGATCAGAGTATGCCAATCTTTTGATCTTGGTTTTAGTCTGTATCACCTGGTTAGAATGAGCATCACAAACTTGGCAGCAGAACCATTAAACTATATTATTACAGTCAAAACCACTTGTAGGTGGTCATTTTGTCTGTTTCTCTGCTCCAGTAAAGGCCCTTAACTTCTTACACCAATTTCCACATGATCACCAATATGCTGATACAATTTTCAGAGACACAACGTAGAAATGGGACTCTTTTTTTTTTTTAACAGCCTTACATTTTCCTGTGATGGCCACCATTTGTACACAGCGAACAGCGATGGGACTGTGATCGCCTGGTGTCGGAAGGACCAGCAGCGCTTGAAACACCCAATGTTCTATTCCTTCCTCAGCAGCTACGCAGCCGGATGAGTGAGGAGAACTTTGCACTCTCCACAGCACTTTAACTCCAGGCTACGTTTACTGACTTCGCCAGTTTCAGGAGGTCAAACCTGAAGACAGGGATGACCAAACAAATCCAAGTAATGATACAGTCTATCCATCTATACAAAATTCTGCTGCCTCACAAGGTCCTGAAAGGAAAGTTTGGTTCTAATTTAGTGATGATCTGGAGAGTTGTATCAAGGTTGAAGTCTGGCACAGTAAATTAAAATCATATCCTTGAAGTTTTTTTTTCCATAGAGGAGTCTAAAGAAAAACTTATCATCTATTTCTGTTTTCTATTATTTTCTATTATTCCAAAAGAAAAAAAAATCCCAGTAGAATTTAAACTAGTTAGCTAATTGTTTACATAAAATTTGCTCTAAAAGATTATATTTTTTAAAGTTTTCTGCCAAGATAACACACACACCCGCCCCTCCCCACAAAAAAGGAAGGATAAGGAGAGAGAATTCAGGACTTGATTATTGCTTTCTTTGAGCAGTAAGGAGTTCAGTAGGTGCCTCTGCACCAAACATTTTTTGGAATATCTGAATATTTGAATCTCAGTGTTAGGCAGTTTTTGCCTGTTGCCTTCTTAGCTCAAAGGAGAACCAGAATTTGTTTGACAGCCACAAACAAGAACACAGGTATCTTTGATTTTCAGACACATTCTGTTTCTTCATAAAAATTGTACTTATAATCTGCAACACTAGATAATAAATATCCTTAGTTGAGGCACTAAGATTTAATAAACAAAATGATAATTCTTTTTGATATCTGGCATTACAGAGCATTAAATGCTTAACAGTTTGCAACAGAAAGCCTCCACTACAAAAGAAGTTTGCACAGGTATTAGCAATGCAATCCAGATAAGGCTTTTAATCTAATATGCTGGAGAGTTTTCTTCCCCAAAACAGAATTACAAAAAAAAGGAGATAGCTTCCTTTAAGTAGGAAGCAGAATCATTCTTTTAGAAAGCAGTTCCTACTGTTTCTGTTAACCTATTCTAGGAACAGTAGAAAAGTCTGTGTATGCCACAGCAAACTTACACATGATAAAGACAGAATTCCTGAAAACCCTGAAATAGTTCTATTTCTATCAGGATAGTACTTGGGGTGCTGCTTTATTGGCTTTGAAAACACTGTAAAATAAGCTTAGTAATGTTACCATGAGACAAAAAAATATATTCCTGACTAAGAATAACTTGCGTGTTTGTTATGGAAATTTAATTCATATAGTGTTTACAGAAGTACTTTTGTAACTTCCAGACTTTCTAAAACATTCTGCTTAAAAACTGTATAATATACAATTCCAAAGTCTCTGCTCTCAAGATAAACACAAGAGGAAGCAAGTGGCCACGTATGCTGGTAACTTCTGTTGCATTCATAGGTAAGAACACTCCACGGCTACATTCAGATCATGGTTTGCACAGACCAGCTATTAATTCTGAGGTCCAATTAGGTGCAGAGATGAAATTACTCCTATTCACGTTGAAGTGATTTGCTTTGTTTAAAAAAAAAATGCAGCTATTGTCTAGCGTTCATTTTTCTACTGAGAACTTTAAATTAGTTCCTTATTAGAACAGGTTGCTACTCAGTCTTTTTTTTTTTAAGCTGAATTTCATCATTCATCTGAAGAGAAAATATGCAAAATAACTGGTCTTGTTAAGAGTGCAATATTATATTTTTATGTAAAAATAAAAAATAAATTGGGGGGATTATTTATTCAGCATGAACTTAATATGTATATGTTTGAAACACATCGTAATGTGCATGCTGTAGCAAATACTTCCGTAAATTATCACAAGCTCTGTTACCTTTGTATACACTGCCACTTCAAATTGGGAATAAATTTCATAAAAATAGATTTAAGGACCTGTTCTTAATACAATTTAAATATTATGACCACATCTCAAATTGGTGGCTTTTTTTGGTAACTCATATAGTTTCTCTTTAGCCTCCCCTATAAATTTATGTCACTGGAAAGGATAACTTTCATTTCTGAATTGTGGTCTTTGCTAGAAATTTTATGTTTTAACCTTTAAATGGAGTTTAGACAGAAATCCTAAGGTAAACCATTCATTTTTTAAAAAAAAAGAATATCTGCCCCTCCCCTCGTCCTCCCCCACCAATAGCACATCTGGATTGGGCCCCTACTGTGTACCAGGGGCCACACTAAGTGCTGAGGTACAGTGGTTCCCTGCACTCCTAGAGAAAATGCTGTCAGTAACACAATGTGAGTTGTTACAAAACGTGGTCAGTGCTGTGAAAGAGGAGCAGACGGTCCTCTGAGAGAATATAACTGAAGAATTCAATCTAGATCAAGGGGATCCAGAAAAGTCAAATTGTCATTGACAATGAATGAATGAAGAGAACCCTGACAGGTGAAGATGGACTTGGATGTGTTCCATGCCGTCCATCTGCCAAGGATTGAGGACCATCAGCGAGCAGATGTCCAGTGAAGGAAACGCCTCGGCTTCTCTCGAGGGGCCTGCAAAACAGTGGGTGAGTCCATCCGCCCATCCGCACGCCAGGAGCACAGAAGTACTCTTTCTTTCTGCTTTGCATCTGTGGTGTCTGAAGGATTCTCAAGCCAAGAGCACACCTGCTTCTCAGTGTCTGTTCCTAAAAGAACTCAGGAGCAGCGTATGTCAGTGTGATCCTGCCCAGCTGGACATCCTCGCTTTACCTGCAAGCCTGAGATGGACTCTTCCCCCCGCAGCGCACAGTGCAAGCCCACATATAGGTGAGGGGGAGGGAGGGGCAGTGGGGAAGCTCTTCCCAGCCCCTCAGACAGGATCAGGCATGTTCAGGGTGGTATGGCCATACACTTCCCAGCCCCTCAGACCTGTTCCTCGCCAGTCTGGATGACCTGTTAATGTCTTGAGTCAAAGACAGAAGAGCTGCAGGGGTTCCCGTTCCAGAGGGTGCCATAGGGCGATCCTGAGCCTACACCCATCCACAGACACCCTGACTCCCCAGCTCTACACTGAAGAGTTCCCTCTGAAAGAAACCCAAGAGCTTGGAAAGCAGCTCTTGAGAAGCTGATGAGCAAAACTCACATCAGAACCGATAGGAGAGGCTGAGATACGCTCTCACCACAAACCCCACTCCCAGCCCAGCAGCCCACAGTCAGGATGGGGGACCAACAGTTCCCAGATGCTCCCTGAGGAGGGGAGGATTTGAACCCCACATCGGCATCCCAGCTTTTAAGATCTGTACCTGAGAGATGCACCCCCAACCAAAACATCTAGCTTTGAAAGCCAGTGGGCCTAGTCTTATGGACCCATGAGCCTATAGCATCTGAAAAACAGGTCTCCAGGGGCTCTCCCAGACCCACCAGACTAGCACCCCAGGGCCCAGCACAGAGGCCTCAGACTGAAAGGTGCCCAGTCTTTTCTGGGTAAGAGGCCTGTTACGTATCTTGAAAGCCTGAGGGGCAGGCATTTAACACACTTCTAGAGGCCACTGAAATACTCCCCAAAGACAGCCGAGACCGGCAGGCACCATCATGCTCAGCCGCTCTCCTCCCAGGATCTCCTAGGAAAGCACAGGTCTGGGGCCCCAGATTTTGTGGCTGCCTCCCAGAGGGATGCCCCTTCAATCCCCTGGCTCTGGTAGCCAATTAGGCTTACTTTCCTAAGCTCCACAGGACTGTAACAAACGGAGAAACAGTTCTTAACCAGCCACCACCCAGGGAACGGTATAGAAGCAGCAGACGAGCTCCCTTCTTTCCAGGAAAGAAGCCTGTGAGCTTATCTTCACAGCTGTGGGGCAGGAGAGAGGGTGCTGCTTAAGCACACATCCTGAGGTCACTGCAGGCACTGGGGAGGCCGGTGGGTATCACATTCATGCTGGCCCTCTGTCCTACCCAGGTCTCCAGCGTCTCAGAGAAAGGCACTTCTGACGTCTCTAGCATTGCCACCCAGAGGCCACATCCCTTGAAAGCCTGGCTGTAGTGGCCAGCAGGGCTTGTGTTCACAGCTTCAGTGGGACAGTAGTAAAGAAACACTTCTTAACTACATCCTAGGGCTTCCTGCGCCTCTCCCAGTCTTCCCCAGAAAGAGGGCTACTTGTGTGCCTTAAAAGCTGCTGCCCACCTGCCAGCCTCCAATCAGCCTTTAGAAAAACAAAAATCTTTAGTCTCAAAGGCCTTCACTCACTTCCATGGAGCAAACTCAAGCAGTTACTGCTGAGATCAGTAACTGCAGGACTCCATTCCTCCTTAAGGGAAATACACAATTTGATGCAACCTTTTTGAGCTGTTCCAAGAGCTATGACAACACAGGAGCGGCCGAAAGGAGCTACCCCGCGTCCAAGGTCGGGCGCCCTGAAGGAGCTAGCCTGCGTCCAAGGTCAGGGGCGGTGGCCAAGAGTGCCAGGCTGCGACGGTGCAGCAGTGGCCGAGAGGAGCTACCCCCCACCCGAGGCCAGGGGCAGCAGCCGAGAGGAGCAACCCCACGTCCAAGGAGCAGTGGCTGCGCGGGCACAGGAGGGCCAAAGGAGCTACTCCACATTCAGGGTCAGGATGGGCGGCGGTGAGGAGATACCCCTTGTCCAAGGTAAGGAGCAGTGGCTGCGCTTTGCTGGAGCAGCTATGAAGAGATACTCCACGTCCAACGTAAGAACAAACCCAAGTAAGACGGTAGGTGTTGTGAGAGGGCATCAGAGGGCAGATACACTGAAACTATAATCACAGAAAACTAGTCAATCTAACCACATGGACCACAGCCTTGTCTAACTCAGTGAAACTAAGCCATGCCCTGTGGGGCCACCCAAGACAGGCGGGTCATGGTGAAGAGGTCTGCCAGGATGTGGTCCACTGTAGAAAGGAATGGCAAACCACTTCAGTATTCTTGCCTTGAGAACCCCATGAACAGTATGAAAAGGCAAAATGATAGGATACTGAAAGAGGAACTCCCCAGGTCAGTAGGTGCCCAATATGCTACTGGAGATTAGTGGAGAAATAACTCCAGAAAGAATGAAGGGATGGAGCCAAAGCAAAAACAATACCCAGCTGTGGATGTGACTAGTGACAGAAGCAAGGTCCGAGGCTATAAAGAACAATATTGCATAGGAACCTGGAATGTCAGCTCCATGAATCAAGGCAAATTGGAAGTGGTCAAACAGGCGATGGCAAGAGTGAACGTCGACATTCTAGGAATCAGCGAACTAAAATGGACTGGAATGGGTGAATTTAACTCAGATGACCATTATATCTACTACTGTGGGCAGGAATCCCTCAGAAGAAATGGAGTAGCTATCATGGTCAACAAAAGAGTCCAAAATGCAGTACTTGGATGCAATCTCAAAACCAACAGAAGGATCTCTGTTCATTTCTGAGGCAAACCATTCAATATCACAGTAATCCAAGTCTATGCCCCAACCAGTAATGCTGAAGAAGCTGAAGCTGACACTTCTATGAAGACCTACAAGACCTTTAGAACTAACACCCAAAAAAGATGTCCTTTTCATTATAGGGGACTGGAATGCAAAAGTAGGAAGTCAAGAAACACCTGGAGTAACAGGCAAATTTGGCCTTGGAGTACAGAATGAAGCAGGGCAAAGGCTAATAGAGTTTTGCCAAGAGAACACACTGGTCATAGCAAACACCCTCTTCCAACAACACAAGAGAAGACTCTACACATGGACATCACCAGATGGTCAACACCGAAATCAGATTGATTATATTTTTTAAATCCAAAGATGGAGAAGCTCTATACAGTCAGCAAAAACAAGACTGGGAGCTGACTGTGGCTCAGATCATGAACTCCTTATTGCCAAATTCAGACTTAAA
>SJYQ01096206.1:980407-1094581 GCA_006410935.1 Redunca redunca
TGTTGACTGCAGCCATGAAATTAAAAGATGCTTATTCCTTGGAAGAAAAGTTATAACCAACCTAGACGGCATATTCAAAAGCAGAGACATTACTTTGCCAACAAAGGTCCGTCTAGTCAAGGCTATTGTTTTTCCACTGGTCATGTATGGTTGTGAGAGTTGGACTGTGAAGAAGGCTGAGTGCCGAAGAATTGATGCTTTTGAACTGTGGTGTTGGAGAAGACTCTTGAGAGTCCCTTGGACTGCAAGGGGATCCAATAAGTCCATTCTGAAGGAGATCAGCCCTGGGATTTCTTTGGAGGGAATGATGTTAAAGCTGAAGCTCCAGTACTTTGGCCACCTCATGCGAAGAGCTGACTCATTGGAAAAGACTCTGATGCTGGGAAGGATTGGGGGCAGGAGGAGAAGGGGCTGACAGGGGATGAGATGGCTGGATGGCATCACGGACTCGATGGATGTGAGTCTGAGTGAACTCCGGGAGATGGTGACGGACAGGGAGGCCTGGCGTGCTGCAGTTCATGGGGTTGCAGAGAGTCGGACACGACTGAGCGACTGAACTGGGTTGAACTGAGAGGGTCCTGGTAACGAATTATTTGTAGAGGGTTGGTAGACCTGAGGATACACTTTCATCAATCAGAAGAACTTACTGACCAGCTCTCCAGAGAAAGAAATTTTCAGTGGTCTAACAGCAGAATCTGTGTCTCCAGCAAACCTTAGTCTAGACCTCTGTGTAGTCAGAGGCAGACCCTCAACTGAGACCCAGAGATATGGGCAACCAGACGTCAGTCCCCGCAGGGCGCATTCTGAGTCCCTGGAAACGATGGCTCCACCTCAGTGATGAAGAAACAAATTTCTTCTTTTGTAATACTGTCTGGCCAGAATACCAACTAAGTGACCAGGAGAAATGGCCAGAGAATGGCTCATTAAGTCATAGCACCATGCTCCAACTAGGCTTGTTCTGTGAGAGAAGAGAATTGGCATGAGATTCCCTATGTGCAATGCTTCTGGCCTTTAACCAGAGCAGGGACTCCAGGAAAAGTGCAGACGTAGGCCTGCTCAGCTGTCTAAATCCAGGAAGAAGACCTCACTCTCCTTGTGGAAAGGATCCCCTGGAGACCCCTTATATTTATTTCCCTTTGCCTCGAGTGCTCCAAATACTCACCACAAACTTCAGAAGATGACAGTGGGGCCTAACACCCCCACCTCCCAAATGGTTGAGGTGGCCTTTAAAAGGTTTTCAATAACCAAGATGTAACAGAAGAAGAAAAAGATGAAGAAGCAAGCTGCCTTGTCTGTGGCAGTGCTGCACATCACCTCAGGAAACCCAGGAGGGAAGAATAACAAAGCTTCACAGGTCAGCGCCCCCTGCCACCAACGTGGGATGTGGGACATGCAGGCTACCAGCAAGGCTGGCTCCTAGTCAGTGCACTTACTGCAAGAAAGAAGGAAGACCTGAGCTAAACCTCCTTCCTTTCAGCTCCCGTTAAGTAAAGAAGCAGACTGGGGGCTCCCCAACTGGTCCATCGAAACACCCCATCTTCCTTGAGGAGCTCTAGTTACCCTAGAAGTTGGGGGAGAGCCAGTTGAGTTTTGTCTTGTTTGGCCATGCCGCATGGCATGTAGGATCTTAGTCCCCCCGCTCCAGGGATTGAACCCACATCCCCAGCATTGCAAGGCAGAGTCTTAACCACTGGACCACCACGGAAGTCCCCAGTTGTGTTTTTGTTAGACAGCAGAGCCACATTCCCATTGTTTACAACTCAAAGGGATTCCTTCTCCAAGACATCAAAAGGGTCTCAGGAAAGGAAGATACAAGGAAGTGTTGCCCTGAAAATTCCCCAGATGAGGCTCATTTGACAATCTAAAACTGGTTTTCCACACAGGCATACAAGCAACATCAGGGGGTAGGGGAGAGTTGACCTAGGCTAAGGTTTATGCCCTGCTGAAAAGAGTCATAAAGATGTTTACTGAGAGCAGGAGGACAATGCACTGATGAAATAAAAATTCACATTTTAAGGAAAAGCAAGAAAAAATTAAACATGAAACGATTTCTCCGCAGGTCTGGGCCTCCTCTTCCCTCCCCACGTGTGCACGGTGCACCTGCATTTAGTGTGCCCCAGGTCTTCCCATGGCCACCTCCTGGCACCAGCTGCATAACTTCTCCAGGGATCTCCCCAACCCAGGGATCAAACCCATGTCTCCTGCATTGGCAGGTGGATTCTTTTACCAGTGAGCCACCTGGGAATCCCAAATGTTTACTTATGATCTTATTAATTAGTGTTCAGTTCGGTTCAGTCACTCAGTCGTGTCCAACTCTTTGCGACCCCATGAATAGCAGCACACCAGGCCTCCTTCTCCATCACCAACTCCCGGAGTTCACTCAGACTCACACCCATCGAGTCAGTGATGCCATCCAGCCATCTCATCCTCTGTCATCCCCTTCTCCTCCTGCCCCCAATCCCTCCCAGCATCAGAGTCTTTTCCAATAAGCCAACTCTTCGCATGAGGTGGCCAAAGTACTGGAGTTTCAGCTTTAGCATCATTCCTTCCAAAGAAATCCCAGGGCTGATCTCCTAGCTATATTATAAGATTGTTATTTCTTGTGTTTCCAAATGTATGACCGAGCCTCAGATAAAAATTAAGATGATTAGGCAACTTGAAACAATTGACCAGAGTTATATTTCTATAAGAGCAGTGACTGTAATGGTTTAACTCTAGAAATGGTAAGAAGCAACCAGAAGGAACCATTTTCAGAACCATAACAGACTAGATAAGACAGGTGGCCCAGAGGCTTGGGATTACTGTTAAGGTGGCCCAGGCCAGCAATAGCACCGTAAATGGCCCAGCAACGAAATCCTTGCCTGAGCCGGGGGTGGGCATTCCAAGCATAGGAAGACAAAATGCTTCCCAAATCTTGGTCAAAATTAAGACCAAAAGGGAAGGGTCTGTACAATAGGAAATGTTGCTTGCCAACCAGTTCTCCTAGAATCAAGTCCCTACAGCCACAGACCTATAACACAGTTTGAAAGGAATTCAGGGTGAAGATCAGGATGAGGTACTCTGTGCTCTGGGAAAACTGACAGAACTGGCCCTATGATAGTTAGGTATTTTCAGGAGAAATTTTTTACGAAGCTGGATTCTTGCATCTTCCCACCTTGGAAAAGCACTAGATCCATTAACTAGGATGTCTGTTTGTCATGGCTGGCAGCAACCTCCTATTGAGATGAATGTTTGATTTCTGGTACTCATCACCAAAATCACATATACTGACGTCCCCCACCCCCACCTCTTCAGAACAGTTCTCACTGCTTTCTGAGAGACTGTGTCCTGGGCCACAGTCCTCAGTTTGGTTCACATAAAATTTTCCATTTTTTCTTAGATTGACTGTTGATCATTTTTTGTTGACACTTATAAGAACAACGCATGAACAAAGCAAGAATATCAACAAAGAAAAAGAAAATGTAAGAAACTACCAAACAGAAATCACAGAGCTGAAGGATATAATTACAGAACTGAAAAATACAATAAAGGAATTCAACAATAGATTCAGTGAAGCACCAGAAAAGATCAGTAAACTCTAAGACACAGATAGCAGTTTAACGCATCCGATCGGAGCAGCTAAGAGAAAAAGGAATTTAAAAAAAGTGAAGAGAGCTTAAAGGACTTGTGGTAAAACATCAAGTAGATCAATATTTATATTATAGGGATCCCAGAAGGAGAAGAAAGAAAGGGGTAACAGACTTATTTGGAGAAATAATGGCTGAAAACTTCCTAACTTGAGGAAGAAAAAAACAGAGGTTCAGATCCAGAAAGCCCAGAGACTTCCAAATGAACCCAAGGAAACCCACACCAAGATACATTATAATTAAATTGTCAAAAGTGAAAGAACAGTTACAAAGCAATATTTAGAAAAGTGAGCAGGAAGGAAAGAAATTCAATAGCTTAACATCTGGAGATTGAAACTGTTGGAGGTTTTGAATTATCCACGTTACCCTTACTTTGCTGATTATTCTTCAACTATTTCCAGTGTGTCCCAAATTGGAGGCAAAATATCCCTATTTATTTAGAAACTGTCTAATCCTTGAGCAACTCTTTTTTTTTTTTCAATATACCAGTTAGGTCAACACTCCATATACTATGAAGCCAAAGCATTTCAAACTTAACAGGCTTAAAAATTGCCTGAGCAGTTGGGGTGGGGAGGCATGATGGGGGAGTTAAACAAAGCATGGCCATTTGAAATAACCGTCCAAGACTGAGGTCAAAGGGGAGCAGAGAGATTTTAGGTTCAGCATAAACTTGTATTTCAGAGTATCACACACAGAGTACAAACATGCATGGCATTTATCAGCTTCCCCCATCCCAGGTTATATTCAGTTTAAAACTTCACAATTTAAAAAGCAGCTACATCTGTCGACACAAAATATATACACTTGACTGTACACTGAGTTGGAAAGAAGGTACCACTAATTTTGTTGTGTTACATGAGCTGAACAGAAAAATACATCCTGCCAATTTGGGGATGCTGGGTTGCAACTCAGCAATTTCAGAGAAACTAAATAAAACAATATGTCCTTTGAGGCCAAAAATGACTAGGAGATCATTTGAGTCTGGGCTACAGTATCCTTGCTCGAGTACTGAGCTTGTTTTTTCTCTCACGAACAAAGTTAATGAGAGATGAGTTTAGAGAAGAGTGTTTTGCGGCAAAATTTGGCTCATTCCCAAAGTAAATTAAACTGTTCTTATCAAAATTTCTGAAGGCTGATCAGTTCAGTTCAGTTCAGTTGTTCAGTCATGTCCAACTCTGCGACTCCATGAATCGCAGCACACCAGGCCTCCCTGTCCAGCACCATCTCCCAGAGTTCACTCAAACTCATGTCCATCAAGTCAGTGATGCCATCCAGCCATCTCATCCTCTGTCGTCCACTTCTCTTCCTGCCCCCAATCCCTCCCAGCATCAGAGTCTGTTCCAATGAGTCAGCTCTTCACATGAGGTGGCCTAACTACTGGAGTTTCAGCTTTAGCATCATTCCTTCCAAAGAAATCCCAGGACTGATATCCTTTAGAATGGACTGGTTGGATCTCCTTGCAGTCCAAGGGACTCTCAAGAGTCTTCTCCAACGCCACAGTTCAAAAGCATCAATTCTTCGACGCTCAACCTTCTTCACAGTCCAACTCTCACATCCATACATGACCACTGGAAAAACCATAGCCTTGACTAGATGGACCTTTGTTGGCAAAGTAATGTCTCTGCTTTTCAATATGCTTCCTAGGTTGGTCATAACTTTTCTTCCAAGGAGTAAGCGTCTTTTAATTTCATGGCTGCAATCACCATCTGCAGTGATTTTGGAGCCCTCAAAAATAAAGTCTGACACTGTTTCCACTGTTTCCCCATCTATTTCCCATGAAGTGATGGGACCAGATGCCATGATCTTCGTTTTCTGAATGTTGAGCTTTAAGCTAACTTTTTCACTCTCCACTTTCACTTTCATCAAGAGGCTTTTTAGTTCCTCTCCACTTTCTGCCATAAGGGTGGTGTTATCTGCATATCTGAGGTTATTGATATCACAATAAGTCATTCTTTCATCCTCAGATCTTAATTTTGTTAAAAAAAAAAAAACTTTATCATTAGAATACCATTTCAAGCATTAAGAAAAAAGACTACTTTTTCTGAGATTTTTAGGAAAAAAACTAGAATTTTCATAGTTGTTGATATAACCTAAATACAAATGGTTACTTAGCTAATTTTATCCTCATTTCAAGACTTCTGTTTTCTTCTTAGAGGATTAGCTAATTATCTATGTGCTTTCTATAGATAATATTGTACACACAGTGTTTTATTACAACCAAGTAAAATCCACTCATGTGTACTCCTAGTTAGATAGGAGTTAGACATACTGGACACAAATATTTATAAGAAATTTTTAAGAAAAAAGAAACTTACTAGATTTGGACCAGGGTAGAAGGAAACCAGCGGAGAGGACAATGGCAGCCCACTCCAGTGCTCTTGCCTGGAAAGTCCCATGGATGGAGGAGCCTGGTGGGCTGCAGTCCATGGGGTCACACAGAGTCAGACATGACTGAAGCGACTTAGCAGCAGCAGCAGGAAACCAGTGTTGCCCAGACTCAAAGGTATAAGAAAGTGAAAGTGGTCACTGAGTTAGGGCCAGAAGGTGAAAGTGAGGGAATGAGGGGAAATTAAAAAGATAAACCAAGGACTTCTGCCCATCCACTTTGGGGAAATTGGGATCAGACTCACCCTGCCATCATAGACAACTGGAAACTGGAGATCCTTTGTGAAACAAAGATTTTCAAACTGGAAAACACACAACACAGATCCATGATCCCTGAGAAAGAGGCTACAAACTAAAGGAATCCTGTTGTTGCTTCAGCTTTCTGCCTGGGGGCACTTACAAGCCACGGTGCAGAAGGGGCTCCTCCTGAAGAATACTGGTCTTGAAATGAGGATCAGAGATTAGAGTTTGGGGAAGCTGAGAAACTGGAATTTGTGGCACAGAGTTCATCAGGAGGTTGCTGCCCAGACAAAGAGAACCAGGTTCCCGGTTCTGGAGCCCCTGGAGACTCTGGCTGAATGCTAAGTTGTGTGGGCAGAAGATGAAATGCCCTAGGTCTGAGCAAAGAACTCCCAGGGAGCCATAAGCTGAACAAGTCCTAGAGCTCCCAGGGGAATTGAGTTCTAACCAATCAGAGGAAAAGACTTTGTTGAACAAACAAGTATCCAGTCAATACCTCAGAAGAGTCACATCACAGTAGGAAGGCTAAACTAGTCTTAGAATAGAGACTGAAGTCCTTTAAAATAAGATTCCAAAGGATCAAACTGATCTGTAGGGAATTTAACTGCCTGCCAGGACAAAGTCCCCGTTATATCAACAAAATCTAGGCACACAACAACATACATTAGCAATGTCTAGCATCCAATTTAAAAATTACTAGATAAGGCAAGAAATAAGCAAATGTGACCCTAAACTGGAGAAAACTCATTTGAAGGAAACAAATCAAGAAAGGAAAGAAAATGGAATTCACGGAGAAGCATAATAAAATAGCTATTAAAATATGTTCAGTATGCTCAAGGATTTAAAGAAAAACAAATCTAATGAGAAAAATGAAAGATTCCAGAAAACCAAACGGAAATTCTAGAGATAAACATAAAGTATCCGAAATGAAAAAAAAAATTATATTTTATGTGATTTATTTTACATTTTTCCAGTTTTATTGAGATAAAATTGACAACAAACAGCCCAATCAAAAAACGGGCAGAAGATCGAAATAGATACTTCTCTAAAGAAGATATACAGATGGCCAACAAGCACATGAAAAGATGCTCAACGTTGCTAATTATTACAGAAACGAAAATCTAAACCACAATAAGGTATAGCACACACCAGTCAGAATGGCCATTATCAAGAAGTCTACACAAAATACATGTTAGAGATGGTGTGGAGAAAAGGGAACCCACCTACACTGTTGTGGAAATGTTATTGTTGCAGCCTCTATGGAAAACAGTTTGCTGCTGCTGCTGCTAAGTCGCTTCAGCTATGTCCCATTCTGTGCGACCCCATAGATGGCAGCCCATGAGGCTTCCCCATCCCTGGGATTCTCCAGGCAAGAACACTGGAGTGGGTTGCCATTTCCTTCTCCAATTCGTGAAAGTGAAAAGTAAAATGAAGTCGCTCAGTCGTGTCCGACTCTTAGCGACCCCATGGACTGCAGCCCACCAGGATCCTCCATCCATGGGATTTCCAGGCAAGAGTGCTGGAGTGGGGTGCCATTTGTAGCTTCCTCAAAAAACTAAACCTAGGACTACCATACGATCCAGTAATTCCACTCCTGGGCATAAATCTGAAGATAATGGAAACACTAATTTGAAAAGATACAAGTACCCCAGTGTTCACAGCAGCACTATTTACCATAGCCAAGATATGGAAGCCAAGATATGGGGCTTCCCTGGTGGCTCAGAGGTTAAAGCGTCTGCCTGGAATGCAGGAGATCCGGGTTCAATTCCTGGGTCGGGAAGATCCCCTGGAGAAGGAAATGGCAACCCACTCCAGTACTCTTACCTGGAAAATCCCATGGGCAGAGGAGCCTGGTAGGCTACAGTCCATGGGGTCACAAAGAGTCGGACACGACTGAGCGACTTCACTTCAAGATATGGAAGCAATCTAACGACCAATACATGAATCTAGATAAAGAAGATGTGTATAAACATATATATATATATATACACACACACAATGGAATACTACTAAACCATAAAAAGTATAAAAATTTTGCCATTTGCAACAACATGGATGGACTTGGAAGGCATTTAGTGAAATAAATAAGATAAAGACAAATACTGAATGTTATCATTTATTTGTGGAATCTTTCCAGTGGTCATGTATGGATGTGAGAGTTGGACTGTGAAGAAAGCTGAGTGCCAAAGATCTGATGCTTTTGAACTGTGGTGTTGGAGAAGACTCTTGAGAGTCCCTTGGACTACAAGGAGATCCATCCAGTCCATTCTAAAGGAGATCAGCCCTGGGTGTTCTTTGGAAGGAATGATGCTAAAGCTGAAACTCCAGTACTTAGGCCACCTCATGAGAAGAGCTGATTCATTGGAAAAGACTCTGATGCTGGGAGGGATTGGAGGCAGGAGGAAAAGGGGACGACAGAGGATGATATGGCTGGATGGCATCACTGACTTGATAGACGTGAGTTTGAGTGAACTCCGGGAGATGGTGCTGGACAGGGAGGCCTGGCGTGCTGCAATTTATGGGGTCACAAAGAGTCAGACACGACTGAGTGACTGAATTGAACTGAACTGAAAAAATAAAAAGAATGAATATAACAAAACATAAACAGACAGACATAGAGAACAAACAAGTGGTTACCCATGGGGAAGAGGAAATTGGACAGAGGCAAGATAGGGGTTTGGGATTATGAGATACAAACTACCATCTAGAAAATAAATAAGCTACAAAGATATACAGCACAGGCAATATAGCCAATGTTTATAATAAATTTAAATGGAGTATAACCTATAAAAATTTTGAATTACTATGTTGCACAACTGAAATGAATATAATATTGTATTAATAAATCAACTATACCTCAATTTTAAAAAAAGATGAAAACTTCTGAACAATGATAGGACAAATAGAAAACAAACTAATAGCAAGGCTCTAGATTTAAACCCAAACACATGATAATTACATAAGATGTAAGTGATCCAAGCGCTCCAATTAAAAGGCCAGGTTTGTCAGGCTGAATATAAAAGCAAGCTCCAACTCTCTGCTGACGACAAGAAGAGAGACTCTCTCTTTAAGAATAAAGATAAGAGTAAGTTTAAAAGGGTGGGAAAAGATACAGCATGTAAACACCATTGTAAGAAATCTGTGTGGCTATATGGATATCAAAGATATCAGACCCCAGGGCAAAGGAAGGGAAATGGATGTCCAGGGTCTGGAGCCAGGTTGCAGGTGACAGGAGCTAAGGAAATAAAATTTACATTTTTAGGCAGGACAAGAACATTTAAACACAAAATTGTCTCTTTCTGTCCATTTGGACCTCCACCCTCCCAAATGTGCAGTGCACATTTCTGTTGCATATTGTCAAGACGGTTCTCCAAGATGAGAGTGCATGGCTCAAGATCATTTTCCACCCTTTCTGATTAGATCAATGTAACTTCTTAAAAAACCAGCTACTTTTAAGAAGCTTATTTCTTAGCTCTGTAGGGGGTTATGTATGGGCTTACCTGGACTATAATATCCTATATCCCTGGGGGACTTCATGTAAAAAATCAACATGCCATTTTGATATACAGTCTTTTGTCTCGAAAAAGTATATGATTGTGCCTTTGACTTCTAATAGGTGGAACTGTTCTCAGAGCTTTCTGAGTTTATCTTCTGGGTTGTAATCCTGAGTTTGGCTCAAATAACATTCCCTTTTCTTCTTAGCTTGATGGTTAATTGAATTTTTGTGAAGGCGGCAGTCCTGGCTGATGGACAGAGATAAGACAGAATTAGAATCACCTGGAGAGGAAGGCCGACATCACCAACTGCTGGGCCGCATCCCATTCAGCAGGGCTGGGATCGGTCCTGAAATTTTGCATTTCCAACAAGCCCCCAGGTGGTGCTGATCTTGCTGGCCAATGGATTCACTGGGGGAGCCACTGGCTCCGAATGATCCTCTTCTTTCTCTTTAAAATGGACAATTCTGTCTTAAGGGATATTGTAAGAAATTCGAGATATAATAAGTGAGGAATCTGAAAATGCAGATATTGATTTCCCTTAAAATCGACTGATTAGAATTAATTGAGATGGGAGTTGGGATACTAAGGGAACGGAGGATTCAACCTTAGCCAACTATCTGGGGAGTGGTGCCTCTGAGTCAAGAAAATACAGAAGAAGTCGATTTGGGGTGGAAATAACAAGCCCAATTTTAGATTTGTTGAATTTTAAATGCAGTACTCATATATCTTTCTCACTTTTTCAAAAAGGCCAGTGCAGTGGCTGAGTCCTTTTACCATAGTTTAATTATGTGCCTTAAATGGGCATTTCCAAGCTGGGGGAAAAAAATAAATTCTGTGTGAGATGTTTGCTGGCCCCAGGTGGGCTTTCCTGACCTCTGCATTTGCGTCAGACACTTGGCGTCTTGGAAGGTGCACATTTGTCTAAGGCAAATGTCAAGTCAACTCGGATTTCGAGATCTAAGAAACCAGTGAACCGCGCGCCCTTTACCGCACGGAAGGGCGGTATTGGCCTCCTTTTCCTACCAGTCTTGCTAACACTGCTTGAAGTGTAACGTAGCTTTCCTATTCCGAAGGTTTTGTATTATTTTACCAGGAGTTGGAAAAATGGACGGCGCCTATACTGTTTCTCCCTAAAGGAAAAGGATGATAATAACGGAGAAGTTTAAAACATCTCCATCGCAAAACGCTTACAGTTCAGAAGGCATGAAGCATCGCTAAGGATTTCCCCGCGGAAACAGCTTCTGCTGTCTACGAACACTGGTCGCAGCCCAGGAGCACAGCTCGCGGCTCGTTCCCACTCCCAAAGCGCTGGGCTGGCGCGGTCGTCCCCTCATTTCCCGTTACTTAGCAACGTCCCGGTAAGTGGAGACAATGCCCTGTGAATCTAGAGTGCCTTGTGTATTAAGCATTTCTCCTTTCACTCATGGGGGTGGGGTGGGTATATTGTGTATTCTTTAGTAATGGATGGCTACTGGCCGCGCCCAGCACGGTTGGTCCAGGAACTAACCCGCAAGCAAGGATGAAGACGCCAAAGGCTCAGGTCCCCGAAGCCCGCGAGGACCACGGCCCTAAGACCCTGCCTTTGCCCCTCATCTCCCTTCCCCGAGCCCCTGGGCTCCGCGCGCCCCCAGTGGAGAGGGGACGCGGGGCGGGGGCGCGGGGCCGAGCCGGGGGCGCGCGGAGTAGAGCGCGGGGTCGGGAAGCGGGGCCGAGGGGCGAGCGGAGGGCGCGGAGCCCGGGTGCGGGAGCCCCGGTGACGCGTCAGTGACGTCGACGGCGGCGGGCGGGATTTCCCGGCCCCTCCCGGGCGCCCGGCGAGACCCTGCCGCGGAGTGNACATTTGTCTAAGGCAAATGTCAAGTCAACTCGGATTTCGAGATCTAAGAAACCAGTGAACCGCGCGCCCTTTACCGCACGGAAGGGCGGTATTGGCCTCCTTTTCCTACCAGTCTTGCTAACACTGCTTGAAGTGTAACGTAGCTTTCCTATTCCGAAGGTTTTGTATTATTTTACCAGGAGTTGGAAAAATGGACGGCGCCTATACTGTTTCTCCCTAAAGGAAAAGGATGATAATAACGGAGAAGTTTAAAACATCTCCATCGCAAAACGCTTACAGTTCAGAAGGCATGAAGCATCGCTAAGGATTTCCCCGCGGAAACAGCTTCTGCTGTCTACGAACACTGGTCGCAGCCCAGGAGCACAGCTCGCGGCTCGTTCCCACTCCCAAAGCGCTGGGCTGGCGCGGTCGTCCCCTCATTTCCCGTTACTTAGCAACGTCCCGGTAAGTGGAGACAATGCCCTGTGAATCTAGAGTGCCTTGTGTATTAAGCATTTCTCCTTTCACTCATGGGGGTGGGGTGGGTATATTGTGTATTCTTTAGTAATGGATGGCTACTGGCCGCGCCCAGCACGGTTGGTCCAGGAACTAACCCGCAAGCAAGGATGAAGACGCCAAAGGCTCAGGTCCCCGAAGCCCGCGAGGACCACGGCCCTAAGACCCTGCCTTTGCCCCTCATCTCCCTTCCCCGAGCCCCTGGGCTCCGCGCGCCCCCAGTGGAGAGGGGACGGGGGCGGGGGCGCCGGGCCGAGCCGGGGGCGCGCGGAGTAGAGCGCGGGGTCGGGAAGCGGGGCCGAGGGGCGAGCGGAGGGCGCGGAGCCCGGGTGCGGGAGCCCCGGTGACGCGTCAGTGACGTCGACGGCGGCGGGCGGGATTTCCCGGCCCCTCCCGGGCGCCCGGCGAGACCCTGCCGCGGAGTGGGCGCGAACGTGGGCGCGAGGAGGCCGGGGGCCGCGGGGCCGCGCTCTGCGGGGGCCGGGACTGGACGCGCTCCCGGAGCCCGGCCCGGGGTGCTGAGCAGACAGAGCGCTTGGAGTCCGAGCGGCTGCACGCTCCCGCGGGGCCGGGGCTCGGCCCCCCGCGCGCCCGCCCGGCCTCACGTGGTCTTTCCGCCGCCCGGCCGGGAGGCGCGGGGCGGGGCGGGGCCGGTGACGCGGCGCGGAGACCCCGCGGGCGCAGGAGGGGCGGCGCGGGGCGCGCGTTTCCACCGCCGAGCGGGTCAGTGTCGAGGTGCGGGAGTCCCGGAGCGGAACCGGCGCCGGACTTGGGGGCGATGCCACTCGGTCTGGCCGCCCCCCGCGAGCACCGCCCCGGAGACAAAGCCCGCGCGTGAGCGGCGCCCTCGGCCCGGGTAAGTGGGCGCCCGCTGGCGGGTCGGTCGGGGCGCGTCGGTGGGGAACGGATGGCACAGCCCTTGCTCCAGTGCGCTCGGGGCGAGCCGGAGACAAAAGGGAAACTCGGGCTGGACCGTCTCTGGAACTGGAGAGACGGGTCTGGTGCCAGCGTCGTCCTACAGCTGTCGGAGGAAGCTCGCGAAACGCACACCTGTGATAATCTTGGCCACCAACGGCGAGCCTGGCCCTCGCGGCGCCGGCACAGGTGGGTATCAGCGGCCCGGCGGGGGCTCCTCAAATCCGGCACCCTCCGCAGAGCTCTTCGCAAACTCAAGCGCAGGTTTGGACAGACAACTCGGAACGTTGAAGGGGTCTCCTGGGGGTCGCGGTCGCCCCATTTGTCTGGCTTGAAGCAGGGGAAGCTCCTGGGGACCCTGTTTCCGTAAGTAGGTCATGGCAGCGACGTCCCCCATTGAAGAAGAAATGGAAGGGCTAGTAGTAGCGGAAGAGATGGAGTAGCGAGTTGGTCATTTTATTGGGGGAAATTTCTCTGGGCCCGAAGAAGCCCTCCTGATTCCTCATCACCGGGACACCTGCCTTGGGAGCAGTTCCGGAGGCGTCAATGGACCATGGGGCCCCTTATGGCGTCTGTCCTCCAGTCTGGTGCTGAAATGGGCTGCGCTCGCCGCTCGCAAACCAGCAGCGTTGGGGAGGCTTTGGTTTACTGTTTTAAATTACCTTAGGAATAATAACAAAAGGATGGGATGGGGCGGCGGGCAGAGGTGTGACTGGAGAAGACTTCGTAATTTAAAAATAAGGAGGACTTGCTTATTTCTGTGTGTCTTGGGCTAGGATGCTCAGAAATGCAAAAATGTTAAAGTTTCATCAAGTGATAAAGTGGATCGTGGACACGCGTTCTCCCACCCTCTCCCCAGCTCCCCACCGACACCGGTTTTCTTCTCTTTCTGTCGCCTCCCAGGACTGTAAAAGGCTGGCACAGGGCTGGCCGGTTCAGTCGGAGTGAAGGGCCTGCTGGGCTGCGCTGGTGTTTCCCATTAAAACGTGCCAGTCTTATCATCTGTTCATGAGCCCTCACGGGTGGTGCTTCCTTCTCATAGGAAATTCAGTGGTAGACACCTCAGAGAGGCAGCAAAGGGACTCGGGCTCTTTTGCTGGCTTCTTGATTCTTTGGGGAAATCCTTTTCCTGATTTTTGCATGGTGTGGGGGAAGGGAGGCACCCACCTTCTGATCTGGCCCTGTTCCCTGCAAGAGGCTACTGTGGGAGCAACCGAGGTGATAAATGGAAAGCCTGTTTCAGTCCTGAGAAACAAGACAGGGTACATTGTAAACTGGCAATTATTTTTGAAGTGTGAGGTTGGCTCAGTTATCAGTTGTGATGAGACATGGATATCGTACGTCATAACTAGTTCATGTAAACACAAGGTTTATTGTGGTGCTTCCCTAGTTAATGAGTAGCCTCACGTTGAGGTTATTGGGCTGAAATGACTATTTAGGGACAACCAGCTTCCTGTTTTCTCCTCCACCCACACATGGCTCGAATCCTCAGCCTCTTTAACATCCAGTTGCTCAGGGGAAGCTTCTGGAAGATGTTTGGCCAGCTGAGAGAAAAAGCACTGCAAAAGGGTCATTCCCAGTAATGCTGTGACTGGCCAGATAATTGCCTTTCACATATCTCATGCAAGGCAGTGGTGGAGAAACAAGGAAAGCTTTTCCTTATATTCATCTTACAGTTTTTATAGCCAAAATGACAATCCATGGTGCCTCCCAAATCTTACTACATTCTTTGAAATGGTGAGAACTGGACACTGTCCTCTTGTTCCCCGAGTTCCCAGGAAGCAAGTGCCTGACAGCTGTCTCTGGAGGATAAGGTTGGGCTTAGGAGTGATTGTATATGATGTCTGTCTGTCTGACACACACACACTCACACCACATTACTGCTGACTGAAGAACACAGCCAAATGGCTGAGAAAAGACTGAAGTCTACTAGACAGATCATTCTCATTTATTTATAGCCACATTTCACTGTCACATTTTTCTTACCTTGTCTCATTTTCGTTCTAGTTAAAGAAGGGAGACTACTTGATAATAATGCATTGCGTGCTAGTAGATTGCCCTTTTTTCTTAATGGAATTTCAAAATGTCTTTTAAGATATTACCTGATTTGTTCTCAGAACACCTTTATGAGAATTTACGAGTATCTAACCCTGCACATTTTCTCCATTTTTTTTCCCACTCTAGACATATTCAGACATCAAGAGGCTTATTATTCAGGTAGAGAGATTGCTCAGTATTCTTAAACCAGAAACTGAAATTTAACTTCTTTCATACACCAAAAATACTACCAAAAAATTCTTTCAACAATAACCAGTAAAGGAATTTTGATTGGAAGTCAAGAGAAGCTGAATGAGTGTCAGGAAAGAGAAACAGTGAAATCAATTATAGTATAGAAATTAGCGTAATGCTATTGAAAGTTCTTGGAGCTTCCCTGATAGCTAAGTGGTAAAGAATCTGCCTGCCAGTACAGGATACTCAGGTTTAATCTCTGGGTCGGGAAGATCCCCTGGAGAAGGAAATGGCAACCGACTCCTGCATTCTTGCTTGGGAAATCCCGAGTACAGAGGAGCCTGGCAGGCTACAGTCCAAGGGGTCTCAAAGAGTTAGTCATAACTTAGCAACTAAACAATAACAACTGAAAAGTCTTAAGTAGCTGGTTAAAGCCATATGGAGAATAAACCAAATGTCTTTTTAAATGATCAGAAGTGAAGACGTGCAAATGAAGTTTGCATTTAGGGAAGAAAATAGAATCGAGAAGTACTGCTGGAAGAAAAGAAAATATTACACAGGAAAACAATGGGTCCTTAAAAAGAGATTATTCAACAAGCTAGCTGGAGCATTCCAAGTCACTTTAATTGTCCAGGAGCTTTTGTCAGGTCAAATGGCAGGGGATGTGCAGTCTTCCTGGTGGAACTTGGCAAACAAAATGGCAGGTCCTGTGAGGCTGGGGGAGTGTGTGTCTTGAAGATATGATGCTTGAGGAATGGGCCCTGGATGTCCAAAGAGAAGTGAGGAGTGTGGTCAAGCTAATCGATGCCCAAAGTCTTGATTTTCCCAGGTGTCTGCAAGTCACCAGTGCCCCAACCAGGGAGGACCAGACGGCAGAGGGAGCATGGGGCAGCCGGGTGGAGGAAAGACCAGGCTTCCTCTGGGCCCATCATGTGGATGATCTCATTTAATCCTCACAGCGCACCTGCAGGGTTTCTCCTTGTTGTTGTTCAGTTGCCAAGCTGTGTCTGACTCTTTGCCACCCCATGGACTGCAGCATGCCAGTCTTCCCTGTTCCCACCATCTCCCGGAGTTTGCCTCAAGTTCATGTCCATTGAATCAGTGATTTCATCAAACCATCTCATCCTCTGTGCCCTCTTCTCCTTCTACCTTCAGTCTTTCCCAGCATCAGGGTCTTTTCCAGTGAGTCAGCTGTTCACATCAGGTGTCCAAAGTATTGGAGCTTGAGCTTCAGCATCAGTCCTTCCAACGAATTCAGGGTTGATTTCCTTTAGGATTGATTGATTTGATCTCCTTGCTGTCCGAGGGACTCTCAAGATTCTTCTCCAGCACCACAGTTTGAAAGCATCACTTCTTCGGCACTCAGCATCTTTATGGTCCAGCTCTCACATCCATTTATGATTACTGGAGAGACCATAGCTTTGACTATATGGACCTCTGTCAACAAAGTGATATCTTTGCTTTTTAGTACACTATCTGGGTTTGTCTTCTAATTTCAGGTTAAAGGTTTCTCTTTAGCCAAAACAACGACAGTGGTGTGCCCATAGTGTCCTTTTTATCCAGGAGTATTCTGGCAGGCTTTTTGTGAGTGATGGTGACTTTTTAAACAAAACAAGGAAGTGCATCTGTGTGTGTGTGTGTGTGCATGCACACGTGTACTCAGTCAGGTCAGACTCTTTGCAACTCTGTAACCAGGCTCCTCTGTCCATGGAATTCTCCAGGCAAGAATACTGGAGTGGATTGCCATTTCCTTCTCCAGGGGATCTTTCTTCCAAAGGATTGATACTTTTGAACTGTGGTATTAGAGAAGACTCTTGGGAGTCCCATGGACTGCAAGATCAAACCAGTCAATCCTAAAGGAAATCAGTCCTGAATATTCATCGGGGCAACTGAAGTTGAAGCTTCAATACTTTGGCCACCCGATACAAAGAACTGACTCATTAGGGAAAGATTCAGGACAAGAAGAGATGGGATGACAGAGGATGAGATGGTTGGATGGCATCACCGACTCGATGGACATGAATTTGAGCAAGCTCCGGGAGTTGATGATGGACAGGGAAGCCTGGCGTGCTGTAGTTCATGGGGTCACAAAGAGTCAGAGACGACTGAGCGACTGAACTAAATGGGACTTGTGCTGTGAGGCTGAAGAAGTAGATAGAAGAGACAGACTATAGAAGTAATGCTTCAGACATGCCTCTGGGGCCCAAGTGATTCTCTCTGCCCCGTCAAAGGCAGGCACAGTGCAGAGCAATAGCCCTCAATCCAGCAACTGGCAGGAACCGTGCTTTCTGCGCTTCTCGTTAGTCCCCGTGCTGCCTCCTGCCACTCATGTCTAACTATCAGTTGTGGGGCCTTCTCTTGAACCCCTCCCCAGGGTCACCACCAAAGGAAAAGGAGCAGGGCCATAGCAATAGGAAGAAGGAAAACATTTTAATTTGTTTCCAAAATTCTTATTAGAACACCTTTACAGCCACAGCAAAAAAGCGTTAATGTGAAAAATAAATGTGCCCTCTGTAGCTCCCGAATTCAACTGTATTTACTTCTTCCAATGTTTCACCACACACATATGTAAAATCAAGAGATTTTTGCCAAAGCAATATGTGAGTATGAAGATTCAAGTAGGAGAACTGGAATCAGAAAACAGGAAGGAAGGAGGAATGGGAGTATCGAGAAGGGTAGAAAGCAAGTATGGAAGTTGCTGAGGGCAGTTTGTTACCGGTAGGTTCTTTTCCATGATGACCCCTCAGCCTCTATGACTCAAGTCTGGACACTGTTGGAGGGGCAAAGACTGGGATGGCAGACAGTGGGTGATGTCAGGACACCCACATCCTGGAGGGGCCCCCTTTTTCTCTGTGGATCCCACTCCCACAGTGGCCTCCACCCTCCCATCTTATCTGTATAAGGGTCCAGGCATACCCAAGAATTGGTGTCCTCTGGAGGGTTTTCCCAGGACAGGCATCTGCCCTGTTGCTCTGGAGTACCTGCTATGTATACCTTTTATGGAGATGTAGGAGAGGGGAAAAACTTTTTCTCTTCCCTCTTATGTTCTGTACGTGGTGCCTGCAAATTAAACTAATGACAGGTGAAAATAACAGGAGAATAGAACTAGATTAACAAGGGGAAAGGTTTATGATGCATGCACACAGGCCCTTTGCAGGAAAGGGGAGAAACCCAAAGAATACACTTCAAAGCCTATATACCCTTTTAACAAAGGGAGGTGAATTGTGGGAAAATGACAAAGGGGGTGGGGTTTGAGCGTCTAGGGGTGGTAAATTTGGGGTGGGTATATGTGTGGCAGAAGTTAATGACAGATAAGGGTTATTTAGTGAGGTCTACCTGTGTAGGCCTAGCTTGGTGATGTCTGTCTTCAGGAATACTGGTTGTTTTCCTTCTCCTGGGTGATGGGAGTGCGGAAAAACCTTCACAAAAAGAAATTTATGTCCTGGTTTTAGGTAGAAAGGGGGAGGCCAGAGAGTTCCTCCTCCATGCTGCTGCCTTTAGCTCAAAATAATCCTTATGCCAAGGTGGCACCATTTGGGGATGGTATATTCTGATCCCAGCCTGCCCAGGTGGCTCAGTGATGAAGATTCACCTGCCAGTGCCGGAGACTTGGGCTCCATCCTTAGGCCGGGAAGGTCCCTTGGAGGAGGGCATGGCAACCCACTCCAGTACTCTTGCCTGGAGAATCCCATGGACAGAGGAACCTGGTGGGCTACAGTCCACGGGGTCACAAAAGAGTCAGACACGCCTGAGTGACTAAACAACAATAAAATTCTGACCTGCCTCAGGGCTTCTAGCAGAACCTTTCCTTACCAAAGTCTGAAGCCCACAGCCAGTGTAGGATCCTAAACCAGCATGACTAACCTCACTCTGCTTTTAGTTCTGTTCATCAGTCTTGGGAAAATTCTGTTTGCTCTGTGCCTCAGTTGATTGTACTTATAACCCAGGGGTTCCGGTGGTCGTTGACGCTCATTTAGCCCCTGACACCTGGGGCCATGCCAACAAAGGAGGGTCGTGTCCTGATTGAGGAGACGGATTACTGAAGTGTGTCCGTGTATGTGATCTGGAAGCAAATGTTGCAGAGATGTAAAAACAGTCAGGCTTCTGGAGTTTTAATGGCTTTGCGGCCAGGAAAGGCTGATGGAACTTGAGTGGAGATTTCCAAAGCATTGAACCTCAAGGGAAATAACAGAAGGAAGCGGACAGTGACATCAGCCACCAGATTCTTTCTAGAACTAGGTGAGGTGCAGATACATAAACCGGCCTTTGTCAGCCTCCTGTATTTTCTTCTGCAGCTGAATTTTATCCGACAGGACAGGATCACTGGAGTCTTCTGCTGACTTGGACTTTGGGTTCCCGGGTGACCCTGCCACCCCAGCCGAGTCTCTGAGGGGCTTCACCTCATCTCCCTTGCAGTTGGGGTTTGATGTTTCAGCTCCATTCTTCTCCACCTGGTTGGTCTTGTCGAGTTGTGCCTGTTTATGGCTGCTTCCCACGGACCTTTCTGTGCTTCGTCCATCCACGTGCAGTGTGTGTGACCACAGCTGTGTCTCTACACCTTACACCTGTTAAGAGGAGACTGGACAAAAGCACTGTGTGTCCTGTCCAGCCCCCAGGTCCACTGTGCTCTCTTCGGGGTCAGACTCCTCTGAACTCCCCAGCTTCTCTCCTTGTGCTGAAAGCTGTTTTAGTGAACAGTGTCTGAAATAAGTTGATTGTTGGCCTGGACCCAGACACATTTTCTTGGTCAGGGGATTTGTCCCCACGGAGTCTGCCAGTCCTCACTGTGACCAGCCTTCCCAGGGAGGCCAGCCTTTCTCTGCTTTTCCTGAGCTTTACTGCTGAAAACTACATTCATCCAGATTGCTGGACACCAGGAAAGGACTTTCTCAATGCGTACGTTTTGCTGAAAGTGGTAGATGTGTGGCTGATAGACTGTATGTAAACCATACATTTTTTTTTCCACTGGAGGGAATTCTTTAAAAATGTGAGACCTCCCAATTTTATTTCATGTTTTATTGAAGCATAGTTGATTTGCAGTATTGTGTCAATTTCTGCTGTGCAGCAAAGTAACTCAGTTGTACATATATGTATGTATATATACTTTTTCATATTCTTTTCTGTTATAGTTTTTCATAGGTTATTGAATACAGTTCCCTGTGCTATACAGTAGGACCTTGTTTGTAAATCATACACTTTCAAGATATTCATTTACTAAGGACGTCCCTATTGGTCCAGTGGCTACAAGTCCACACTCCCAATGCAGTGGGCCTGGGGTTCGATCCCTGGTCAGGAAACTAGATCCCTCATGCCACAACTACAGATAATGCATGCCACAACTAAGGCCCGGTAGAGCCAAATAAATAGACAAATACTTTTTTAAAAAAGATGTTCCTTTACTGAACGTGTGACAAGCAGTTGAGTTCATGCACTAGGTATTCTGGGCACTAGCAATTTAAAGATGAATAAGACACAGTCATGCCCTTCAAAGAACTCATAATCTAGAGGGAAATACGTGTGTGTAAACAGCTCACCCACCCCAGGTTAACACTCTGACGGCCACATTTAAAGTGCTGTGGGAGCGGTGAAGCTGGGAGCGTCACTTCTCCCAGGGAGCGGTGGCTGCAGCAAGAACCTGGCAGCAAGCTTAGCTCTTCAGCTGGCCCTGGAAAGCTGAGTCACAGTTTTCAATCCAAAGGAGAAGGGGCTTTCTAAGCAAGAGGGACCAGGCCGTGTGAAGGCAGAGAGTCAGGAAAGTGCAGCAAGGAGAGGGGAGCAGGCCAAGCAGAGCCAGGGGGTGAAGACTCATGAGTGGCCGAGGGAAGCGTGTTCTCTGGGAGGAGCGGGCCCCGGGGCAGGTGTTCAGCAGATGCAGGATTTAGCAGGGCCCAGCCCTGGCGCTCTGCGCCTGCTGTGAGGAGTGAGTAGATGGAGGGCGGGGAGAGCTGCCCTCCAGAAGAGCAGAAGTCTGGCTGCAGATGGAACCACAGCCACTGGTACCCAGGTGATAACAGGTGGTGGGTGAGACTGCCCACCTGGAGGGTAGAAGGGAAACCAAGGCTTCAGAGAACAGATGCGAAGTCTCAGACAAAACAAGAGTGATTCTCTAGAATGCATGCTGTTTCTACGGCAAGTTCTCTTGTCCCTTAGAAGGGACCCACCCTGCTGCCCAGCAGTCCCTGAGCCTGCTCAGCCCGCCCCTCTTCGAAGCCACAGCAAACCACCACCACCCCGCTTCCCTGGATGACTCATTCTCTCTGCCGTTGGAGCAGTTGCAGCCCTGCTCCTTGTTTACCATTCCTTGGTCCCCCTGACGTGGCGGGTTTGATCCGAGGCTGCTCACGCCACCTCTCACTACTCGCTGACGTCGGGGATGACAGTTTATTAGCCTTCAGTGAGAATGTGTCTCTCCCCAAGGGTGAGTCTCTGTTTTCTGTTTTTCCAGAACCTCCTGGTCACCCTCGATTCACCCCCAAGCTCTGGTGGCCCCTGGCCAGGCTTCACGGTAACCATGGTAACTCACCTAAGCCACCCACAGATTGGTCCAGGGCCCGGGTCCAGCCTGGGTTCCCTCTGGTTTTCACTGTGAAACGTGCTCCTGCTGGGGCTTCTCTCTCTCTCTCTCTCTTTTTCACAGTCCTCACTGTCTCTGTTCTGCTGAGTTTTCCTCACTGCACCTTCCAGGTGTGAGGAATGCAGAGTGGAAGAGGCAGGCAGTGGAGGGGGAGTCACCAGCTGTGGCTCCTAGACTCCACGCGCAGGCTCAGTAATCGGGCACAGGCTTAGTGGCATGTGGGATCTTCCCAGATCAGGGATCAAACCCCTGTCTCCTGCATTGGCAGGTGGATTCTTTCCTGCTGAGCCACCAGGGAAGCCCCCAGGATTGTCTTTTGAGTTTTCCAAACCTCTGATGGTCTCTGTGGGTCCTTCTTCCTTGTGTCTGATCACGCCCTGCCTGCCCAAGCATCCCAGGGTCCTGTTTCCCAGGCTGGTCTCTCCCACTTCCCCCACCCCACCCCTGGAGCCAGGAGATGTAACTCTCAGCAAACACCACCTGCAGGAGCTCAGGTTTTCCGGAAACTCTAGGATGCCTGCATGCATCAGTTTCACGAGATAGCCTCCTCAATGGGGAAATCAGCTATTCTCCCTGAAGACCTGCCCCCGCACAGTGCGTACTTGAGCTCAGAACACAGACATCCCCTCCCAACTCCCTTCCCACAGCGAGCAGCATCCCATGGTCCTGAGCACCCTGCAGGTGGCGCCCTTGTTTGCTCTGGAGTCAGGAAGCACCCTTGGTTGTTGATGAGACCTGCGAAGGTTGCTGCATGCCTGGCCTCCCAGTGTGACGAGGAAGGTCTGCTTCTCAGTGCTGACCGCTGTCCTTACACATGCCCCCCAGGCCCCTGGGTTGTCTTGTCCTGCTCACCTCCTCTCTCTCAACACAGGGGTCCAGAGACAGGTCAGTCCCGGCCTTCCTCTGCTCCCTTTCTAGGTGCCTTTGGGGTCCTCATAGATGATAGGGGCTTCCCAGGCGGCACAGCGATAATCAATCTGCCTGTCAATGCAGGAGACCAAGGTTTGCTCTCTAGGTCAGGAAGATCGCCTGGAGTAGGAAATGGCAGCCCACTTCAGTATTGTTGCTGGAGAGTCCCATGGACACAGGAGCCTGATGGACTACAGTCCGTGGGGTCACAAGAGTCGGACATGATGGAAGGACTGAGGACGTAGATGAGAGCCTCCCCTGTACAGTTCAGAAGTTTGGCACCAAGACTCCTTTCTGAGGAGGGCTTTCAGAATCTACCTTCAAGTGAAAAGCAAAACACCTCTGTCTTTCTGTTCTCGCTTTAATCCTAGCTCCCGAGCAGGCGTTATAGATGCCTCTGGCCGACTGAGAAGGGTTAAGTACAGGGAAGCAGAATCTCTGCAGACAGTGACTAGCAGCCATGAAATTAAAAGATGCTTGCTTCTTGGAAGAAAGGCTGTGACCAATCTAGACTGCATATTCAAAACCAAAGACGTCACTTTACCGACAAGGTCCGTCTAGTCAAGGCTATGGTTTTTCCAGGAGTCATGTATGGATGTGAGAGTTGGACTATAAAGAAATCTGAGCGCCGAAGATCTGATGCTTTTGAACTGTGGTGTTGGAGAAGACTCTTGAGAGTCCCTTGGACAGCAAGGAGATCTAACCAGTCAATCCTAAAGGAAATCAGCCCTGAATATTCATTGGAAGGACTGATGCTGAAGCTCTAATACTTTGGCCACCTGATGTGAAGAACTGACATATTGGAAAAGAACTTGATGCTGGGAAAGATTGAAGGCAGGAGGAAAAGTGGACGACAGAGGATGAGATGGTTGGATGTCATCACCGACTCAATGGACATGAGTTTGAGCAAGCTCGAGAGTTGGTGATGGACAGGGGAGCCTGGAGTGCTGCAGTCTATGGGGTCGCAAAGAGTCAGACATAGCTGAACAACTGAACTGAACAGGGAAGCATGGACATAAAGCACAGACGAAGTGTCAGAATATTCTCCTTCTACACCCCAGTCTGGACTCGCCTGTTTAGGGAAGGGAAGGACCCTCAGGGTCCCTGAGATGGAAGTGAAAGGAAAGATCCCTAGCTATTATCCAGGCAGTGTAGTGAGGCCAGATAATCAACCACTGACTGGCTGGTTAAAAGAAGTTAAGGGACTTAAGTTACCTCTCCTCTGCCAGCCTGCAGCTTCCTCAGCATGGTGCCTAGAATTACTGCAAGAGTTCTCTAAATTCGCATCTCCACCAGGAACCCTGGAGACTGAACGCAGGATGCTGTGCTTTTGAATTGTTGCTGTTCTGTTGTTAAGTCGTGTCCGGCTCATTGCAGCCCAATGGACTACAGCATGCCAGGCTTCCCTGTCCTTCACTGTCTCCCAGAGTTTGCTCAGACTCATGTTCATTGAATCGATGATGCCATCCAACCATCTCATCCTGTCACCCTGTTCTCCTCCTGCCCTCAATCTTCTCCAGCATCAGAGTTTTTCCAGTGAGTCAACTCTTTGCATCAGATAGCCAAAGGATTGGAGCTTCAGCATCAGTTCTTCCAATGAATGATCAGGGTTGATTCCTTTAGGATTGACTGGTTTGATCTCCTTGCAGTTCAGGAACTCGCAAGAATCTTCTCTAGCACCACAGTTAGAAAGCATCAGTTCTTTGGCACTCTGCCTTCTTTATGGTCCAACTTTCACATCCGTGTATGACTACTAGAAAAATCATAGGTTTGTCTATATGGATGTGATGTCTCTGCTTTTTAATGTTCTGTCTAGGTTTGTCATAGCTTTTCTTCCAGGGAGCAAACATCTTTTAATTTCATGGCTGCAGTCACCATCCACAGTGATTTTGGAACCCAAGAATGTAGAATCTGTCACTGTTTCCACTTTTTCTCCATCTGTTTGCTGTGAGGTGATGGGACCAGACGCCATGACCTTAGTTTCTTGAATGTTGAGTTTTAAGCCAGCTTTTCACTCACCTCCTTCATTCTCATCAAGAGGCTCGTTAGTTCCTCTTTGATCTATGCCATTAGAATATTATCTGCATATCTGAGATAGTTGATATTTCCCCCAGCAATCTTGTTGCCAGCTTGTGATTGATCCAGCCTGGCATTTCACATGATGTACTGCATGTAAGTTAAATAATCAGGGTAACAATATACAGCCTTGATGTACACCTTTCCCAATTTTGAACCAGTTTCTTGTTCCATGTCTGGTTCTAACTGTTGCTTCTTGACTTGCATACAGGTTTCTCAGGAGACTGGTAAAGTGGTTTGGTATTCCCATCTCTAAGAATGTTCCAGAGTTTGTTGTGATCCACACAGTCAAAGGCTTTAGCATAGTCAGTGAAATAGAAATAGACATTTTTCTGGAATTCCTTTGCTTTTTCTGTGATCCAGTGGATGTTGGCGATTTGATCTCTGGTTCTGCCTTTTCTAAATCCAGCTTGAACATCTGGAAGTTCTCAGTCCACCTACTGTCACAGCCTGGCTTAAAGTATTTTTG
Organism: Redunca redunca; assembly: GCA_006410935.1. Lineage (NCBI taxonomy): Eukaryota > Metazoa > Chordata > Mammalia > Artiodactyla > Bovidae > Redunca > Redunca redunca. The sequence continues at coordinate 1,005,660 of SJYQ01096206.1, forward strand.
GTATTGCTTTTCTTTGAGATTAGAATGAAAACTGACCTTTCCAGTCCTGTGGTTACTGCTGAGTTTTCCAAATTGTCTGGCATATTGAGTGCAACACTTTAACAGCATCATCTTTTAGGATTTGAAATAGCTCAGCTGGAATCCCATCACTTCCACTAGCTTTGTTCATAGTGATGCTTCCTGCACAGTGATAAGGTAACAATGAATGTGTCTATTGCTGAGTTCTTCAGATCATTTTATATCTCCTGTCAGTTGTTATCAAAAGTACTAACATAAAGGAGACTTCCCTGGTGGTCCAGGGAGACTCTGCACTCCCAATACAGGAGACCTGTCAGGGAACTAGACCTGGCATGCTGCCACTGAAGATCCCGCCTGCACAGCTAAGACCTTATGCAGCCGAGTATATAAATGAATAAGTACTGACATAAAGGAAGCGGCATTTTTCATTACTAGTATTGTTTTGGAAGGGACCCGTATGCTTAAACTACTGAAACCATGGTTTGTGAAATCCCTTCCTTTCTAACACTCTGTGGTCCATTAACAATGTCTTATTAAGGTAAACATTCTAAATATGCAGGAATTCCCTGGTGGCTCAGACAGTTAAGAATCTCCCTGCAATGCAGGAGACCCGGGTTCGATCCCTGGGTTGGGAAGATCCTTGCAGAAAAGAACAGCTGCCAACTCCGGTTTTCTTGCCTGGAGAGTCCCGTGGAGAAACATCTTTGCTGTCGATGTCTTCCTCGTTGCTTTCCCGCACCAGCCGCTGGCCTCAAAGCAGGAAGCCCCTCGAAGCAGCTTTCCGTTCTTCCACGGGGCAGTGAGTGCAGACCCTCAGGGGCGGGGTCTTCCCCGGCTAAGTGCAGAGGGCAGTTCTGAACCTGGCTCTTGGCCCCTCACCCTCCCTGGCCAGGTGGGAACTAGTTAGTGATCAGTGGGGTGGACTGCGCCATCACACAGGGACCCCACCTCCCCACCCGTCTCTGGTTTGGAGTCTCCTCCCATCCCCAGGTGAGCCTTTGTTTGAGCAGAGCTTCTTGTTACCTGCTTATCAGATTAGGGTACTGTGTTTTTTTTCTTTTAACTTTTTATTTTGTATTGGGGCTTGCCAGGTGGTGCTAGTGATAAAGAACCCACCTGCCAGTGCAGGAGACATAAGAGACGTGGGTTCGATCCCTGGGTCAGGAAGATCTCCTGGAAAAGGAAATGGCAACACTCTCCAGTATTCTTGCCTGGAGAATCCCTTGGACACAGGAGCCTGGGCGGGCTATGGTCCATAGGATTGAAACGAGTCAGACACAACTGAAGTGACTTAAGATACATGCAATAGCCAATTAACAGTGTGATGGTTTCAGGTGAATAGCGAAGGAGAGATTGAGAAAGTCCCTTGTGTGGCCAAGTCCCTAGCTGTTCACAGGACATCGGTCTTTGCATCTGTCTCTGTTTACTTACAGAGATTTTGTATGTGAGCTGGACCACTCATATCACTTCCTTACTTTAAAAAAAAAGTCTTTATTGAGCTTGTTACAAATTGCTTCTGCTTTATGCTTTTTCATCTTTTGGCTGTAGGCATGTGAGATCTTAGTTCCCTGACCAGAGATTGAACCCACACCCCCTGCATTGGAAGAGGAAGTCTTAACTGCTGGATCACCAGGGAGGTCCCCATTTTCTTGCTTTTTATAGTCTTTTCTCGGTTAGACTTTTCCCGTCTCAGATGCCTCTTCACAACAGCCAGTTGACTTCTGATTAAAAGGAGAAATAGCCAGAGCCAGCCTCCCCGGCCCACTGTCTTACTCAGACATGGCTCAGAGCATTCCCAGTGTGGTCCAACCATTTGGTACAGGAGGAGCTTTTTCTCCTCCAGTGCTTTGTGTAGGGAAGCTGGCACAGGTCAGATGAGCTCAGCATCTCCCGGGGGCTGTGGCTTTTTTGGCTGCTGGGAACAGAGAATTTACCTCTGCTTGCCTCTAGCCCCAGCCCTGCAAATTGCCACCGCTTCCTCTCCTTTGGGGACTACTCTCCACAAACAACTGCTTTTCCTGGGACCTTCAGCAGGGTATTGATACATTAAAGAAAAACTCAGGTCAGACTCTGCATCTTTTTTCTTGGAAAATACCCAGATTATTTTCAGGCTTTTTAAATGTGACCTGTTTTTTGTTTTTTTTTTTTTATTGACTGTTTTTTTAAGAGCAGTTTTAGGTTCACAGCAGAACTGAGCACAAGGTACAGATTTCCCAGGGACCCCCTCCTCCCACATGTGTATACCCTCTATCAGCGTCCTCAACAAATCAGGCACAGTTACAGGTTACAAACACACACTGGCACACCACCATCACCCAACGCCCACAGTTGACATCTGGGTTTATTCTTGGTTTTGTACATTCTATGGGTTTGGACAAATTCTCAGAAGAGTTTTTTGGCAGTGAGACTATTCTGTTTGATTCTGTCATTGTGGATACATGTCATACATTTGTCTACTCCCCTGCTGGGAGCTACTTTCAAGGTCAGTTCTTCCCTAGGTTCAAGAGAGTCACCAGTGGGTTACAGGTTTTCCCAAGAGCCACAGTTTACTCTCTGTCCTCCTCTCTGGTGTTGAAGAGCCAGTTTGTAAATAGCACCCTTGACCAAGACAAATAGCAGGCTGCTAAAGAGAGCCGAAGACAACAAAGAAATCTTATTTGATCTGTTTTACTCCTAAACTCTCCTAGGAAACTAACAATACTGGAAATAATTGACACACACACACTTACAATATAGAGTAAAATACTGATGCTTTCTAACAAAATCATCTTATTTTTTTTGAAAAGATGAATTCTCCAGAAATGTGAAAATGAATGGTTTCCCCTAAGAATGCCTACAGAAAATTTGTTCTTCTTAAATAATGCTAGAAGTGGACATATGAGAGCATTTATCCTTTTCTCAATCAAGAATTACATGGAAAACTCAAAAGTATCATCTTCTGTCAGCCACTTTCCATTTTGGAAAGGAGCTTTTCTGTTGAAATAATGTCATGTCAAAGTGGAATGCGACATAGTCTGACCTGCACCCGGCTCTCTTTCTAAAGGCTTACCTGGACCCCATGACCCTGTTCTGTCTGACGTCTCCCTGTTAGAATGGGGATGTCTGTCTTATGCCTGTCACTGTGGTATTTTAGAAGCAGATAACTTGTCTGATTTCACAGGTTCACAGCTGGAGAGGAATTTTTTCCTCCAGATGAATCATAACTCAAGTTCTTACCCAAACTTGATTTAGATGACATTTAGATGAGATTTTGGACTTCAAGTCGATGCTGAAATAGATTAAGACTTTTGGCCTGTTGGGATAGGGTGACCTTATTTTCTTGCAGGAAGGATGTGAGTTTGGGGGGACCCACAGGCTAGAGGGTAATGAGCGGAATTGTGTGCCCCGCAAAATTCAGAATGACTTTGTTTGGAGATAGGCCTTTAAAGAGCTAATTAATGGGGTCATGTGGTGTCTTTATAAAAAGAACATAGGACACCGTCACACACCGAGTGAAGACCCTTTGAGGCCACAGCGAAAAGGTGGCCACCTGCAGGCCATGGAGAGGGTCCTCAGAAGAAACCAGCCCTGCCTGGAGACCCTAAGCCAAAGCCCAGTTTCTTGTCTTTTCCAGCCTCTAGAGGCTACACGTCTTCCTTGAGGTCCTCCTTCCATCTTCAAAGCCAGCCAGCAGTTGCAGCATCTTCAGACTTCCGGCTGTGATACCAACTCTCCTGCCTCCTTCAGCATCTCGGCATCATGGTCTGCCGGGGTCCAGCCCTGGTGGATCCAGGGTGATTCGAAGGGGAGATGGATAGCCGAGGAAAACTTATGTATTTATAAGATTAGATTAGAAAGAAATAGTATAGTAGGAAAATTAAGTGGAGAAAAGAGGCTGAATAACTTGGTATACGTGGAGAGCCAATAAAGTTCCAGACAAGGAGCTTGTACCATCTACATTAGGCCACCGGCATCCGTTTGAATATTGGAGGGTGCCCCGCCTTGGGCTCCCTCTCTCATGGATCTTAGAAGCTGGAGCAGGTAAGTGGACATGGCAAGCCTCCATGTCCCAGATGGGAATTCAGCCGAAAAGGGGGAGAAAAGAACGACATGGGGAAGCCCAGTGTCGGTGCAAGACTCCAAAAACTATTTTTCAAAATCAGCTTATATACCCCAAGTTGTACATAATGGAATATGCAGAGTTATGCAGGGGCAGCAGTGCTGACCCTCATTGAGAAGAGGCTTTCTTTTTGCATACCCTCCCACATACAAAAGGTCTCAGGTGGTTTACATTATCTTCTGGCCAAGAGGCCTGTTAACATTTTTATGGCTCTCTTCCTGGATAATTGTCCAGAAAACTCCTTTTCCCTAGAATTGTTTTTTCTTTACTCTGCATCACCCTCAAACTACAAAAAAGTTACATTCCTATAGAACAAAGGTGCAGTGGGTTATAACAAAGAAAGTACGTAACTCAAAGATCTAATACTGCTAATACCAGGTCTACTACCTGTTTTTCTGTATACCAACTAGATCTAAAAATAAAAGATATGAAAATTTGGCAGCAAGTATTGGCTCAACAAATGAAACCTTTAATCAGTCCTATTCTAATGATTTTGACTCCTTGGAAGCTCCTACATTCCTAGGATGTTTTAAGCTTCCTGTGACTTCTGCAGTCAGGAGGCCTCAAATAATCACATGCGCAGCTGTAGGAGTCCTGCAGGCAGGCTAGAAAGCCATCAGAGGGGGTTTTGGATTGAAACACTCGTATTATGCCCAGGAGATTTATTATCTAAAAGCTCTAATTTTTTCCAGAAAAAGGTGGTGGGCGGACAGCCCCCTGTTAATGACAGAAGGGTAGGTGGAAAGCATAACACAGTAAAGCAGGCAGACTCTGGTCTTGGGGGGTGGATGCTCAGGAAATTCCAGGGGGAACCCCTGAAGCCGATCACGTCCTTGCGTTTTGGCAGGCTTCCTTCTGCATGACCTTGTCACAGGCGGGATTCCTCACGCTGGCCTCCAGCAATGGTCCAGCTTGAGCAGCTCAGACATGTAACCCAGCAGGCAGAAAAGAGGTGACTTCATGCTCAGTGAGGGCTGATGTAAAACCATGCTTAGTCATTCAGTTGAGTCTGACTCTTTGAGACCCTGTGCATGGGATTCTCCAGGCAAGGATACTGGAGTGGGTTGCCATTCCCAACTCCAGAGGATCTTCCCGACCCAGGGATCGAACCTGGGGCGCCTGCGTTGCAGGTGGATTCTTTATTGTTTGAGCCACCAGGGAAGCCCACCATGGAAAAGCAGTAGAGCACCATTAGACTTTTAAATAAGTAAGTTATTTCCTTCACTTCTGGCGGCCCTGGGTCTTGGTCGCTGTGCGGAGGCTTTCTCTAGTTGCCATGAGTGGGGACTACTCCCTGGCTCCTCATTGTGGTGGCTTCTCTAGCTGCCAAGCATGGGGTCTAGAGCATGAGCACCGTTCCTCCAAGGCATGAGCGATCTTGAAGTTCACATTCCTGGACCAGGAATGGAACCCATGTCCCCTGTATTGGCTGGTGGGTTCTTAACCACTGAACCACCAGGGAAGCCACTCTGTTAGACTTTTTAATACTTGTTCCTGTCGATTAAGACTTTGGACTCCATCTGAAAGGGCCAAAGAAAAACTTAGGGAGTGTCTAGGCTGGAGGATCACAGGGAAGATGAATCTTTTGTTTATTTTGCACCAGTTTGTCAAGCACTCTATATGACAGCTGGTCTGCCAACCTTCTCTAGTTTTTTTGGCTTTAGTTCAGTTCTGTTCAGTCGCTCAGTCGTGTCTGACTCTGTAACCCCGTGAACTACAGCACACCAGGCCTCCCTGTCCATCACCAACTCCCGAAGTCCACCCAAACTCATGTCCATCGAGTTGGTGATGCCATCCAGCCATCTCATCCTCTGTCATCCCCTTCTCCTCTGGCCCCCATCCCTCCCAGCATCAGGCTCTTTTCCAATGAGTCAGCTCTTTGCATCAGGTGGCCAAAGTATTAGAGTTTCAGCTTCAGCATCAGTCCCTCCAGTGAACACCCAGGACTGATCTCCTTTAGGATGGACTGATTGGATCTCCTTGCAGTCCAAGGGACTCTCGAGAGTCTTCTCTAATACCACAGTTCAAAAGCATCAATTCTTCAGCACTCAGCTTTCTTTATAGTCCAACTCTCACATCCATACATGACCACTGGAAAAACCGTAGCCTTGACTAGATGGACCTTTATGGACAAAGTAATGTGTCTGCTTTTTAATATGCTGTCTAGGTTGGTCATAACTTTCCTTCCAAGGAGTAAGCATCTTTTAATTTCATGGCTGCAGTCACCATCTGCAGTGATTTTGGAGCCCAGAAAAATAATAACAGGTCAGCCACTGTTTCCACTGTTTCCCCATCTATTTGCCATGAAGTGATGGGACTGGGACCAGATAAGAAGGGCAGTCACCAGGGGACTGGTAACCAGCAGGCTCCAGCATCATTCAGACTCAGCATGTTCCTCCTAAGGACCCTTTGTCTCTCAAATCTACTCCACTACATACCATGCTGAACAATTCTTACTCTATGCCTGGTTAGCATCAGTGTGATTAGTTATTATTAGATCAGGCAGGTGATATCAGGCAATCAAGATGTAAATTGAGTAATTGAGACCCAGATTGTAAAATGCACCAAGCTTGACTACAACTGTAATTAATTTGCAAAGAAGCTCTAGCAGGAGCGGGAGTGGCCCTGCCCCTGCTCAAAGGACCAAGGAGACCGTGTTCCCACCCAGGACGTGGAGCTCAAGTGGTCCAGTACATGTGACAGCACTTGCTTCTCTGCCACTGCCCTCCAGTGGTCCAGACATCCTCTCCATCCCAGAATGACTGAGAAAGAGCAAAGTTGCCATGTGAGGCCAAACACACCACTTGGGCTTCCATAAGTCTGCACCCTCTGCCTCTCTAGCAGCTGTGAATCTTGGGGTGATTCAGTGATCCTTTGTTTTGAAGCAGATGTGACCTGCATTATTGCGGGGGGCGGGTGAGGGATGAGGTACTCCAAAACGTGCACTCAATGCATGATATCTTTGTGACAGTTCTGAACCAATGTATCCAAAAGCTGAGGAGAAGGGATCCTAGCTGATGACTCTGAATGTCGGGAGAGCCTCTCCCCAATTTTCACACCAGAAGCATTGTCACCTGTGGGTCAAGCATCGGACAGGATCTCAGGGTGACACAGTGACTTCCTTACGTTCTACCTGTAGCCCCTTTAACCTGTGGGGACTGGATCAGAGAGCAAATCTCCGTGAAGACACCATGTAGGACCGGAAACTGGGGCTCCAGCCCCAGGCGTGGCTGTTAATCCAGGGTTATTCTGGGGCTCTCTCTCCAGTAATCTGATTCTTTCCTGAGCACCCCTGAGACTCAGCAGGCTGACCCCACCAGTCTGTGCCCAGAAATGTCATTCAGACATGAACACAGCTTCTCATGGCGGAATCCTTGCTATAATCGATGCCTCCTTTTTTTGCGTTTTTGAAATAGAATTTCTTCAGTTCAGTTCAGTTCAGTTCAGTCGCTCAGTCGTGTCCGACTCTTTGCGACCCCATGAATCGCAGCACGCCAGGCCTCCCTGTCCATCACCATCTCCCAGAGTTCACTCAGACTCAGGTCCATCGTGTCCGTGATGCCATCCAGCCATCTCATCCTGGGTTGTCCCCTTCTCCTTCTGCCCCCAATCCCTCCCAGCATCAGGGTCTTTTGCAATGAGTCAACTCTTCGCATGAGGTGGCCAAAGTACTGGAGTTTCAGCTTCAGCATCATTCCTTCCAAAGAAATCCCAGGATTGATCTCCTTCAGAATGGACTGGTTGGATCTCCTTGCAGTCCAAGGGACTCTCAAGAGTCTTCTCCAACACCACAGTTCAAACGCATCAATTCTTCCGAGCTCAGCCTTTTTCACAGTCCAACTCTCACATCCACACATGACCACAGGAAAAACCATAGCCTTGACTAGACGGACCTTAGTCGGCAAGGCAATGTCTCTGCGTTTGAATATACTATCTAGGTTGGTCATAACTTTTCTTCCAAGGAGTAAGTTAGTAAAAAAAAAAAAAAAAAAAAACACAACAACAATTTACTGACTTATAGTTGATTTACAAGCTTGTGTTAATTTCTGGTATACAGCAAAGCAAGTCAGTTTTACATATATACTCTTTTTCATATTCTTTTCCATTATGGTTTATCACAGAATATTAAAGATCATTCCCTGTGCTAGACAGTGAGACGTTGTTTATCCATTCTATATATAATGCTACAAATTTGCATCTACTAATCCCAAACTCCCAATCCTTCCCTCCCCCACCCCTTGGCAACCACAAGTCTCTCACCTATATCTGTGAGTCTGATTCTGTTTCGTAGATACATTTGTTTGTACTGTTTTCAGATTCCACGTTTAAGTGACATCATATGGTACTTGTCTTTCTCTTTCTAACTTACTTTGCTTAGTATGATGGTCTCTAGGTTCATCCATGTTGTTGCCAGTGGCATTCTTCTGTTCTTTTTAATGGCCAAGTGCTGTCCATTTCACCTGTGTGCCACGCCTTGTTCATCCCTGCATCTGTTAGTGGACATTTAGGTTGATTCCATGTCTTGGCTATTGTAGGTAGTGCTGCTTTGAACATAGCAACGCATGTATCTTTTTGAATTGGAGTTTGTCCAGGTGTGTGCCCAGCAGTGGGGCTGCTGGGTCACGTTCCAGCTCTATTTTTAGTTTTCTGAGGAGCCTCCATGTTGTTTTCTGTAATGGCTGGCCCGGTTTACATCCCCACCAGCTGTGCAAGAGAATTCCCTTATCTCCACACCTGCTCCAACATGTATTATTTGTAGAGTTTTTAATGATGGCCAGTCTGACCAGTGTTAAGTGATACTTGGTTGTAGTTTTTATTTGCATTTCTTTCATTGTTAGCGATGATGAGTTCTTTTCATGTGCTTATTGGCCATCTGTATGTCTTTTTAGAGGAATGTCTATTTAGGTTTTTTGCTCATTTTTCCATTGGATTGTTTTTTGGTTGTTGAACTGTGTGAACTGTTTGTGTATTTGGTCGCACCATTTACAAGTTTTCTCTCCCATTCGATCGGTTGTCTTTTCATTTTGTTTATGGTTTCTTTTACTGTGCAAAAGCTTGTAAGTTTGATTGGGTCCTATTTCCTTATTTTTGCTTTTATTTCTATTGCCTTGGGAGACAGACCTAAGAAAACATTGGTATGATTTATGTCAAAGGATGTTTCATCTCTGTTCTCTTCTAGGAATTTTGTGGTGTCATGTCTTACATTTAAGTCTTTAAGTCGTTTTGAGTTTATTTTTGTTTATGATGTGAGGATGTTTTCTAGCTTCATGATTTACATGCAGCTAACTTTTCCAACCCCACCTGCTGAAGGACTGTCTTTTCACCATCATATACTCTTGGCTCCTTCATTAAAAATTAATATACTGTAGGTGTGTAAGTTCATTTCTGGTCTCTCTATGCTGTTCCATTGGTCCATTTGTCTGTTTTTACGCCAATACCATGCTGTTTTGATTACTGTAGCTTTGTGATATTGCCTGAAGTCTGGGAGGATTGTGCCTTCAACTTTGTTCTTTTTCCTTAGGATTGCTTTGGCAATTCTGGGCCTTTTATGGTTCCATATAAATCTTAGGGTTATTTGCCTTAGCTCTGTGAAAAATATCATGGATAATGTGATAGGGATCACATTAACTCTATACATTGGGAAGTGTGACCATTTTAACAATATTGACTCCTCCTCTTTCCATTTCTTTGAGTCATCTTCAGTTTCCTTTATTAACGTGTAGTTCTCAGCATTAAGTTAGTACTTTTGTCTCAAGACTCAAAAGTCTTTTCAAGGCCACAGTGTTTCCCTTGCACAGTCTACAGACTTCTACTGAAACACTTACGTGGTGCCCCAGCAGTAAAGAGTCTGCCAGCAATGCAGGAGAACACCTGCCAATACGGGAGATGTGCGATCAGTCCCTGAGCTGGGAAGATTCCCTGGAGAAGAAAACGGCAACCCGCTCCAGTATTCTTGCCTGGAGAAGCCCATGGACAGAGGAGCCTGGCAGGCTATACTCCATGGGATCACAAGAGTTGGACGCGACTTAGTGACTAAACCAGCACCATTGGTTAGGGAGATGCAAAGCTGCTGTGACAGAGAGCCCCAGAAAGACAGTGATGTGAAATTCATAGAACTGTTTCTCTCATCACCTCCAAGGCCAGAGGTGAGCAGCCCAGCTGGATGGGGCAGCTGGGCTGTAAGTGCATGTCAGAGACAGGCTCCTTATAATCTGTTTCCCACTCCTGCCTCTGGAATGTAGTCCTCAGTCTCTCCTGAGCACCTCAACCCCCTGAAGGGCTGGTTAAACCACTTTCCACTCCCACTCAGCAGGTCTGAGTAGGGCTTAAGAATTTGCATTTCTGACAAGCTCCCAGGTGATCCTAAGGCTGTTGGTCCAGGGATCCTGCTTGGGGAACCACTGCCCAGGGGCCTGTCTTTGCCTGCCCTGGCTGATTGCCGACACATCCTTGGTCCAGATTATGGAGTGGGGAAGGTGTGTGGAGGCACACGCGTGCACACACGTGCACACACACACACACACACACACACACGTAGTTTTCTAAGGCCCAGGCGGGAAGTGGCACCCTGTATTTCCACTCATTTTCCACTGATGAGAAGACTCACAAAGCCACACCTACCTGCTGGGGAAGCTGGAAAAAGTCGAGTTTGTGGCCATGTCACTGAAAATAATCAATAAACAATCTATAATAGGAATAGAAAAGAATTCTACTGAAGATATAGCCCAGAAGACAGCCTCTCAAGGTATTCAGCAGTTTTATAGCTTGTCAGAACAAAGAACATTAAACAAGTTAGGGATGCTGCTGCTGCTAAGTTGCTTCAGTCGTGTCCGACTCTGTGCGACCCCATAGATGGCAGCCTACCAGGCTCCCCCGTCCCTGGGATTCTCCAGGCAAGAACACTGGAGTGGGTTGCCATTTCCTTCTCCAAAGCAAGGAAGTGAAAAGTGGAAGTGAAGTCGCTCAGTCGTGTCTGACCCCTAGCGACCCCATGGACTGCAGCCTACCAGGCCCCTCCATCCCTGGGATTTTCCAGGCAAGAGTGCTGGAGTGGGGTGCCATTGCCTTCTCCGAAGGATACATTCCTTCAAACTTTAAAAAACAAATAGACCAGCACATACACAGCAAGGCCGCATGACCCTGGCACCTGGGAAGGGAGTCTTCGTTATCACAGGAGTTCCAGCCTTAATGTCCCAGGAAGAGGAGCATTTAATCTTTATTTTTCACATGGTCAGTGTGCCCTTTTCTTTAATAATTAGGGCAGATGTTTGGGGTCTTCCCTGGAAGTCCACTGGTTAAGACTCCAAGCTTCCAATACAGGGGTTACAGGTTTGATCCCAGGTCAGGGAACTAAGATCCTGCATGCCACATGGCACGGCCTAAAATTAATAAAATAAAAATAACAAGATGCAATGAAAAAATAACGGGGCCAGAAAATGCAAGAGGATACTTAAACATTTGGGGGAAGAAATTTTTTTAAAGCCACTGTACAATGTAGGTTTGGTCAGCCACAAACAGGCTATTTTAGCTAGTCTAAAATTCAAGTCATGCGTGTATGTAAGCCAGAATGACCTCACCATACCTCAGTATGTGAGCATCTGTTTTATCAGCCACAATTATATTCTTATGAGAAAAGGGGAGAGTGAATTCTGTTGGATGCTTGTGTATACCTATGACCCTCCAGCCCTGCCTTAGTTATTCTCCTCCAGCCCCTGAGCTCTCTCTGGGGACAGGCAAGCCTCGTGCCCCCTGGCCTCATAGTCTTTCACAGAAACCCATACATATGCTCCAGTCCACATCAAGTCCTCTGGTTCTACATCCACTTAGAAACGTATGCTGCCATGTGTAAGAAGACATCCATCAACCCGATGCTTGGAACCATGTGTGAGACCCCCCACAGAGACCGTGACTCTTGTTCCTCAAGGCCCAGCATTGCCGTCAGCAAATGCATGTGATTGCAGTTACCCTGCTTCACATCCAAGAGCTAAATCAGCTCCATTTAGGACCTGAAACAACAGTAGCCATGGATAATTAACACCACTGCTCTTAAGCCTGGATTTGCTCTTGTCCAGGCAAGAGTCATGTCCACGTGGACCTGGGTTGTGTTGGCTCTGGGAACCCAGGCATCCATGTACCTCTGTGCACCAGGGCCTCCTCCCAGCCCATGGCCACCTGGTAGATCTTCCCAGGCCCCCACGGTGAGACCACAGCATTTTATTCAGGGATGAGTAGATTTTCTTCAGGGGGATAAAAAAGGCTTTGGAAAACATCATGGTAACATTTAGTGCTATTAAAAAGCAGTGTGTTTTTTTTTTACCATGTTTAAAATAGATGCTAGTGGGAAGCTGCTGTATACTTGGTGCTCTGTGATGACCTAGAGGGGTGGGATGGTCAGGTGGGAGGGAGGTCCAAGAGGGAGGGGATATGTGTATACGTACAGCTGATTCACATGTTGTGCAGCAGGAAGTAACACAACATTGTAATCAATTATCCTCCAATTGAAGAAAAAGCATGTTTCAGCACCCAGATCAAGGAAGCCAAGGAGGAGCTGGGTTCCTGGCCATACCAACACCTGTCCTCCTTTGAGAAGCAGCAGTGATCCTATAGCCCCTCAAGGGACCAGAGCAGCTGGTGGGCTGACATCTGAAAGATGCTCCAAGCATCAGAGGGAAGACACTGTGTGCAAATGCCAGGTGGATGAAATCAATACAGCTTTTTCCTGATGTGTGGTCTCTTAAAGTGCCACCAGAATTAATCGTCTAAAAGAGGAGTCCCCAAAGCCGGAAGGGACTGTGGCTCACATTGAGGTCAGGAGAGCAGTGACCCCACCACACCCCACCTTCACTACCAACTCAGGTGTCTTGGGGAAAGTCTCGTTGTCTTGGGCTCAAGATCTAGTCCAGTGGAGGACTTCTCCACCTACAAGGTACATGTGAATGGCTCGGGTTAATGTGGATTCCATGCAGGCCCGGGTGGGGCTGAGATCCTGCGCCCACCCCCCAGCTCCCAGGGCTGCTGCTGTGGGTCCCTGCCTGCCCTGCTGATGGAGTGTGTGCCCTGAAAGGACTAGCTGGGACCCCCGTGACTCCGATGCACAGTGAACCCTGAGAGCCAGTGGATTCGCGCCTTGCTTGGAATGCTTAGGATGTCAGGATCTCTCTGCAGAGCAGAGAGGGAAGCGGAGGTCCAGTCACTGAGGTGGGACCAGCTCCACGGGAAAATATCCCTGGTCATGGAAGTCTTAGGTTTGGCCATTATCTGGCTCCTCGTCTGGAGAGTCTCTAGGACATGTCTGGCTGGCTGGCTGGCTGCCTTTGGAAGATTATTGTGGGAGTAGGGATTCCTGGTGGCAAACCTGCTGGACCCTCCTTGGCTTCTCCAGTTAGGACCCCGTTGGGCCCCCACAGTTGACTGATCCCATGCCACTTGGAAAACCAGTAACTCGAAAACAGACACTGAAGTGGGTCTTGAGAGGACTGTTAGCAAAGTGAAAAAAACAAATAGGCCAAAAAGAATTTTCTTTTTTCAAATTTATTAATGTTTACAATGTTGTGTTGATTTCTGCTATTCAGCAAAGTGATTCAGATATATATATATATATGTTCTTTTTCAAATTATTTTCCACTATGGTTTATCTCAGGATATTGATTATAGTTTCCTGTTTTATACAGTAGGACCTTGTTGTTTATCCATCCTACATATAATAATTTACATCTGTTAATCCCAAACTCCCAATCCATCCCTCCCCCCTCCCCTCAGCAGCCACAAGATTGTCCTCTATGTCTGTGAGTCAGTTCGTTTTGTATATTTTATGCATATTTGTTCTGTATATTTCACACAAATGTAAGTTCATTTGTGTTATAGTTTAGACTCCACATATAACTGGTATCAGTAAACTCTTTCTGACTTAGTTAACTTAGTACAATGATCTCTGGGTTCGTTCATGTTGCTGTAAATGGCATTATTTCATTCTTTCTTATGGCTGAGTGATATTCCATTGTATGTATGAACCACATCTTCTTTATCCAATCCTCTATTGATGCACATTTACATCATTTCCATGTCTTAGCTGTTGTAAATAGCACTTCTGTGAACACTGGGGTGCGTGTATCTTTTCAAATTACAGCCCCAAAAGGGTTTTCTAACAGCAGAGAATGAGAAAACAAAACAGAAAAGGAGAAGAGAATAAGACTCCATAAAAGCCTAACAGCTTTTGGGAGATGGGAAACGTCTAGATGTAACAAATTACTGTGACAGGAAGAAACAATTGCCTTGGAAACAGAAGGCACCGGTGTCTGGGAAGCCACACAACTGGCCAAACACCTCAAACCCGAACACATTTGGAGGCCCCTCTAGCCTGGGGAATAAACAGCATGTGAGTCTGGTCTGGCTTTGTTTCTGGGATTTCCTTTAGGATCTCTGATGAAAGTAAAAGAGGAGAGTGAAAAAGCTGGCTGAAAATTCAACATTCAAACAAACCAAGATCATGGCATCTGGTCCCATCACTTCGTGGCAAATAGATGGGGAAACAGTGGAAACTGTGTCAGACTTTATTCTGGAGGGCTCCAAAATCACTGCAGATGGTGAGTGCAGCCATGAAATGAAAAGACTCTTGCTCCTTGGAAGAAAAGCTATGAACAACCTAGACAGCATATTAAAAAGCAAAAACATTACTTTGCCAACAAATGTCTGTATAGTCAAAGCTATGGTTTTTCCAGTAGTTAAGTATGGATGTGAGAGTTGGATCATAAAGCTGAGTACTGAAGAATTGATGCTTTTGAGCTGTGGTGTTGGAGAAGATTCTTGAGAGTCCCTTGGACAAAAAGAAGATCAAACCAGTCAATCCTAAAGGAAATCAGTCCTGAATAGTCATTGGAAGGACTGATGCTGAAGCTCTAATACTTTGGCCACCTGATGTGAAGAACTGACTCATTGGAAAGACATTCATGCTGGGAAAGATTGAATGCAGAAGGAGAAGGGGACGACAGAGGATGAGATGTTTGAATGGCATCACCGACTTGATCGACGTGAGTTTGAGCAAGCTCCAGAGGGTGGTAATGGACAGGGAAGCCTGGCATGCTGCAGTCCATGGGGTCCCAAAGAGTCGGACATGACTGAGCGACTGAACTAAACTGAAAGGAAATCAACCCTGAATACTCATTGGAAGAACTGATGCCAAAGCTCCAATACTTTGGCCACCTGATGATGTGAAGAGACAACTCACTAGAAAAGACCCTGATGCTGAGAAAGATTGAAGGCAGGAGGAGAAGGGGGCGACAGAGAACGAGATGGTTGGGTGATATCACCAACTCAATGGACATGAGTTTGAGCAAACTCCAGGAGGTAGTGAAGGACAGGGAAGCCTGACGTGCTCCAGCCCATGTGGTCACAAAGAGTCAGACAGGACTGAGAAACAACACTGGGATCCCAGGAGCTGGGTGCTGCAGGGAAGGGTGCTGTGAGTTCTGGGGGAGGGAGTTCCATTGTCCCAGAGCCGTCCTTTCTGGAGGAGGGAGTATGTGTAAGTCACTCAGTCCTGCCCGACTTCGTGACCCCATGGACTGCAGCCCGACAGGTTCCTCTATCCATGGGGATTCTCCAGGCAAGAATACTGGAGTGGGCAGCCATTCCCTTCTCCAGCGGATCTTCCTGACCCAGGGATCAAACCCGAGTCTCCTGCAGGAAGGCTTTTTGCCATCTGAGCCACCATGGGAAGCCCCAGAGGAGGGAAGTGAAGGGAAGTTGCTCAGTGGTGTACAACTCTCTGTAATCCCATTGACTATAGCTTACCAGGCGCCTCCGTCCATGGAATTTTCCAGGCAACAGTACTGGAGTGGGTAGCCATTTCCTTCTCCAGGGGATCTTCCCAACCCAGGGATTGAACCCAGGTCTCCCGCCTTGTAGGCAGATGCTTTACCATCTGAGCCACCAGGGAAGCCAATTTTCTCCATCTTCACATTTTTCTACAATGGGCATATTGTTTCAGAATTTAAGAAAATATAAACTGTTTCTGTTTGGCAGAGGTCTGCCAATGAGTCGGGGTGGGGGAGGCCCCTGGTGGTCTGTAGCCTCTGGATGTTCCCTGTGCTTTTCGTCAGCCTGGGGACTTCTCTTCCCGCCTTTAGCTCACCATCTCCCCTGTGGCCTGCTCCAGGGGAGACGGCTGCTGGCCGCGAGGACAGGACTTGGAGGGACGGGCTGTCTGGGGATCGGCTGGCTCCTGCCGCATTGGTGACCCATCTCTGGTTGTGCTTCCAGGCGAGCGCACAGCAGGGCCCTGACGCAGCCTCTCGTCTGTCGACTGCCAGCTGCTCCTGCCACCAGCTGGCCCCCGGCCCAGGCCTGTCACTGTGCCATCTCTCTGCAGGTGAGGAGGACGTGAGGGGCCCTGTCCAAGAACAGGTTTTCTGGAGGGCGAGGGTCGCTGCTGGCAGTGCACGTGTGGGCCTGGGTGAGACTGGCTGTTGGGACCTCGCTGTGTGGTCCTCACGCCATCACTGCATCCTCAGCCCCAGTGTAAGGCCTTATGAAGGGTGCTTCACCCCTCGTTTCACATTGTCCCTCGTGTGAGTGGGTGATGGGGACCAGCAGGAGATACAAGCTGTCTCCATGGGTTGCTGCTTGGCGTGGAAATCAAGCTGTGTCCTTCCCCACCTAGGAACAGAGATATTACTCAGGCTAGCATCCTTGGCCAGCTACTTGCTATGACAAAGGGGATGGAGGGGGGTCAACCACCACCACCGGCCCCCGCCCCCGCCCCCCCCAGTATAAGCTGCTCAGTCCCTTCAGGCCAAAGGCAATAGCTGTCTTTCAGAGATTTCCCAGAGAGACAGACTGCAGAGCTCTGCCAGCCAACACTTCACAAGGGTCTGTGGAGATAAGGCATGTTAGGGAGGATGGCTGAAAAGGCACGATGACATCCACTCATCCAGAAACTAAAGACTGTCCTGAGCCAGGTCAGATCAGCAGCGGTGGGGACTGAAGCAGCGTGTGCTGCCCTGTCCCCGACTCTGAGTCTACTAAATTACACACCACAAAGTGTGGCCGTCAGAACCTCCCCAAGCAAGCTGTCTGTGTGAGTGTATCCATGTGCCTAAGGAGAAAGATGCCTGACCACACACACTCACACACATCGTCACACTCGTACACCTGTGTGCACATTCACACCCCCACCCATACATCTTTATACCCTCACACCCACACTCCACTCACCTGCACACACACACACACACCCTCACCTGCGCACATTCACACATATCCTCATACCCAGACATGCACACCCAGTAAGAGCCCCCTCCTCCTTCTCTGCCCTCCCCCCTTCTTCGTTTCTTCACTCCTGCAGATCCTGGCCTCAGCTTCCTCTAACCAGCCCCCTGGGTCCCCGCCACCTCCAAGTCCCCTAACTTCTGAAAGCCCCAAGCTGGTGATGAGGAAAGAGAAGGATGGATTCAGAAATGGGGCAGGAGGATCAGGGCCTGAAGGCAATGATTTCACGGTCCTTTTCCCCTGGTCAGTTGGGCTGGGGAGGCTTGGAACTGGCCTGCATCTTCTCCCTCCTTTTGTGTGGACACAAGGATACATAAACACACACATCCACACGGGGACTGCCGCGCACACAGGCCGGCAGAGTATGCCCGTCAGGCACGTGGGTGCAGGCAGGGACACAGCCCGTGTGCAGGGACACAAGCAGAAATGCACACACGTCTCTGTTGAGTAGGGGGTCAGCAGCTGCTCCCCCGAGTTTCAAAACCCCCAACTCCCCCTGCGTCTCCTTCTCTTCTTACTGAATAAAAGTTTGCAACCAAGAGAGAAACACACCCCTGTTAGCTCTGACTTTGGTGGCTGCCATGTATCACAACAGGCAAGTTTTATTTTTCAAACATTGTCTGTGAATAAATGAAGTTGATGTCAGGCCTCATCTGGGCCAGAGAGTCATTGCTTGAATGAGGAAACCCAGAGTGTGGTCTGCACACCCCGGGACCGGCCCAGCCCCCTCACACCTCCCTGCACACTATATAAAACCACCGTCGCCTGCGAGACCCACCCCCAGCTCTCAGGCCTGACCACATAGGTCTCCAGGGAGTTTCTCATTAAATGGGGCAACAGTAACCTACAGGGTGTGCTTTCCTGCAGACAGTCAGCATCACAGGGGTCTTCCATGCTTGGGGTAGGGGATGGAGGTGTGTGTGTGCTATTTAAAAACAATATAAACTTTTTGGAATAATAGCAAATTAAAATGAATGATAAAGCAAGCTCATGCAGGAGAAACTTGTGCTTTGCACTATAAACTGCTAAGGGGTGCGCTGTGAGAGGAAAGAGCCCTGAACGAAGCGTCAGTGCTTTGCGTTTGGGTCCTAGACCAAGAGGTCTTGGCTGTGGGGAGAAGCTCTTGGCTTCATTTCTCTGCGTTTTGCTCTTTCTTGATGTGCAAAACAAAACTCAGACTGTTTTGCCAACTTGTAGAGATGCTTGAGGAATGAGTGAACGAATGTGTATGACTGGCGGACTTCCCTGGTGGTCTGGTGGTTAAGACTCTGCGCTTCCGCTGCAGGGGGCCCGGGTTCAATCCCTGGTCAGTGAACTAAGATCCCACATGCCACACAGCCAAAAAAAACAAATGTGCGTGAAGATGAGTTATTACTAACAAATCACTGAACAAATGTCAGGGTATTCCTTATGGCAGTGGGGTGTAAGGATAGGAGGAAGACGTGGGCCTCTGCTGCCAGCTTTCTCAGCCCCGGCGACAGGGAGCGGATGACAGCTGGCCCCAGAAGCTGGTGTCTTGCTCCCATCACTCAGAAGATCCTCTGATCCCAGGAGGGTCTGCTCCCGTGGCTCCCCAGCCTGGACGGAGAAGCTGCAGAGGATGGGAGGGGGAGAAAGTTGAGGGGGGCTCTGCTTTCAGACAAGCAACGCTTCCAACCTCCTTAGCTTTGGTTGTTCCAGGGGCAGCAGAATGAAGGAAGGCATGTCCAATAACAGCACCGCCAGCATCTCCCAAGCCCGGAAAGCTGTGGAGCAGCTGAAGATGGAAGCCTGCATGGACAGGGTGAAGGTAAGCGCCACAGGCTCGCCTGCCCTCCGACCAGCACTCCGCTCACAGCAGGCCCCCGTGTCCAAAGCAGCCGCGTGAGAGTGAGCACGTCACCCTGTAAAGCGTCCAGCCGACACTGGCAGCTGTAACATTTACAGACGAGCGTGTGCTCCAGAGTTCCAAGCATGCCTGAGGAACCAAGGGGTGCAAGATACACAGTGTGCGTGAATTCCATAAGGAGTCGCCTAGAATAGACCTGTGTTCATCTCAGCTCTCTTTAACTCAGTTGTCATGCCCGTAAGCGAGAGAGGGAGTTGAACGATGCAATCCATCATAGTTTTCCTGCCTGGTCCAGTGACTCGGAGATGAGGCATCAGGTATTTTGACAGGGGTGCTGGGGGAAGTGCCGCGTCGAGTCATGTCTGCATTTGTCAACTGCTCCTTGGGGGAAAGGGAAGGAGGGTACCAGCCTCCTCCCACCCTGTTCACTTCACTGAGGAGCAGAGATGTCTTCACGCTAGGGGAACAAAGCCAGCTCTTCCCCAGATGCCACTTCAAAGGGAGCAGGAGGCCAGGCGGAGCCAGTGGCCCTGAGATGCAGCTTAGTTAGGTTCATTGACTCGAATAGAGCTGGAAGTGCATCGGGCATCTCACAGCAGAAAACACCAGTCTGTTGTGTCTGTGCCCTGTGGGGACATAAAACCAGGGCTCTCACCCAAACAGGACAGAATCCATGGGGCAGCGGGTGAACTCCTAATGCCCTCTGTTGGTGAAGCAAGCAGTCCCTCCCCGAGGCTCGCACTGCTCAGAGATATGACCAGATAACACCAGCTCCATCAGTGGGCCTCCATCCATCCCCCTCCCCAGGGAGCTTCGGGTACCAGCTATCCAAGGAGGCAGCAACATGCCCAGTAAGTGACACGATGTATACGAAGCAAGAAGGGAATGCAGGATGATACACATTGGTCTAAGCAGACTGGCTGTATCCGCACATACTGATACAAGCTACAAATAAAACATCTTTAATCCCTAGGCTAGAGGAGGGAGCAAGAAAAGAAACAGTTCTAAAACAGGAGGAGCCCAGTGGTGTAGAAATGGGTCTAAGGATGAGTGTTGCAGGCACTAGTGGTTCAAAGGCAGGACAGACTTTTGCTGAGAGGACAAGGATGCGAGGGGATGCACTCTGCCCTTGGCACGGCCCTGGGCTGGAAAAACAAATGGAATGTTCCCGTCACGTTGCTCAGAGAAGACTTCCTGGAGCCATGAGCTGAGGGTTGGTTGCGAAGTGATATGGGGGCGGAGGGAAGGCTAGTATGAGCTGACTGAGGCTCATTGCGAGCACTTGGACTTGACAGAGAAGCCGGTTGTCGTGCTGGGAGGGCAGCTGTGTGCGCAGGAACAGGTCGTGAAAACAGCTGGTGCGCAGCTGGGGCCGTGGGATGACCTAACCGAGTCAATAACGTTGCCAGAGGCCAGGGGGCAGCAGAAGGCTTTGCCATGGTGGGGAGTTCTGGTTTGTCAAGGAAGACGCTCTCCATGGTAGCAGATCCTCTCGTGAGCATCAGCACCCCAGGAGTCACGGTGGAGTGCGTGTCCCCATGCGGAAGGGCTCTTCAGGGGTCACCGCAGGATATGTCAGTCTCCCAGAGAAGGAGCGGAGGCCACGGGGCCGCTCAGAGTCCGGTGTGCTATTCGGGTGGCGTCGCGGGCCGGGCAGTCCCGTTCTTGAGGTTCTGGGTTGTGGAACTGCGGCTCCTTGGTCTCGTGAGAGGCCTCCCGGGGCCCCTTCAGCCTCTGTGGTGATTACAGGGCCCACGAGAGGTCTGGTTCTGAGCTGGCAGAGTTTGATCCCTGAAGAGATGATCCGGGGCTGCCTGAGGACAGAGGCGGCCCCCAGGAACCACACCCCAAGCAGAGCTGCACAAGCACATGCGGTTTTTTCGTTTGTGCTCACACCACCTCAAACGTTAAGATTTTAAAATCGTGACTAGATACACATAACGTATAATTTGCCATTTTTACCATTTTTAAGTGTGTAATTCAATACATTATGTACATCCACAGCATCATGTGGTCATCCATTTCTGGAACTTCTCCGTGATCCCAAACAGAAACTCCACCCATTA
This sequence comes from Redunca redunca, assembly GCA_006410935.1. Classification (NCBI taxonomy): domain Eukaryota; kingdom Metazoa; phylum Chordata; class Mammalia; order Artiodactyla; family Bovidae; genus Redunca; species Redunca redunca. The sequence goes on from SJYQ01096206.1 coordinate 1,026,937, forward strand.
AACTCTCACTCCCCGCCCCCTGCCCCCACAGCGCCTGGAAACCTCTCTTCTACTTTATGTCTCTGTGAATCTGGCTGTTCAGGGTACTTCATTCCTGCAAGTGGAATCATACAGTATTTGTCTGTATTTTGTGTATGGCTTATTTCACTTGGCATCTGCCTTCAAGTCTTGTCCAGCGTAGCCTGTGTCTGAATTTCATTCCTTTGTAAGGCTGAATAGTCTTTCATTATGTGTATCTACCATATTTTATTTACCTCTTCATGTGTTGATGGACATTTGAGTTGTTTCCACCTTTTGTCTTCTGTCAATAATGCTGCTCTGAGCATTTGGGTCAGTGCTTCAGCCCTTTCCTGTATATAGCCAGAAGTGGCATCGCTGGGTCATATAGTAATTCTGCATTCAACTTTTTGAGGAACCACAATGTTGGTTTCCATGATAGCCATACCTTTTTATATCCACCTCAAACTCACTCCTGGGTCAGGAAGACTCTCCTGGAGAAAGGAATGGATACCCACTCCAGTTTTCTTGTCTGCAGAGTTCCATGGACAGACTGACCTGGTGAGCTGTAGCCCATAGGGTCATGAAGAGTCGGACACGACGCAGTGACTAACAGTTTTCACTTTCATCCCCAGCAATGCACAGGGGATCAGTTGCTCCACATCCTCGCCAACACTTATTTTCCTTTTTAAAAATGATAGCCATTCTAATGAGTGTTAAGCTCACACTGGATTTTTAAGCACTAGACACTCCTTGCTTCAGGGCACAGCGGGGCTTGGGGGAAAAATATACCTGATGCAACTTGGGGGAAAAAAAGATGTATATTGATATCAAGTAGCCAGACAACAAACAGAATGTGGAAAGAGGATGCATCAAGGATACCCCAAACCGACCATGATAAGCGCCTTGTTGTTCAGTCACTAAGTCATGTCCGATTCTTTGCAACTGCGTGGACTATAGCCTGCTGGGCTCCTCTGTCCATGAGATTTCCAGGCAAGAATACTGGAGTGGGTTGCCATTTTGCTCTCTGAGGATCTTCCCCATCCAGGGATTGAGCCCACATCTCCTGCATTAGGCAGACAGCTTCTTTACCACTAAGCCAGCAAAGCAATAGGTGCCTTGGGGAGGGAGGAAATTGGAAGAGTGTCACCAGGAAAAAGAAGTGGCCTCTCTAGGGTGGGTGAGAGTTCATCGCAGGAAATGAAGAAGGAAAAAAGGATCCTGGGGGTAAATGACAAAGGGGAGCTGTGTGGGAGGAGGAGCGGAGCAGTTCCTAGAACTCTCTGACCTCGTACAGCGAGGGGAACACCAGGCGTTCCCCTGTGTGCCACGCCAGCCACGGAGCCCAGAGAGAGGGATGAACAAGTGGAAACAGCTGGAGGCCCTGTGGGAAAAATAATCACAATGATGCATCCCACAGAGCCAGCTCTGGGTAGAAGCACCCAGAGGACAGCCGGGAAGGACACACGTTGGGTGGGAAACCAGGGATGAGCCCCGTGGCTCACACAGTGTGTTACCAACTGCAGAACCCGCCTCCAGGCTTCATAGTTTTCTCTGCTTGGAAGAGTATCTCGTGGGAAAGGAAGGAAAGGATGATATTTACAGCTCAGGGAAGTAAAGGAGAGAGAAAGGGAAAAATACTGCATTATGCAGCTATTTGGGTTGCAAAGGTAGGAAAAAGTATCAGTTGAACTCAAGAGAGGTTTGGGCAGTTCGTGGAGGTAAAATGTAGAAACATCCGCCGTGATCTTCAGGTCCTGTCTGTCTCCACAGACATCATCTGCACAAAAGCACTGGTGCAATAGACTGAAGTAGACTTTATTGCAGATTTTGTAGGACATAGAATGATGACTTCACCATATAGCCCCCAGCCAGCCCGCAAACCCCACATGTTACAGAGACCCTCCCCACACTCACCCTCAACATCCTTCTTAAACCTCCCTACTCTTACCAAATCAGATCCAGCTGATCACCACTCAAAAATCAATACTGGGGAGAGAGACAAATGTTGGTAGGAAAAAATTGCTTTTATCAGAATGCTGGCAATCTGGGGAGATGGTGGACTTGGTGTCACCTAGAAAACACCTCTGAGGATTCTGCTAGGCCATGGAAGTTTTTAAAGGGAAACACGGGACGTAATCTTGGTGGAGCCTTGAGATAGGGGATCAGAGCCATCCCCCGCTGCGTGTAGGCTTGTGTGAGACCTCTTGAAACCTTGTGATTTTCCCTGAGATACTGTCTTGTTCACACACTTTGTTCTGGAGATTCCTGAAGGGGAAGCTAGGGAAGAGATTTGGTCACCTGTGCATTACTTATGTTTCATTTCTATTATACTTCTTTGACCCATGGAAAGAACCCACAAGTTAGGCAAGATATTGTGTGATGAAAAGATTTAAAAGGTGTGCCAGGGCCCGAGATGAGTGGAGCACGGGGGTGCCTCGTTTAAGATTGATGATAAGACAAAGGGGCCCCCTGGAGATAGCTCTTTCTTGCCAAAAGCAACTTACACTACCTTCGTTCCTTTAATGTTTATTGACTGCCTCCCCCGACTCAGCCGTCTCGCCCAGCATTCGGGTGACTCTTCTCCATCCCACCTCCAAGCTCACCAGACCATTTCCCAACAAAGCTGGGTGTTCCACTTTGAGAACCTGTATCAGCTGCTTTGACGTATACACACCACTGCATATAAAATAGGAAACGAGGGACCTCCTGGCGCGGCCCAGTGGCTAAGACTTTGTGCTTCCGATGCAGCGGGCATGGGCTTGATCCCTGGCTGGGGAACTAAGATCCCACATGCCCTGAGGCACAGCCAAAACAAATGAAAACAAAAGAAAGTGCCTAGCAGATAGTAACCACTTGAAAATATTTTTTAAAAAGATAGATAACTAACAAGGACCTACTGTATAGTACAGGGAACTCTCTTCAGTACTCTGTAATGACCCATATGGGAAAAAGAATCTAAAACAGAGTGGATATATGTGTCTATACAACTGATTCTCTTTGCTGTACCCCTGACACTAACACATTGTAAGTCAGCTATGTGCTGTGCTCAGCTGCTCAGTCGTGTCTGACTCTTTGTGACCCCATGGACTGTAGCCCGCCAGGCTCCTCTGTCCATGGGGATTCTCCAGGCAAGAACACTGGAGTGGGTTGCCATGCCCTCCTCCAGAGGATCTTCCTGACCCAGGGATTGTACCCAGGTCTCCTGCATTGCAGGCAGATTCTTTACTGTCTGAGCCACCTATACTCCAATAAAGTTTTTAAAATAATAATAATTTTTTAAAAAAAATCCACATGTACTTCATTCATTGTAAGTACAGGGAAGATTCAACATGTATGGCTTCCCCAAAAACAGAAAGCTTAGAAAATAATACTCAGGATTCTAACAAAAATGAAGAGCACATAAAGACGACTTGGAAAATGTTTTGGTCCCTTGGAAAAGAACACCCATAACCTGATTCTTACTGTCACCCATTGGAGGCTCAAGCAATATAAAACTATCGGGAAAGCATATACATGGCATGGATCATCAAAGAGGGAAAATTTGTTGAGAAATGAAGGCAGATATGAGCTAAGCAAAGTAGAAGAGGCTTATGTGAAGAAAATGGTCTCCAGAGCCAACCTGTCCAGCCCGAGAGAGGACTTCAGCTCCAGAGAGGTCGTCGTCCCCTGGAGGAGGCGCAGAGGCCCTGAGCAGGCCAGGCCCCAGGCCTCAGGAAGGCTGCTGGGAGCTCCCGCTCCACTGGGCACCGCTCTGGGTGCCCTGACTCTCGTGCCACTGGGCCAACCCCGTGGACTATCCTGGCAGACCCTGGGGAAGGATGGACACCCTCAGGGAACTAGTAGCTCTCAGCCAGGGATCAGGAAGCTGACATTTGCCGGGCAGTGCTAGGCCCAGCTCTCTCACGCACCTTCAGTAGATGAACAGCTGTGTTTGTGCTCACATCACCCAGAAGGGTTGCCTTTAGGCTGACATTAATTTTGTCAACCTAAGCTTGATTTGCTGCTTGTTGACAGATCACCCTGTTCTGCATCGGCCTCCTTTCTTTTTCTGATTTTATTTGTTTATCGTTGGCTGGGGGGGTCTTCGTTGCTGCGTGCAGACTTTCTCTGGTTGCAGTGAGCGGGAGCTGCTCTTCACTGTGGTGCGGGGGCTTCTCATTGCGGGGGCTTATCTGGTTGTGGTGCACGGGCTTAGTTACCCCAGGCTCGTGGGATCTTCCCAGACCAGGGATCAAACCTGTGTCCCCTGATTTGACAGGCAGATTCTTAACCACCTGACCACCAGGCAAGTCCCCATCAGCCTCCCTTCTATAGACTACTGAAAAAAGTGGGGCAGGTCAAGAAGAGTGGCCGGGGATGAGTGGGCTAAAAGGTTACCCAAAGTCATGGCAGCAGTAATGAAATGAGAGCTGAAAGTATTGACGGAAGAGGGATTCTGTCGCGAGAAATGACGACAGGTGTTCACAATACTCCATCACAGGTATGAAAAATTTGGTGAAAATGGTTTGGAAAAGGGGAATAGCTTTAGAAAAAGACATTCCCATTTACTTTTGGTCTTGGAGATTTTCTTGTTTGATAGTTAAAGGAAAAGCAGGTACATGATCAAAAAACATTTTAGTTAGGAAATACAAAGACCCAAAAACTGAATTTATGGGTGTTCAAGATGGAGGTTACAGATGCTGTGCTTATTCCATTTAGAACTTTTCTACAAACCATAAATGAGTGATAGAGAATTAGACACACCCGAAGCATACTTAAGGCTCCTCAAGGAGAAAGGGAGAAATTAAAATGAGAATGTGAGAAAGTGGGTATCTGTATCTAGGGGCATTCAATCTTATTTTGAAAATAATGCAATTTTTCTGTTCATGCAAATAACACTTATTTTAGAAAAATTTGGAAAATGTAGAAAAGCATAAAGAAAATTTAAACTATAGCCACTATATTTTCCTGTTCTTCTATCTAGCTGTTTACTTATAAAATATACCTAGTTTTCTTATAAAATTGTGATTATAATGTACATTTTGTTGACAAAATTTCAATTAGCAATCAAGTTAAGAGAAAAGGAAACTTCATTTGAGCCAACTGAGGCTGATAACCTGGGAGACAAACTCTCTGAAGCTCTGAGCACTATTCTACCCGTTAAAAGTAGAAGATACAGTCACATGCATTTTCAAAACAAAGGATCGTACATCAAAATGACATATTGCTATTTTACATAGAGTTAACCAAGGTTAGAGAGTCCAGGTAAACAGGTAGAAAGGGAGCAGCAAGTCACCATGATCCCCTACAGCATTGGAAAAGAACACTATTCTTTTAAGAAGTTATATTCCTAGCATCAGAAGAAAGGGGGGGGAAATGCTCTTTACAGTTGAGCAAGCATTCCCATCTTTGAGGTGCTCTGGTTAATGTTTAATGCAAATACACACTGCACATTAGAGAGGAGGGGGGAGGCCCAGAGAAAGAGAACTTTGTGTTTGATTTGCCTTAAAATGTAAAATTTAGTTCATCAACTTATTACTTTCTGCAATTTGATTTATCATTGACCAGTATACTGTGATTATATATCCAGGTCAGTAAATACTCTCCTAAAATGTACATCTTTAATATCTTTATCATCTGATGTGCAATTATTTAACTGGTCCCCTATTCTTGGGTATTTCCATTCTTTCCATTTTTTCAGCATTACTTCTTTTATTTTTCAGTTGAAGTAGGGCTGATTTACAATATTGTGTTATTTTCAGGTGTATAGCAAACTGATTCAATTATGTGTATATATGTCAGACTATTTTCCATTGTGGTTATTAAAAGATATTGAATATAGTTCCTTGTGCTACACAGTAAATCCTTGTTATCTGTTTTATGTATAGTAGTGTGTATCTGTTAATCCCATACTCCTAATTAACCACCCCCCCACCCTTTTCCCCTTTGGTAACTATGAGTTTGTTTTCTCTGTCTGTAAGTCTGTTTCTGTTTTGTATATAGAGTCATTTGTATTATTTTCGTATATAAAGTCATTTGTATTATCTTGTGAAAGGGAAAGTCACTCAGTCATGTCCAGCTCTTTGCAACCCTGTGGACTATACAGTCCATGGAATTCTCCAGTCCAGAATACTGGGGTGGGTAGTCTTTCCTTTCTCCAGTGGATCTTCCCAACCCAGGGATCGAACCCAGGTCTCCCACACTGCAGGCAGATTCTTTACCAGCTCAGCCACAAGGGAAGGCCGTATTATTTTATAGATTCCACATAAATGATATTTGTCTTTCCCTACCTGACTTACTTAGTGTGTTATTCTCTAAGTCCATTCATGTTGCTGCAGATGGCAATATTTCATTCTTTTTAGTGGCTGAGTAATAAGGAACCAGAGATCAAATTGCCAACATCCACTGGATCATGGAAAAAGCAAGAGAGTTCCAGAAAACATCTATTTCTGCTTTATTGACTATGCCAAAGCTTTTAACTTGTGGATCACAATAAACTGTGGAAAATCCTGAGATGACTGACCACCTGACCTGCCTTTTGAGAAACCTATATGCAGGTCAGGAAGCAAAGTTAGAACTGGACATGGAACAACAGACTGGTTCCAGATAGGAAAAGGAGTACGTCAAGGCTGTATATCGTCACCCTGCTTATTTAACTTATATGCAGAGTACATCATGAGAAGCACTGGACTGGAAGAAACACAAGCTGGAATCAAGATTGCCCGGAGAAATATCAATAACCTCAGAGATGCAGATGACACCACCCTTATGGCAGAAAGTAAAAAGGAACTAAAAAGCCTCTTGATGAAAGTGAAAGAGGAGAGTTAAAAAGTTGGCTTAAAGCTCAACATTCAGAAAACGAAGCTCATGGCATCCGGTCCCATCACTTCATGGGAAATAGATGGGGAAACAGTGGAAACAGTGTCAGACTTTATTTTCTTGGGCTCCAAAATCACTTCAGATGGTGACTGCACCCATGAAATTAAAAGACGCTTACTCCTTGGAAGAAAAGTTATGACCAACCTAGATAGTATATTCAAAAGCAGAGACATTACTTTGCCGACTAAGGTCCGTCTAGTCATGGCTATGGTTTTTCCTGTGGTCATGTATGGATGTGAGAGTTAGACTGTGAAGAAGGCTGAGCGCCGAAGAATTGATGCTTTTGAACTGTGGTGTTGGAGAAGACTCTTGAGAGTCCCTTGGACTGCAAGGAGATCCAACCAGTCCATCCTGAAGGAGATCAGTCCTGGGTGTTCATTGGAAGGAATGATGCTGAAGCTGAAACCCCAGTACTTTGGCCACCTCATGTGAAGAGTTGACTCATTGGAAAAGACTCTGATGCTGGGAGGGACTGGGGGCAGGAGGAGAAGGGGCTGACAGGGGATGAGATGGCTGGATGGCATCACTGACTTGATGGGTGTGAGTCTGAGTGAACTCCGGGAGTTGGTGATGGACAGGGAGGCCTGGCGTGCTGCGATTCATGGGTTCGCAAAGAGTTGGACACGACTGAGCAACTGAACTGAATATTCCATGATGCACACACATACATCCATATGCCACATCTTCTTAAGCCCAGTTGTCTATTGACGGGCACTTGGGTTACTTTCATGTCTTGGCTATTTTAAATAGTGCTGCAGCAAACACTGGGATGCATGTATCTTTGCAAATTGTAGTATTGTTTATTTGTGGGAGCTTAAAAAAATGATGCAAATAAACTTATAGGCCCACAGACATAGAAAACAAACTTGCGGTTACCAAAGGAGAAAGGGGCAGGAGAGGGATAAAGTAAGAGTTTGGGATTAACAGAGAGATACATCACTGTCTATAAAATAGATAACCAACAGGGACCTGCTGTGTAGCACAGGGAGCTCTACTCAGTATTTTGTAATAACCTATACGGGAAGAGAATCCGAAAAACAGATATAAATGTATGTACAACTGAATCACTTCACTGTACACCTGAAACGAACACAACATTATAAATCAACTATACTTCAATAAAAAATAAAATAAGGGACAAAGAGTATAACACATGCTACAGAAAATCAAAATTAATGACATAGAGAACGGACTTAAACTCTCACAGTAAGCAGAAGAAAAAGACAGATCAACGCAGTTAGAGGATGACAGAAATAAGACTGACAACCACATTTCAATGTTGAACGCTGACGTTCCTGGCAGAGAGGCCAGATGAAACAGAAAATACTCCTGAGGAAAGAATATTAAAAGGAAGATTGGAATGTGGAGCTCCAGACAGCTCATCAGATTCCAGAAAAGAATGTAACAGAAAATAATCAACCCTGAAATACACATACAGCTGAGGTTGAAAGTGAAAGTGTTAGTCGCTAATCGTGTCCGACTCTTGGCGACCCTGTTGACTCTAGCCCACCAGGCTCCTCTGTCCATGGAATTCTCCAAGCAAGAACACTAGAAGGGGTAGCCATTCACTTCTCCAGGGGATCTTCCAGACCCAGGGATCGAAAACCTGGGTCTCCTGCATTTCAGGCAGATTCTTTACCATCTGAACTACCAGGGAAGCCCACAGCAGAGGTTACTTAATCTTGAATGGGCTCATCAAATGTACTGACAGGGGAGGCTATCATTGAGGACAAATACACCTGACTTAACCCGTGTCTGATGCTTGAATCTTCACACTGACTCCAGATGTGGGTGCTAGTGGTACCCCAGTCCTCAGACAGGAAAACCTAGGCCCACAGTTGTTACGTGATGAATGAGGGATACCAACCCAGATCCTGGATCATCATTAAACTATGGTGTCCCCCTAGAAAGGGAAGAAATATCAGTCTGGACAACACCGCATCTCAGTTGAGAAGATGCCAACCTAAAATTCTATAAAAAATTCTAAAATTCTGCAAAGAATTTGCTCCCCAGCCAAATGGTCATGTATGTCCTAGGCAATGTACGTGTTCAGACACATCCAACTTCTGTGACCCCGTGGACTGTAACCCATCGGCCTCTCTGTCCCTGGGATTCTCCAGGCAAGAGTACTGGAGTGGGTTGCCATCTCCTCCTCCAGGGGATCTTCCCAACCCAGGGATCCAACCCAGATCTCTTGTGTTTCCTGCATTGGCAGGCGGATTCTTTACCAGTCACACCGCCTGGGAAGCTCACAGGCAATATAAATATATTCTCAATTAGTCAAGAAAGTTAACTATAATGCAAACACTTCTTTTCTTTTGCAAAATTACTTCATTTTACACAGTTGAATTTCATGAAAGAAGATACCAATGTGCGTCATGGTGATATTTATTAATGTTAGGACTGTAAGAAGGTTTCTGGGGAAATTGCCAGTAGATCAGCAGCTTCTTCGAGCAGGGGTGAGTGTCATCCAGTCTTGGGATCCCACTCACTCCGTGGGTCATAGAAAGTCACACTGAAGGATGGAATGGCTTAGAACAGCCCAGATCAGTAGCAGAGAATCAGGGTCAGGTGAGGCCATCCACGTGTCATCGACTTCATTCCTACCAAAAAGGCACAGGCAACTGCAGCTACGCTGGCTCAGACATCATAGAGCAGCAGCTGCCAGCATGCTTTTTGGATCAGAGTGAAGAAACCAAGGCCCTACTTTGGGGCAGATGTGCACTCTTGCCTTGTGAGGTTTCTAACTTTGTGCTGAGCTGCCAGGACCACTTCAGGGTCACCTGCCCCACCCATCTTCTGGGCAAGGGTCCTTCAGCTGAAAGCCCAGCCTCTTAAAGGAGCTGGACTTGCAAGCTTAGCCCTCTGAAGAGTCTGCTCCCAGCCCAGTGAAGAGCTCTTTAGGACATCAAAAGCCCCATGTTCACTGGTGAGACAATAGCTGAGGTCCACTTGACCTTAGCATCCCTTTTGACAGCCCCAGTCACTGTTGACAGCCAAACATCTAGTCATTCTTGATTTGTTTCTTCAAGTTACTGAAGCCTTTTCCACCAGCTTCAGAGTCTCCTCCCTATAAGCCTTTGTTAGAGTCCGTCCAGTTGTATCTTTGGGCTCCCACTCATATTACAGAAGAGATGAAACTGAAATATCGGCATTGGTGTTAAAATGTTTTTCTTCACCTCACACACATCAGGATGGCTATTGTCACCAAAACAGAAAACAACACATTGGAACCTTAGGGCTGCTGCTGCTGCTAAGTCACTTCAGTCGTGTCTGACTCTCTGTGACCCCATAGACAGCAGCCCACCAGGCTCCACCGTCCCTGGGATTCTCCAGGCAAGAACACTGGAATGGGTTGCCATTTCCCTCTCCAATGCATGAAAGTGAAAAGTGAAAGTGAAGTCGCTCAGTCATGTCCGACCCTCAGTGACCCCATGGACCGCAGCCTTCCAGGCTCCTCCGTCTGTGGGATTTTCCAGGCAAGAGTACTGGAGTGGGGTGCCATTGCCTTCTCTGACCTTGGGGCACTATTGCCAAGAATGTAAATGGTGTGGCCACTAGGAAAAACAGTATGGAAGTTCCTCTAAAAAAACTTTTTTTTAAGAATTACTCATAGGATATATCAATTCCACTTGTTAGTATGCATCCCAAAGAACTGAAATCAGGCTCTTTGAGAGGGATTTGTACACCCAGTTCATAGCAGCATTATTCAGAAACGCTATGAGGTAGATGCAACCTAAGTGTCCATCAGCAGATTAATGGATAAACAAACTATACAGGCAGACCTTGGAGATATTACGGGTTTGATTAAAAGGCCACCACGGTAAAGCAACAAAGTGAATCAAGAAATGTTTTGGTTTCCTAGTGCATATAAAAATTATGGTTACACTATACTGTTGTCTGTTAAGTGTGTAATAATATCATTGTGTATAAAAAATGTTACATAAATTTAAATTTTTAAAAGCACTTTCTTGCTAAAATTGCTCATCATCGTCTGACAATGCTTGGTTGTCACAAATCTTCAATTATTAATAATAAAAATGTGATGTCTATGAAGTGCTGAAAAGTGAAGCACAATTAATGAGATATGTCTGTATATCTACACAGCAGAATATTATTCAGCTTGAGAAAGAAAGTAATTCTATCACTGGTTTTGAAGAAAGCAAACTTAATTCTAATTTCAATTAGATATGTAAATGTGTGAGAATATCCAGAATTTTTTTAAAAAAAGAAGTATATGTATTTGAGGAGGAAGAGCTGGGAGAATATCAATAACCTCAGATATGCAGATGATACCACCCTTATGGCAGAAAATGAAGAGGAACTAAAGACCCTCTTGATGAAGGTGAAAGAGGAGAGTGAAAAAGCTGGCTTAACACTCAACATTCAAAAAACTAAGATCGTGGCATCTGGTTCCATCACTCGTGGCAAATGGATGGGGAAAAAATGGAAACAGTGGCAGATTTTATTTTCTTGGGCTCCAAAATCACTGCAGACAATGACTATAGCCATGAAATTAAAAGCTGTTTGCTCTTTGGAAGAAAAGCTGTGACAAACCTAGACAGTGTTACTAAAAAGCAGAGACATCACTTTGCCAACAAAGGTTCGTATGATCAAAACTGTGTTTTTTCTAGTTATCATGTACGGATGTGAAAGTTGGACCATAAAGAAGGCTGAGTGTCAAAGAAATGATGCTTTCGAGTTGTGGTACTGAAGAAGACTCTTGGGAGTCCCTTGGACAGCAAGAAGCTCAAACCAGTCAATCCTAAAGGAAATCAAGCCTGAATATTCACTCAAAGGACTGATGCTGAAGCTCCAATACTTTGGCCACCTGATCCAAAGAGCCAACTCATTGGAAAGGGCCCTGATGCTGGGAAAGATTGAGGGCAGGAGGAAAAGGGGGCAACATAGTATGAGATGGTTGGATGGCATCACCGACTCAAGGGGCATGAGTTTGAACAAACTCTGAGTGAGAAATAGTGAAGACAGGAAAGTCTGGTGTGCTGCAGCCCATGGGGTCACAAAGAGTTGGACATGGCTTAGCAACTGAACACAATATATGTAGAATATTCCTACAAGTTTCTTATAAAACTGTAGTCTTTAAAAATTTGTAATACTCCTTTAGGAATAGATCAACAGAAAAAAATAGGAAGTCCCTAAATAGGCCCAAGTGTATTGGGAATTTGAAGTACAATCCAGATGGCATCTCAGCTCAGTAGAGAACAGATTATTAATATTGCTAGACATTGCTAACCCTTTTGAACATAAAGTTGCATACCACTAGTTTTATCAGATAAGTATCAGATGGGTTGTATTTGTCTGAAGCTGCTGCTGCTTAGCCGCTTCAGTCGTGTCCAACTCTGTGCAGCCTGTGGGCTGTAGCCCTCCAGGGTCCTCTGTCCATGGGATTCTCCAGACAAGAGTACTGGAGTGGGTTGCCATGCCCTCCTCCAGGGGATCTTCCTGACCCAAGGATCAAACCCAGGTCTCCTGTATCGCAGGCAGATTCCTTACTGCTGATTCACCATGGAACCCCATATTTGTCTGCTAGGGCTGGCATAACAGAATACCACAGAATGTGTGGCTTAAACATCAGAAATTTATTTTCTCACCCTTTTGGAGGCTGGAAGTCCAAGGTTAAGGTGTTGGCAACTTAGTTGCCAATTTAGATACTTGAGCAGTCTGTTGAAGCCTCTCCTGTGGCAGACAGCTAGCTGCCTTCTCACTCTGTCCTCATACAGCCTTTCTTCTGTGCTCATGTGAAGACCCTTCTAGGGTCTCTTCTTATTAACTCATGCAAGTGGTCATGTATGGATGTGAGAGCTGGACTGTGAAGAAGGCTGAGCGCTGAAGAATTGATGCTTTTGAACTGTGGTGTTGGACAAGACTCTTGAGAGTTCCTTGGACTGCAAGGAGATCCAACCAGTCCATTCTGAAGGAGATCAGCCCTGGGATTTCTTTGGAAGGAATGATGCTAAAGCTGAAACTCCAGTACTTTGGCCACCTCATGCGAAGAGCTAACTCACTGGAAAAGACTGTGATGCTGGGAGGGATTGGGGACAGGAGGAGAAGGGGACGACAGAGGATGAGATGGCTGGATGGCATCACTGACTTAATGGACGTGAGTCTGAGTGAACTCCGGGAGTTGGTGCTGGACAGGGAGACCTGGCGTGCTATGATTCATGGGGTCGCAAAGAGTCGGACACGACTGAGCGACTGAACTGAACTGAACTGAATCCTGTTCGATTCAGGTCCCACCCTTATGACCTCATCTAGCCTGAATTATAGTCATTCCTTCTTATCTGCAGGGGATTGTTTCCAGGACCTTCCTTAGATACCAAAGTTCAAGAATGCTCAAGTTCCATTTATAAAATGGTGTAATATTTGCATATAACCCACACTCTTCCTATCATATAGGTTTTGAGAAATATTTATTTGGCTGTGCCAGGCCTTAGTTATGACATGCGGTACCTTTAGCTGTGGCATGTGAACTCCTAGTTGCAGCATGTGGGATCTAGTTTCCTGACCAGAGAGAGATTGAACCTGGGCCCCCTACGTTAGGAGCACGGAATCTCAGCCACTGGACCACCAGGGAGGTTCCTCATATACTTTAAATCATCTCTAGATTACTTATAATACCTAATACAATGTAAATGCTATGTATATATTATAAATACAACATACACGCTATGTAAATACTTCCTGGTGTGCAGCAAATTCAAGTTTTGCTTTTTGGAACTTTCTGTTTTTCTTTTTTTCCCCCAGACATTTTCAGTTCATTGTTGGTTGAATCCACTGATACCAAATCCATGAATACAGAGGGCCAGCTATCTCCGTGGAGGCCCTGTCTCTAAATACAGTTAGACTGGGAATACTGACCTTAGAAATAAAAGTCAGCTATTTTACCAGCAAAGATGGACTTATCTGGAAATAGCAGACTTGCAATTCAGGAAGATCATGCTACAGCAGAAACAATGGGCAAGTCCAACAAACAAAGGAGAAGAATGTTATTTTATAGAGAAAAAGGAGAGTCCAGAGCGATGGTAGTGTCTCACTGGCCAAGTTGCTGGGGTAGTGGATTTCTTGTAGGAGATTCCATGTGCCTCTTTTCCTGCTGGGGCTTATAACTGATGATTCTTTTCTGTTGAGGATTCTTCTGCTGGTGTTTGAAACTGAAATGCTTCCTATAATTGACTTGCACAGTTCTGCCTGAGAGCTCCCCCTTCTGGCTTCCTCGCTCCATTTTAATAAGGCTGGTAAAGGCTGCAGCCCATGGGGTCGCTAAGTTGGACATGACTGAGTGACTTCACTTTCACTTTTCGCTTTCATCCATTGGAGAAGGAAATGGCAACCCATTCCAGTGTTCTTGCCTGGAGGATTCCAGGGACGGGGGAGCCTGGTGGGCTGCCGTCTGTGGGGTCGCACAGAGTCGGACACAACTGAAGTGAATTAGCGAAAGAACCTGCCTGCCAGGGCAGGAGACATAAGAGACTCGAGTTCAATCCCTGGGTCAGGAAGATCCCCTGGAGGAGGCGTGGCAACCCACTCCAGTATTCTTGCCTGGAGATTCCCCTTTATTAATGTTTTCAGGGGTTATGGCTTCAACGTGAGTCTGGGGAAACGTATTTCAGTCCATAACTTTAATCAAAGATGTAAATATTCCAAAACCATAAAAGTACTTGTAAAATAGGAGCAAATATTTTATATAATATGAGTTTGGGAAGGCTAAAGCATATTACAAAATCTACAGTTCATTAAATAAAAGTTTTAATTGCATTTTTTTTAAAAAAGTATATGGTAAAAATCTTCCAATCAACAAATTAAGAGAAACATTTGCTACCTGAGTAACAAAAGGTTAATATCTTTACATTTAATTTCTCTGAAAAAATAAGATAAAAAAACAGCCTCCCTTTTAAGAAAAAATAAAGCAGATAAAAAGGATCCTCCCTTTTTAAAAAAAAAAAAAGCACAACCGACATGAATAGGCAATCTGAAAAGGAGACATGTAAAGGGTCAAATATATGAAGAGACATTTAGCTTCAAAAATAATACAAGAGCAGCTTCCCGGCGGCCCAGTGGTTAAGGCCCTGCAGGGCCGCTGTGGGAGGCACTGCAGGTTTGATCCCTGGTCGGGGAACTAAGATCCTGCCAGCTGCATGGCATAGCCAAAAAAAAAAAACAGAAAATAACGCGAGAGTGGTGCCTCCAAAAAACGGTGAGATGCACTTGGGGAAGAAAAAAACTGAGATCCGGACAGTTGATGTTTTTAATTGTCTCTGAAATCCCGTATCGTTATCAACTATTAAAGGAAATGAGCAGTTCTTTGATAGTTGGAGTGGAAACCTACAGTCTTCCCAAACAGTGGTTTGTAATATGTATCAAAATGTTTATTGTGCATACTCTGACCCAGCACTCTCTCTTTTAGGGATTACCCAAAAGAGACAATCTCACAGTTAATGAAGGACTGTGAGAATTTCATCAGAACACTATTATAATGTCAAAAAATTATATTTTTTGTCCATCAGTAGGGATTGGTTGGGCTTCCCTGGTGGCTCAGACAGTAAAGAATCTGTCTGCAATGCAGGAGACCCAGGTTCAATCCCTGGGTCAGGAAGATCCCCTGGAGAAGGGAATCAACCCACCCCAGTATTCTTGCCTGTAGAATCCCATGGACAGAGGACCCTGGAGGGCTACAGTCCATGGGGTTGGAAAGAGCTGCAGACAATTGAGCAACTTAGCATACACACGGATTGGTTAAATAGTGTCAACAAAAATTAATCAGAAAGAAAGGGAAGATTTTATTAGAACCGAATTGAGGATTATAACCCGGGAAGAGCACCTCAGAAAGCTCTGAGGACTGTTCTGCCTGTTAGAGGTCAAAGCACAGTTATATAAGTTTTTTGAGTCAGAAGGCTGTACATCAAACAATGTGTTATTGACAGTTTACATAATCCTGGTCTGCAAGTACAAAGTGGTGGTGGGTCATGTGACCCCTATAAGGTCAAGAAGGCATGTCATCTTGTAGGAGTTGTCTTACTGATGCTTGTACATGAGTCCATTGATGGTTGGATGGCATCACCGACTCAATGGACACGAGTTTGAATAAACTCCGGGAGTTGGTGATGGATAGGGAGGCTTTGCGTGCTGCAGTCCATGGGGTTGCAAAAAGTCAGACACAACTGAGCGACTGAACTGAACTGAACTTGTTGATGCTAGGAGAATGTTGCACTTCATGGTTGAGCAGGTATTTCTGCCAAAGGGGAGGTTTGTGCAATGCATCATACACAATGCAGTGAGGAGAGAGAGACAGCCAAATGGCAGAGAAAATTTTTGTGTCTTAAGTTGTTCTTGTCTTGCCATAAAATACGCATTTTATTTCATCTAAGTTATATACAGTGTTACACTGTGTCATCTGATTAAATGATGTACATCTGTGTGCGCTGAGTGATTATAAAAGCACATTGCAGAACGGCATGTGACATTACATGTACAAAGATGGGCAGTAAGACGTCTGTAAAGATGTTCACCAAATGTTCTCTCCAAATGGCAGGGGTTCTGTTGATTTTTACTTCCATCTTTGTCCTGTGGGGTAATTTTACAAACAAATAAGGATTTTTATTGTCATAAAGGCAGTAGAGCTATTTCCAAAAGTCGAGTTCTTCCGGGAAATCGTGCCCCCCTGCAGAAGTGCTGCCTCCCCCAGCACTCCCTCCCTCCCTCCTCTGAACTTCTTTTTCTTATAGTTATTTATTTATTCTTCTGTGTTGGGTCTTAGGTGCAGCACAGGGGATCTTTGTTGGGTCATGTGGGATATTTTGTTGTGGTGCACAGACTCTCTGGTTGTGGCGGGCAGGCTCAGCTGCTACATGACATGAGGGATCTCAGTTCCCTGACCAGGAGCTAAGATCTGCGTCCCCTACAAGGCAATTCTCAACCACCGCCCCACCAGGAAGCCCCTCCTCTGGACTCCTTACCTGTGTAGTAGGAGGGTGTCTGAAGGGGGAGGGAGCCGCACGAGGTGACCTAGTGCAGGAGACAGAAAAGGGGGCTCCTCTGTCTGTTCCTCACAGGGTCTCCCCACCGCACCGCCAGCCCGAGCCGCTGTATTTCAAACCGGGGAGTGGTTTCTGACTACTGTCAGTCAGCTGGACAATTTAATTATTTGTACGTGCATTGCTCTTTTTGTATAGAATCTGTCTTCCTATCTCTTCAGGATTAACTGCCCAGTGCAAAATATGAGCATATTCTTATGGAAACACATTGCATAGAAATCATAGCTTATATTCCAGATTGAAGTGGAAATTTGGTTGGGGTTGTCTTTGTACTAATCATTTCCACCAGCAGCCTGGATAATCCAGAGCTATTTGCTGGAGCCAGCAGTAGAGTGTCCAAAAGTTATCATGATTCTTGTTTCACGTGTGTGTTTGAACCAGGGTTTTTTCCCCTCATAATTCTTCTAATAGATACATCTTGAACACATTGTTGTTCAGTCACTAAGCTGTGTCTGACTCTGTGAAACCGCATGGACTACAGAAGGCCAGATTCCCAGTCTTTCACCATCTCTCAAAGCTTGCTCAAACTCATGTCCATTGAGTCGGTGGTACCATCCAACCATCTCATCCTCTATCGCCCCCTTCTCCTCCTGCCTTCAGTCTTTCCCAGCATCAGGGGCTTTTCCAATGAGTCAGATCTTCATATTAGATGGCCAAAGTATTGGATCTTCAGCCTCAAACCTTCCAAAGAATATTCAAGACTGATTTCTTTTAAGATAGACTGGTTTGATCTCCTTGCAGTTCAAGGGACTCTCAAGAGTCTTCTCCAACACCACAGTTTGAAAGCATCAGTTTTTCCATGCTCAGCCTGTTCTTCATGGTCCAGGTCTCACATCTGTACATGTTATCCTTATTTTTTATAGCATTTCCTAAGAGTTGCAGCTGCACTGCCAGTTTGTGAATTCTTTGGAAGGAAAAAAAATTTTTTTATGGTTTTATTTTGCCAAGAGATAAAACATGTACTATTAAACTGGATCATGGAAAAAGCAAGAGAGTTCCAGAAAAACATCTATTTCTGCCTTATTGATTATGACAAAGCCTTTGTGTGGATCACAGTAAACTGTGGAAAATTCTGAAAGAGGTGGGAATACCAGACTACCTGACCTGCCTCTTGAGAAACCTATATGCAGGTCAGGAAGCAACAGTTAGAACTGGACATGGAACAACAGACTGGTTCCAAATAGGAAAAGGAGTATGTCAAGGCTGTATATTGTCACCCTGCTTATTTAACTTATATGCAGTGTACATCATGAGAAACACTGGGCTGGAAGAAGCACAAGATTGCCAGGAGAAATATCAATAACCTCAGATATGCAGATGACACCACCATTATGGCAGAAAGTGAAGAGGAACTAAAAAGCCTCTTGATGAAGGTGAAAGAGGAGAGAGAAAAAGTTGGCTTAAAGCTCAACATTCAGAAAACTAAGATTGTGGCATCTGGTCCCATCACTTCATGGCAAATAGATGGGGAAACAGTGGAAACAGTGTCAGACTTTATTTTTGGGCTCCAAAATCACTGCAGATGGTGATTGCAGCCATGAAATTAAAAGATGGTTACTCCTTGGAAGAAAAGTTATGACCAACCTAGATAGCATATTCAAAACCAGAGACGTTACTTTGCCAACAGACATTATTTTGTCCGTCTAGTCAAGGCTATGGTTTTTCCAGTGATCATGTATGGATGTGAGAGTTGAACTGTGAAGAAATCTGAGTGCTGAAGAATTGATGCTTTTGAACTGTGGTGTTGGGGAAGACTCTTGAGAGTCCCTTGGACTGCAAGGAGATCCAACCAGTCCATTCTAAAGAAAATCAGTCCTGGGTGTTCATTGGAAGGACTGATACTAAAGCTGAAACTCCAATACTTTGGCCACCTCATGTGAAGAGTTGACTCATTGGAAAAGACTCTGATGCTGGGAGGGATTGGGGGCAGGAGGAGAAGCGGACGACAGAGGCTGAGATGGCTGGATGGCATCACTGACTCGATGGTCATGAGTTGGAGTGAACTCCAAGAGCTGGTGATGGACAGGGAGGCCTGGCATGCTGTGATTCATGGAGTCGCAAAGAGTTGGACATGACTGAGAGACTGAACTGAATTGAAGTTTCTGAAGCCAGCACAGAAAATTCTGAAGCCAAAGTCAGTAGTTATTAAAACAAAAGAAGTAAGGCTTAAATATCATGGTGTTCCCTGTGAACAAGTTTTAAAAAAAGCAAAATTGGGGAGATCTTCATGTTCTGATAGATCACTGACGGATGATTTAAAGGATCTGGCGAAGTCCAGGAAAAGGGATATAATTAAGATAATAGGGACTTTCCTGGTGGTTAGGTGGCTAAGACTCCACACTCCCAATGCAGGTGACCAGGTTCAATCCCTGGCCAAGGAACTAGATTTCACATGCCACACTGAGAGTTCGCATGCCACTCGGCCAAATAAATATTTTTGAAAGATGTTAGATGATGTTACAGTAGAAAGAATGGCATTTCTAAAAAAAATTAAACATAAGTTATGTCATATGATCTAGCCAAAAGTCTAGAGGCAATGCTTGTAGAGTTTTGCCTTTTTCATATGTCTTGTCTATACTCTGTAGCAGCTCTTTCTTATTCCAGCTTCTGCCAGTTTAGCAATTGAGGTTTAACCCTTGTCTTCATTTCCTCTTCCTCTACCAGAAACATTCGTAGCCCTTTCCCACACCTTTAGACGTTAAATGATGCAGATGATAACATTCTACAATCAGATTTAGAGTAAAATTAAGAACAGGGGTGATGAATGAGCACTTCGAGAGACAGGTATCAGATAAAAGGAGAGAAATCTTTCAGTTAAATCAGAGAGTAGAATGTGAGTGGGAGAACAAGATGAAACATGCCTCTCAGTTCAAGGGGACATCGTGGGCGAGGGCACCTCGGAGATCAAATTGCCCTGATCACTTCTGAGAGAATACTTCTTGCAGAAGGAGAAGGGCGCAGCAGAGGATGAGATGGTTACATAGCATCGCTGACTCAGTGGACATGAATCTGAGCGAACTCCAGGAGCCAGTGGAGGGCGGGGCAGCCTGACGTGCCGCAGCTCATGGGGTTGCAAAGAAGCGGACACAGCTTAGTGACCGAACAAAAACCACTTCGTGTCTATGGCCCAAACAGCTCTCCCACCCTACCAAAAAGGAGCCGAATGAATAATGAAATAATAATACATGGTGCATATAATACATCTGTTGTGTCAGTTAGCCACAGACTACCAGGCATCACTGATTCCACAGGAGTGGACCCTGACTGCCCGGGTGACGGAGCTCAGCAGCGCTGAGTGCAGCCCGTCTGGGACGTTGTCTTCTGACTCATAAGCCCTGCTTCCTTTCTGAGATGATCACTGGAGCTGGAACCCACTTCTTAGGTTCATCTTTCACTCTGACATCAGTCCCAGGAGACCCTTCAGTGACTCACTAGCTTCTGTCACCACATAAATCACTCTCTTGGTGAGCTTGCAAAATGACTGAATTTTGGCTTCCCTTGTGGGAAATTGTGATGTGTCAAAGCCGAGAGGCGGTCAGAGTCATGTAGGACACACACCAACCTGTTAAAAGGGTTTGGTTAAATCAAGATCCTGGGTGGACCTGGGTTAATCACTCTAAACGAACTGAGAGCTTTGCGGTTCCTGATGGTGAAAGCTCTTACTTAGATTAACTTGGGGATATTAAAACTCTCTTTCAGGTATCTCAGAATTACCTCTTAATATGTGATCAAGTTTTACAGTAGGTCCTTGTTGGTTATCAGTTTTAAGTATAGCAGTGTGTACGTGTCAATCCCAAACTCCTGATCTATCCCTCCCACCCACTCTTCCCTGCTGGTGACCATAAATTCATTCTCCAAGTCTGGGAGTCTGTTTCTGTTTTAAGTTCATTCGTATCATTTTTTTTCTTTAGATTCTGCATATAAGCAATATCATGTGATGTTTATCTTTCTGTGTCTGACTTACTCGCTTAGTATGATAATCTCTAGGCCCATCTGTTACTGCAAATGTGCAATCAACTTTTGATGTGGAAAAAAAAACCTGTATGCTGGTGATAGTGAACAGCAGCTGATTCGCTAGTCTGGACGTTTGACTTTAGAATTCAGAGAAGGACTCTCTGTTATATGTGTTCACACATGTCTCCCACTCCCTCTGGTTTCCTCCAGGAATAACCTTACTCCCTACTAGATGGTCGTTGTGGCCTAGGACCCAATGATTGAGAATTGCCAGTACTGATCTAGTCAATACACAACATTTGCTGGAAACCACTAGAAGCCAAACGTCTGCTGTATCAGAATACCGTGGACTTCACTGATTCAAACAGAAATTCATTGGTCACAGCTCTGAAGGCTGGAAAGTCTGAGATCAGGGCACCAACAGTCAGGTTCTGGTGAGGCCTCTCTTCTAGGCTTACAAACGGCTACCCTCTTTTGATCTCACACAGAAGGGAGGGGGAGAGAGACCTTTTCTCTTACAAGAGCACTAATTTGTCACCTACCAGGGTTCTTGGCCTCTTTAATCAATAGAAATTGATCAGAGGCCAGACAAGAAATTCAAGCAAGGCTTGTCTGGGGCTCCTGCTGCAGCTGGTGGGGGGGGTCTGGAGGAGAGAAGTAACAGGTTTCCTCGCTTCCTCACTCTCATAGGCGGGGCAAGCCGGCTCCTTACATGGGATGAGGAGTGGGGCCAGAGGGCTGGTTTAGGAGGTTTGCCCACCGCATTGGTGCTGTTGTGTGCAAGAGGCACGCGCAGTACCCAGCGTTTGCTCCCAGCACCCTGGTTTGCTCCCAGCTCTTCAGGAGCGGCAGTTTGGTTTTGGTCTTTTCCTATCTTGTGTCCATAATTTGGCCCAGCTGGACATTGCGGCACAGTTATTTTCAGTCCCTTCTAGTTTCTTTGTCTTTCTGTGCTCAGGTGCAAATATTGCAGCAAAGGGTCCCAAGTCCCAGCCCGTCTCAATTCCATTCATGAAGTTCCAACCGCCTTGACCTAATTACCTACCAAAGGTCCCATCTCCATGGCACTGGAGATTTTGGTTTCACATATAAACTTAGAGGGTAGGGGTGAGGACACACACATTCAGCCTGCTGCTGCTGCTGCTAAGTCAAGTCAGTCGTGTCCGACTCTATGCGACCCCATAGATGGCAGCCCACCAGGCTCCCCCATCCCTGGGATTCTCCAGGCAAGAACACTGGAGTGGGTTGCCATTTCCTTCTCCAATGCACGAAACTGAAAAGTGAAGGTAAAGTCGCTCAGTCGTGTCCGACTCTTCGCAACCCCATGGACTGCAACCTACCAGGCTCCTCCATCCATGGGATTTTCCAAGCAAGAGTACTAGAGTGGGGTGCTATTGCCTTCTCCCACATTCAGCCTATAGCATAATTATTTGGAAGTATCTCGAGAATGCCCTTAAAACTGGTGTTAGGACTTCCCTGGAAGTCCAGTGGTTAAGACTGTGCTTCCAGTGAAGGAGGTCCAGGTTCAATCCCTTTCGATCCCTGGTTGGGTAACTAAGATCCCGCATGCCTTAGGGACAAAAAAAAAAAAACAAAACAAAACCCAAAGCCTAAAACAGAAGCAATATTGTACCAAATTCAATAAATTCTTTAAAAATAATAATAAAATTAAAAAATAATAAGTATTAGTCGCTCAGTCGTGTCTAACTCTTTGAGACCTGATGAGCTGTAGGGCTCCTCTGTCCATGGGATTTTCCAGGCAAGAACACTGGAATGGGTTGACATTTCCTTCTCCAGGGGATCTTCCTGACCCAGATATCAAACCCCAGTCTCCCACCTTGCAGACAGATTCTTTAAAAAACAAACCCAAACTGGTGTGTTAATCTCAAATAATATCCAACATTAGAAGAAAGAAAAAAAATTCACAAGGATTCACCCGGTAGCTTTAGCTCAGAATTCAGAGGTGAGGCCTAGACCTGTAATATCCTCAGGGTTTTATTAGGCATATAATTTCTTCTGTTGGCACTTGTATCAGATTTGACCTTGTGAAAGATATCATTGCACAGTGGGGGATGCAACCCCGCTGTGCTCTTGTGACTCTAATCCCGCTTCATTTTTTTGGTGGGGAAGGGAGGAACAGGCAGAGCCATCAAGAATGCCTGTGATCTATTCCAAGTAGTGTTGTTAAATAGACCAGGATTGCTGAAAAATCGTTGTGAGTCGCTGTACTTTAGATGCAAAGGATAAATGCAGTGGGTGTCACAGCCAGAATAGTAATTATGTCATCTGTCTTGTCCTAGAATGTGACTTAGTAATTGCAACATTTTCTCCCCATCATTGAAGCTTGTAATTATAGTGCAACAAATGGGATTATGTGCTAACTTGAGCTGTTTTAATCACCTCTTTTACTCTGAAATGTAATGGTAAAATTCCACAGTTGTTCCCTAGCTCCCAATTCTTTTCTCTTTTCAACATCTGTTATCATGTAACTCTTAACACTTCAGTACTAAGGAGAGGAGGCAGAGATGCTCTGGGCATTTTGTAACAGAGGACTTGAAGACAAAGCAGACTTCAGGCTTGATAAGAAAACATAAACAGTAACGGAGTTTTAAATTTCAGAATAAAGATCTCTCTTTGAAAGTAAATTGTCTATTTTATGTTTCAAACATGGCAGATGTTTCTAGGATATGGTGAAGTCTGCATGCGATATTTTATATACACTGAAGGAAACTTTGAACCTTAAAAATCAATCTAGGGCTGATTAAGGAAACCCTCCCTTTCAACCTAAGGAGTGGGTTTTTAGTTTAATTAATGCTGGGACACCAAACTGTGTGTTAGGGCGTCACCTTTCCTGCAGAAGGCTCATCAGGATGATCATCACATGTGTGTATCTTTTCAGATCCCATCCCCGCAAGCTTCAGGGGTTATGCAAGATACTTTGGTTACACTGGAGTAAAGGGACCTTGGACACTGCATGAAATAAAGCTGATGGCGAAGGTGGGAAAAGGTGGAAAACTCCTTTTGTTGTAAAATGACTTAACATGCTTATACTGTGCTGTAGGATGTTCCCAATAATTTGGGTGCATCTATAAAACTAATACTGTGTGGAGCCGACCCAGATCCATGCAAAACTGGGTGCTGATCGCTTGGTACCAGTACTAACAATTCAGTACAGGTGCTCCAGATGGAACTCTGCAATCCAGAGGCGTGTAGATATAAGCAAACACTTCTGTGACCCTGAAACAACAACGCGAGGCATTCTAAGAACAGCGTGTTTTCTTGAAAGAAAAATTGTGGCATCAAGCGCAGTATCACCTTTGATAGATGATAGAAAAAGCCCTAGGTTGGACCTGCTTAGAGCTAGCGAGGCCACATGTTAATGGCATGGTTGTAGACCCGGCTGTGAGGGGAGCAAATACACAACCGTGAGCCCTGAAGGAGACCAGTTTTAACTCACCTCTGGAGGGCGATCCCTAAAGCCCCATTTTTTGAACCCCTCCTCCCATGCCTTGGCCTGATGGTTGAGGATGCAGCGCCCCCTTGCGGTGAAGTCGCTCTCAGAAAATTAGTCAATCTGCCCACAAGGCGGACAATGGCAGCCCACTCCAGCACTCTTACCTGGAAAACCCCATTGACAGAGGAGCCTGGTGGGCTGCAGTCCATGGGGTCGCTAAGGGTCGGACACGACTGAGCGACTTCACTTTCACTTTTCAGTTTCATGCATTGGAGAAGGAAATGGCAACCTACTCCAGTGTTCTTGCCTGGAGAATCCCAGGGACGGGGGAGCCTGGTGGGCTGCCGTCTATGGGGCCGCACAGAGTCAGACAAGACTGAAGCGACTTAGCAGCAGCCCACAATGAATGGATGTTGACAAGCATCTGAACAAGTAAATTGATCAAGAGGAAGGAAGCTGTAATAATATTTAGCAAACCAAAAAGCCAAAAAAAAAAAAGTGATAATATTTAGTAAACCAAAAAATACCTGCTAATGATATTTGCAAACTTCAGACCAGCTGGATCCTGTTGTTGGTAGGTAAACTGAAGAAAATTAAAATGTTTTGATTTAATTTGGACATAGGTGGAGTCGAAGCTGGCAATGCCAAACCAAAGGTGGTTAGCACCATCCGTTGACAGGCAGAGGGCAATGTGTTTGCAGAGAAGATGGTGAAGCAAAGCACTGTTTAACTGCTTAAGCAGTTGCGTTAGGTGGGAAGGACTGGCTGGCTGTTGGCGGTGGTCTTAAGTTTCACTTTTCAAGTTCTCTGGCTTAGGCGTTAGTTTACAAAGGCTGTGCTGCGCTCAGTTATGTCCAGCTCTTTGGGACCCTGTAGACGGTAGCCCACCTGGCTCCTCTAGTCCATGGGATGTTCCAGGCAAGAATACTGGAGTGGGTTGCCATTTTCCTCCTCCGGGGGATCTTTCTGACCCAGGGATTGAACCTGGGTCTCTTGTATCTCCTGCCTTGGCAGGCAGATTTTTGACCACTAGCACCACCTGGGAAACCCTTAGTTTAAAAAGGCTGCTACTAAGGAATTAGCGCCAACCCAGTGTAATAGCGTCCTTGTTGATATACTAACAGCATGCAGGTCACAGCCTAGAGGAAGGAGTCTCAGAGCAACATTGGAGCATCCATCCAGGCCAGGGCAAAGGAGGAGGAAGCCAGTCCCAGGTGCTGACACTCAGCCGTTACGGTTTTCTTGGCAAGATTGTCCATGGGGGGCTTCCCTGGTGGTCCAGGGGTTAAGACCCCATGCTGATAGTGCTGTGGGTGCAGGTTCAATCCCTGATCAGAGAACTAAGATCTGACATGCCGTGCAGCATGACCCAAAGATTATTTTTAAATTGTCCCTGGATTAAACAAATGACCTAAGAAATGTTAGTTGCAGGACTTCTCCTTCTGGTCACATGAGTTCCCAGGTAGCTGGTCTACAAACAGAGTGTGCTGACCCAGCAGACAAGAACTTTCCAGGCCACCTTCCAGGTACAGTTCTCATGAACAATTAATCAGGCAGCTGCTGTAGTATTTAGCTTCTGTAGCCAGACTGCTTAACTTCAATCCTGGTCTCTCTCTTACCAGTTGTATGAACTTGGACAGATTTCTTAACTTTCATGCCTTAGTTTCCTCACCTGTAAAGTGACTTTAACAATAGTATTTAGAATAATTAAATGAGGCCAGACATATAATGGGGCTTCCCCGGTGGCTCCGTTCAGTTCAGTCGCTCAGTCGTGTCCGACTCTTTGCATCCCCATGGACTACAGCACACCAGACTTCCCTGTCCACCACCAACTCCCGGAGCTTACTCAAACTCATGTCCATCAAGTTGGTGATGCCATCCAACTATCTCATCCTCTATCGTCCATCTCTCCTCCCGTCTTCAATCTTTCCCAGCATCAGGGTCTTTCCCAGTGAGTCAGTTCTTTGCATCAGGTGGCCAAAGTATTGGAGCTTCAGCATCAGTCCTTCCAATGAATATTCAGGACTGATTTCCTTTAGGATTGACTGGTTTGATCTCCTTAGAGTCCAAGGGACTCTCAAGAGTCTTCTCCAACACCACAGTTCAAAAGTGTCAGTTCTTTGGTACTCAGCTTCCTTAATGGTCCAACTCTCACATCCATACATGACTACTGGAAAACCCATAGCTTTGGCTCAGTGGTAAAGAATCTGCCTGCCAAGGCAGGAGATGCAAGAGACGTGGGTTTGATCGCTGGGTCAGGAAGATCCCCTGGAGGAGGAAATGGCAACCCACTCCAAATTTCTTGCCTGGAGAGTTCCATGGACAGAGAAGCCTGGCAGGCTACAGTCCATGGGGTCACAAAGAGCTGGGCATGACTGGGCATGCACATACACACAAGACATATGACAATGTGTTTAGCCCAGGGCCTGGCACATATTAATAATAAGGACTCAGTTCACGTCAACTATTATTTTGATTAATGATTTTATATGTTTGTCTCTTGAACTTGTTTAATATGGATCTGCCACAAGATATGAGCCATTCTTGGCTTGCTAGAAAATCATGTCTCTCGGATCAGTTGGCTGGAACCAGCCTCTGGATAAAAGGGGCGGGTTTACCAGGGTAGCTGCCCCATATGGAACTGGATGGGTTGGGGTACTCAGACACCCCGTCTCCGAAGCCCTGCAAAGGTGTGCAGCCGTGCTTTTGTGATGTTTTATCACACCTTGATTGTTTTAGTAATGTTACAATTTTTGAGTCTTCTCAGACTCCTGGAAAGCAAAAGTCTTGCCTTATTTTTTCCCCGATAACCTCTCAATTAGCCGAAAGATTGACACACAGCTTCCTAGATGAAATTGTAAGGTTTATAGAGAATTCAGAATGAATGGAAGCATGTCCTTGTCCCCAAAAGTGAAATAGATGGGAAAAATGAAAACTAGAGATAGGGGATGATGATATTAGGAAATATATATTTTATTTATTTATTTATATTTGGCTGTCCCGGATCTTAGTTGTGGCATTTGAACTCCTAGTTGCAGCTTGTGGGGTCTAGTTCGCTGCCCGGGGATCAAACCTGAACCCCTGTATTGGGAGCATGGAGTTTTAGCCACTGGACCAGCAAGGAAGTCCCAAGACATTCTTAAATGAAGCATCTGGAAGAACTCACTGAAGTTAGAGCTAAGAGGACCTGGCTCTTAGGGGAGGAAGATAGATGCTCGAACGTCTCCACCTTCTTGCTCATGCTGGCCTGGGGAGTGATCAAGACTGGTTCACAGTGGTTGTGGGAGGAGCTGTTGGGTGAATTCTGTGATCACCCTAATGCAGTGGCCGTGGAGAAGACCCCTTGCCTCTGTGGGCTGAAGGAGATGCCTGGAGTAGAGAGGAGGAGATTGCGACCCAGGCAGTCAGGGGAGAGCCCTTGGCTTTGGTTCAGAAGGTGACAAGCCTGATGCCCGGCTCAGGCTCCACACCCAGGCACTCACGGTGTGATTCTGGGTTTTTGTATGTCTATCAAGAGTTTTTTAAAAAAATACATTTATTTCTTTGGCTGCACCAGGTCTTTGCTGTGGCACGCAGGATCTTTTAGTGGCGCCACATGACTAATAATAGTTGCAGTATGTGGAATTAAGTTCCCTGCCCAGGAATCAAACCCGGGCCCCCTGCATTAGCAGCGCAGCACCTTAGCCAAGGACCACCAGCAGAGTCCCTCCATCACACCTTTGTGGGCTGCAGAGTCAGCTTCCCTGCTCCTGTTCTCGAGTCCCTTGTGGTGGCCTCATAGGTCCCCTGCAGGCCTATATTTGTGGCCTCCACCTCACCTGGGAGATCCCTGTGTGGGTGTCCTGTAAATCCCTGCAAACTTCATTCTCATTCAACCCAACATCCATTTTATTTAGGCTCTGCAGTACTGCCCTGGTGCTATCAGAGCTAAAACTACAGACCGTTTAGAGTAAATAGGATCTTGGATATAGCTAACTCTCCCAATGTTATAAATGAGGAAGCTAAAGCTCAGAGAATTTGAGTGACTTACCTAAAGTCGCACAGTCATCTTGGGGCCAAGATGGACAGGGAAGCTTGATGCTCCATTCCACACTCCCAGCAAATGTAGACTTCGTCTGGATTTAGGTCGACTCATTGGCTCAATTTTTAGTTGCTTCATTAGAAGGAAACATTTATTACATATCTCTACTAAAATTGTTATATTCTAGCCACTGCTGAAATAGGTCAATCGGCTGGAAATTAGAAGATTTTCTATTAAATTTTGGAAGAGGGGCGGTTGTTTTTTTTTAAGTTTTGAGCATTGGTGACATTGTTTTTGTTTTGCTTTTAATATTTATTTATTTGGCTGTACCCGGTCTTGGTTGTAGCATGCGAGACTTTTATTAATAGTTGCAGCATATGAACTCTTAGTCGCAGCATGTAGGATCTAGTTTCTTGACCAGCGATTGAACCCAGGCCCCGTGTTGGGAATGCGGAGTCTTAGCCACTGGGCCACTAGGGAAGTACCAACAGCCAATTTTTAAAACCTGGATGGAAGGTGTATGGCTTGTGTGTAGTGGGGACCTTCAAACAACCTGCAGCATGTTTATCATTGTGGGGAAGATTTAGACACTAATTGCAAGAAAAGGATTCCTTTTGACTGCCATGTACTCACTGCAGCCTGTAGCCTCTAACAGGCACTTACAGGCCGAACAAGCTAACCAGCAGGACGATTCGATACGCAGACCAGTCATTTACTAGACTCGTGACCTAGACCACAGGCCCAGTGAGCTGGTCCCTTCCTCCTCTTAGCAAACGCTTCCCAGCGCCTTGCCTACTCCCACCTGCTTCTCCCCTGGAGCTCCTGGAGATTACCTGGAAGATAATTTGATCCACAGCTGCCAAGTGTCAACAGGCTCCAGAGAAGCCTGAAAGGAAAAGCGAAGAGGTTTCTGGGGAGGAGCAACTCTCTCCTCGGGAGTGGCCGTTCCAAGTTCAGTGTGGGCTTGTGTGTGGCTTACGTGTGCGTGTTCTCTGTAACGTGCTTCTGATCTGTGTTCTCCTGGGGAGGATCAAGTGCCTGGGTTGGTCATGAGAGTGGATTGCAGTAAAACAATAACACTAATAATAATAATTACAACCACATTGGCTTGGCCAGGGCCAGAAATTGGCTTTATCTGTCTAGAGGTAGTTTTACAGGGTCACTGGTGAGGTCCTGGCCTGGAGCCTTCGCTCATCACTCAGTTCCGAATAGGACTAGATGTCTAGACCTTCCTGATGGTGCCTCATCCCTCTCCTGGTATTGATCTACTCCGCTACTGGGTGGCACCTCTTTCTGTCACCTAGTCCAAGCTCGTACTGTTTGACCCATGACAGGCCACTAGGTCGAGAGATCAGTTGTCAGGGCAAAGAAGAGTGACTTTATTCGGAGAGCCAGCAGATAGAGAAGATGGTGGACTGGTCTCCCAAAGAACCATCTTCCCTGAATTAGAACTCAGGTTTCTTTTATACTAAAGGAGGAGAGAGGGTGGCTGGTTATTGCAAAATTTCTTGGTATTGGAATCCTTTGTTCTCACAGCTGTCCACATAGCTCTGGTCACAATATTCCCAAAAACCTCCAACAAGATAAATGCTCTTCTCTGTTCTGCAACTTTCTATCTCTCTGTGAATGGGAAAGTGTTATACTTTTAAAAGTCAGAGCCTTGAGAATGGGCTCTCCTGTATATTTCGGGAGGAGCATTCTTTTATGAAAGGTGCAGGGCCTGCATGATGAAGCACAGATAACAGGGCACGAGGGTTAGAGCTAAAGGAACAGACCCAGTGTGGAGTCAGGCTTGCTCTTCTCTGTCACATATGCTCAGAGGCAACTTTCAAATCCCGTCTCCTCTGGATTTGCACAAGCCCTCCCTCCAGGCCTCGGAATGGCCTTGTCACTGGCGGTGCACGCAGCCCAGGCTGTCCTCAGGCTTGTCCACTCTCCAGACCGACAGCTCCGCTTGGACCCACCGTGAACTGGCCTCTAACCTTGCACCTGTGCTGTGTACCCCCCAGGTCTCCCAGGCAGCGGCGGACCTCCTGGCCTACTGTGAAGCTCATGTGCGGGAGGACCCTCTCATCATCCCAGTGCCTGCGTCAGAAAACCCCTTCCGAGAGAAGAAGTTCTTTTGTACCATCCTCTGACTCCATTTGTTATGAAGACGGCTCCTTTTCTGTCTGTAAAATCCCTGGTAGAGACCACGCATGCTCTTAGCTTTAGGGAGCTCTGCCCACACCCCTGCCCAACCAGCGTTATCCTGCTGCCTGTCTTTTCATTGGTTTTCTTCATTGTCTGCAGTTTCACCTTTTCTTTTCATGTTTCTGTTATTTTCATTATTAGAAAAGAAAATACACATTTTTTATAGCCAAATAACAAATGTGCCAAGTTAAAAATAAGTATGGGTGTAAGGGCTTAAATTTTTAAAACATCAGTTCCCAAGTTTACTTACATCAAGTTTATACATTTCAGTGGATAATTTATTGAGAAGAGAAAAGATACTCAACAAGCCCCCCATTTACCTATCATTTAGTATCAAATTAGAGCATTCTGACCAACTGAAGTCCAAGGGTAAAGGTTCCATCTCTCTTCCTGGAGAAAGTTCTGGAAGTTTTCTGTTTCCTGCTTGTCCATCATCCTGTTTAAAAAAGAAAGAACCCACATCACTGGATGGTTTTCTAAATGGGTCATCTGGGGCCCTGTGACTCAGCCCCAGATAGAGAGCCCAGACCCCAGTTTCCCACTGATTGTCATTGATTCCCTTTGTAGGTGGTCCTTCTGCAAATGTAGGTGTTAGGCAGATATTGGAGTGAGCTTAACTGTAAATGTGGCCCCACTACTTCTCTTTACGTGCTCCAGCCAAGCAGGCCAGGGGCACATTTCTTCTCTCCAAATACCACTTCATCCTGCTTCCTCCCATTCTGGCTCCTGCCCTGCAGGGGCTGCATTAATGAGGGCCTGTTCTGGGCACAGCACTGGGCCCTGCAGGGTTTCACCTGGGTGGCCCCTGCCCCAGAGGCGAGTCAGGGGCGCAACTCACCATGTAGCATCCATGATCGAAGCATTCACATGTACCCACTTACTTAATCCTCCAACTACATACATCTGTTCTGAAAAGAGGAAAACTGAGGCACAGAGAGACCGTGTAGTTTCCCCAAAGCTATAGATAGTAAGCCAGAAGGCTGGGACCAGAGAGTCTGACTCCTAAGCCCCTGAGTTCCACTGTCTTCCAGCCCTACCTGTTTGCAGATAGGTAGGTAGACCTGAAAACAGCCTGAGCCATGTGCCATGAAGCACCATCGCTGGGGCCTGCTCAGCAGCACACTTCTCTTACCATCTTCCCTGGGAGCAGACATGTCAGTCCCATGTTCTGACAGCTTATGGAAAATGATATGTGGGTACCCACGTGGAAGGCTAGACAGCTTTTGATTTTTCTGAGACAAACTTGCAGGTTCTACCTAAAACAAACTCCTATCACTCCAATAAAGGAAGGGACTAAAAACCACAGGGCAGAGAGTGAGTGCTCTGTCCAAGTTTGCCCTGTTCCATTTGTTTGGGAACTTCCACCCTGGCTCTGGCGGTGGCTACACTGTGTGATTCTAGGCAAGCCACTGTACGCCTGAAGCATTCCAGTCTGCAGATTGTGGATAGTGGGTAGTTATTCCTCCTGTCCATCATAAAGGAGATCAGTTCTGAGTGTTCATTGGAAGGACTGATGTTGAAGCTGAAACTCCAATATTTTGGCCACCTGATGCGAAGAGCTGACTCATTTGAGAAGACCCTGATGCTGGGAAAGATTGAGGGCAGGAGGAGAAGGGGACGACAGAGGATGAGATGGTTGTATGGCAATCAGCAACTCAATGGACATGAGTCTGAGTAAACTCCGGGAGTTGGTGATGGACAGGGAGGCCTGGCGTGCTGCGGGTCATGGAGTTGCAAAGAGCTGAATGCGACGGAACTGACCTCCTGTCTTTGCTCTAAGACAGGGGGAGGTGCTACATAGATGAAAGTTCTGATTATCATTTAAAACAAGTAAATGTACTAATTGCCAGGATATAGTATAGGGATCTAGAATGTGTGAATTCAAAGATCCATGGTTCAGTTGGAAGAATCATGTAAAATCACCTGCAAAAAAGGCAGATATAATTTTCAGATCAATTAGTGACTTGCTACCTTTGTAAATGATTTTAGTACATTTTTATTCTTTGCTTCTTTTGTTGAAATCAATTCTTCATTTCATGAAAGCTCCCTGACAATACCAGTGCTGTTAGGAAGCTGTGTGCTCAAACTATAGCATAATTGTATGCTGTCGTGATAATATGACTTCCAGTCTCCCTCTGTTTTGGTTTATGACCAGGATCTCTTTATCCTGTGGTCCATGTCAACATCATTAACTTGATCAAGCAAAGTGCAATCCATAAAAGCACATCAGAGAGACTGGGAAAGTGGGACAACACAGAAATCAGCTAAACCAGGTCAAGAAACAACTCATGCGCTCCTCGACTTCACCAAACTCCCTTCCTTTTGTTTTCACTTTCATGTTCTTTTCCCTCTTCTCCTGTCTGCCTTGCATCCCACCATGAAATGCTTTTTGTCCTTTCACTACACCTTTTCCTTTCAAACCTGCAGCATTTTGTGTGGCTTGCCCCTTCTGATGTATCCCTGAACTCAGTGTTGCCCTTAAGGGCAAACTCATGCACATGGGCTGTGAGACACACGAATGTGTGGATGAGACCCTCCCCCGAGCAGAAGTAAGGATCCGATGAAGCTGGCTGTAGTGAGCAGTTGTCATGTGGTGTTTCCAGCTTGACTTTCTAGTACCTGACCCCTTTCCTAAAGGGGGAAATCATGAAATCACCCCATATAAACAAATGTAGTGGGATGCAGTGCCTCTCGCACCATGGATGCTGAAGTGGGAAAGCCTTCCCTGTCTCAGGTGCATCCCCTTCTCCAGCACCAGACTGACCAGGCAGTGCCCAGTGACCTAGGGTGAACTCCTTGGACTCCCATGCTTAGGACTGTGAGTTTGGTGCAAGTGACACAGAAATTAAGGGATGCTGAAATTCATTTCACTGGAGCTGTGATGGTCCAGGAGTGGCAATGGTCCATCATGAAGGTTCCCAAGACTGGCAGGCTGCAGGGGTGGTGTCCACTGGTAGTAGTGTCTAGGGATGACAGAGTCCTGAGCAGATTTTTTTGCTTCGTTCCTAGGCCCCACTGAGCTGTCTTGGCCCCCACCTGTCTTCCTAACTCTCCTTTCTAGCTTTCTGTCAGTTTGGTGAGCATTCAAGCTCCATCCAATAAATTCCTCATTCTTCTGTGAAATAGCCTGGGTTAAGTGTACTTATCATATGACCTAAAGACTCCCTTCCTAGGTGTCTACCGAGAAGAAATGTGTATGTATATTCACCAAGAGAAATGTACTAGAAAATTCATAGAAGCACTGTTCATAATAACCCCAAACTGGAAAGTACCCACATGCCCATGTTGAATGGATAAACAAGTTATAGTATATTCACGCAATGAAGCCCTACACAGCAAGGGGTACTCCTGCAGACACACACGCGACACTGTGTGAGTCTCACAAGAGGAGGCAAATCCGTACTGTATAGCTCTGTTTACATCAAGTGAGAAACCTGGCCAAGCTGTTTGCAAGTAGTTATGTCAGTTACCCTTGTGGGGGCACAAGGGTGTTCCTTGGATGTTCTGTTCCTTGATCCGGTTGCTGGGTCACTTGGGCATGTCTGTTTTGTGAAAATTCTTTGAGCTGTACACTTGTGGTTTGTGCCCTTTTCTGTATGTATGTTGTACTTCAATAAAAAGTATGCTTAGCAATTGAGAATCCTATGGTTATTTCCCGTCCGCCCCACCCCCCGACTGTTTTTTGACAGCTCAACTTTTTACTCCTCTTTAGGTGTAACATCATTAGTGGGACATTTAAGTATGCGATAACATTCTGAAATACAAAGTACTTGTAATCCACAGCTCTCTGGACGGAGAGTAGCTCCCAGAGTATTGCAGACAGTGCCTTTGAACGGGGCATGTGAATGCCATGTATGGAATCTGTGTTGTTGGGAGAACAGTGAGGACGCCTCCTGGGATTTCCCTCTTGGCTCAGCCTCTCTGTTAGTGAGGCTGATGACTTCCTCTCAGCCTCTCCTGCCTTCTGACCACTGGAATGAATGGATAACAGGCCACGAAGCCATGTTACCAGACACCACCTCTGGAGCAAAGAGCTCTACAGGCATCAGCTGGCTTTGCAATGATTCATCTTCTGAATGAAACCCAGTGTCCCAGGCAGCCCGACCCAGAGATACATGGAGGGAAATTCAGCTCCCTTGACTCTGCCCCCGCCCATGGGAATGCTGGGCCCCTTCCAAACCTCTGATTGATTCTGAGCTCCTTGTCTCAGCTCCCAGGTGGCCTGGCCTTTCTCCTTTGTGCAGCTCTGATGCATCAAATCCCAGGCTGATCCCAGAGCCACTTCATGCTGGGACTCCTGCCACACGAATCCACAGGTCTTACCTTTGATGCTGAGCACCAGCCCCACAGAACTCAACAAGGAGTCGGAGTCAGCAGCAGCTTCCCTCCAAGGGAGTCATGGGAAGAGAACCAACCAAAGGTCAGAGGGAATTTTGTTCTGATGATTGTTCCAATTTGACATGGGAATAATGACAGCTAGTGCTGGGGACTCCCCTGATGGTCCAGTGGTTTAGACTCCATGCTTCCCGTGCAGGGGGCATGGGTTCAATCCGTGATCAGGGAACTAGAGATCCCACAGGCTGTGTCATGTGGCCAAAAAACAAAGCCAAAACAAAAAACAGCTGGTGTTTTGACCTGAGGAGAAGATGGGCTGAGGTCATAGATTAGGCAGACTTCACCCCTGTACCTCATCTTCAGCTCTTCAGCGTGGTGGGAGGACGCCAGGGCACAGGCCGTTTCTCCAGCCTGCCCCATGTCCCAGCTCCTTCTCCCAGGGCGCACACCACTCTACCCTCCCCAGGGTGCACAGCCAGAGCAGGAAGGGTGGGGAATAAGCTGGAGGTCTGCCCAGTTTCAATGTCCCTAAAGATACATGTGGATGAGCTGATGTCAACTCCCGCTGGTCAGGACCTGATACTCCATCCAATTTCTGATAAAAACCCTTCACACTTGATTCTGTGTTAACTGTTAATAAGTTACTGATTTATAAGATGTTCGGGTCCATGCATGGTAGTTAACCAAACGCTGAAGTAATTGTGACCACTTACCTTTAGATAAACAACAAGGTCCTACTGTATAGCACAGGGAACTGTTCCATATCCTGTGATAAACCGTAATGGGAAAGAATAGGGGAAAAAAGTGGCTGAGTGCACTCACACACGCGCATGTCCAGCTCTGTAGGTCCCATGGACTATAGCCTGCCCAGCTCCTCTGCCCGTGGGATTCTCCAATCGAGAACACTGGAGTGGGCTGCCGTTTCCTTTCCTCCTCCAGGGGATCTTCTCAACCCAGGGATCGAACCTGCATCTCCTGCTTTGGCAGGTGGAGTCTTTATCACCAGTGCCACCTGGGAAGCTCATATATATATATATATATGGTGGGCTACAGTCTATGGGGTTGCAAAGAGTATAAGCGAGTTACTTTACTATCCAGCAAAAACTAACACAACAGTGCAAATCGGTTGTACGTCAACAAGATAAAGATTCTCCAGTGACATAGAATGGCCTTTTCTGTGTGTGCGTGCATGCTCAGTCGTGTCCAACTCTGTGCAGCCCCATGGACTGTAGCCCACTAGGCTCCTCTGTCCGTGGAATTTCCCAGGCAAAAATACTAGAACAGACTGCCATGCCCTCCTCCAGGGGCTCTTCCCAACCCAGGGATCAAACCTGAGTCTCCTGCATTGGCAGGTGGAGTCTTTACCACTGAGCCCTTTGGGAAGCCAGAATGGCCTCTTAGGCCCTACTTAATCTCCAAAGTCACTTTCCCACATCACCGCCCACAAAACCCGGTGCTCCATCTACACTGGTCGTTAACTCAAGTCCACTTCACTAGCCCTGTTCCCTGCTGCCACGGGGTTTTTGCACCTGCTGCTTCCTCGGCCTAGGACATTCTTCATTCCTCTCTTGGTTTTCTTCTTCAGAGCTCAAGTGCAAAGGTGCCAGCCTTCCCTGAACCCTCTGACCAAGTCAAATCTATCTGTAGGGTCTTCCTGTGCTCCGAAGCAGTCTGTCGTTGCTGCGGGTTCACATCTGCACGTGTGGCCGCTCAGTGCCCGTCTGCCTCCCTGACCACACCGTCAGCTCCACGAGGGCAGGGTTTTATCCCCGGCCCCCGACATGTCACCTGGCACACGATGCAAGCCGGGCAAGTAAGAGCCCAGTGAACGAGTGGAAGTCACTACCGGTACTTCTGTGACCCTGAGGGTGTCTACTTAGAAGTCCTCATAAGCTGCAAACCAGTGTGAATGAACCCTCAGCAGACACTGAAATAATAACCAAGGGGAGGAAGGAAGGAAACCACTATTTGCTGAGAGCATCATTTATTGCAAAGGAAAAAAATGTGCTCGACCAAGGTGTTCACATTTTAATCCTCACAGCAACTGTGTTGTAAGATTAATTATCCTCATTCTGTAGATGGATATTCCTTAGATCTATGTGAGGAAACTAAGTTTGATTTAAGTAACTCATCCAGTATTCAACAAGTACTAAGTGACGCCTGGAATTCTGGTCAGTCCTTCTAACTTACCACCACCAGAGCATCTGTAGTCAAATCAAAGAGTATAAGAGTTTAAAGGTTTTCAGATCCTTCACTCTGTGTTTTTAAAAAAAGCTACTAGGAAACCTGGGAGAATGCTTGTTTTAAATTTTTAATGGTAATTTTTATTTGTCTTTCCAACTGTATCTGAACTTCAGATTTCTGCTTGTTTTTCCATTTTCGGTCTGCCTATTTTGGGGGCCATGCGCTGCACCCACAGTGCATGGGATCTCAGTTCCCCAACCAGGGATGGAGCCCACGCCCCCATGCAGGAGAAGCATGGAGTCTTAACCACTGGACCATCAGGGCAGTCCCAAACCCTCTTGACTTTACAGCAGAGGTCCCCAACCTCTGGAATGATGATCTGAGGTGGGGCTGATGTCATAATAATAGAAATAAAGTGCACAGTAAATGTAATGCTTGAATCATCCCCCCTACCAGGTCCGTGGAAAAATTGTCTTCCACAAAACTGGTCCCTGGTACCAAAAAGGTCGGGGACCACTGCTTTACTGTTTGATTGTGCTTTCAAGCCATTTAAAAACCATAAAGCACCTGCGTGCTGTAAACCCACTTTCACACTGTCTGGCTGAATGCTGGTTTAATTGTAGTGATTCAGGCCATGGGAGGGCAGCTCCTGGGTAAGTGATGAAAGAACAGCTGCAAGAGGAAAGACACATTGTCTCTCGAAGCATGAAGGAACATTAGCCAGTTTAGTTCAGGCCTAAATGCCTAGTGTTTGGAGGAGGGGGTACCGAAGTGTTTCTGTGACAAAAGTGACCTATTATTGCCATGCCCAGGTGTGTGCTTAAGTACTAATTCTCTGACTTTTCCTTCCCAAGCATTTGGAAAATTCTTATCGTTTACTTGGGGCTTTTACGTTTTTTGTTAAATTCTCTTTCTGGCTTTTCAGTTAAACTTCATTTAACTTAATTTTAAGTAGAAACCAATCCCCAGGCAGAATAAAGAAAATCATTGCCCCTGATAAAGCCAGCCCTCTGTGGCTGATGCCACTTGTATGACACCTGTTTTTTGATCAAATAATGTATTGTCTCATCTTAGCTCTGCCTGGTCTCTTATACGCAGAAGTACAGATCACCACTGGCACATCCTGCTGCAGGAAAAATCACATGCAAACAAGAAAATGCAAGAGGAAAGGAGAGGCCCCGCTTGGTCAACACATAATGATCGAGGCTGGAGGTATTTGGGGGACCAAAAAACAGAGTGCTGAGGAGCCTGGTCTTGGAGTCAGAGGGACTCAAATTAAAGCCCAGCTCTGCCATTTAGTAGCTCCACCACTGCTCTGAGCTTTCAGGACCTCATCTAGAAAAATGAGGATAGCAACACATATTTTAGAAGAATTCAGTGGAATAACATAAGTATTCAGCATCGCCTGGGACATACACATGCTCAATAAATAGGGACTGACTATATGCTTTTGAACTGTGGTGTTGGAGAAGACTCTTGAGAGTCCCTTGGACTGCAAGGAGATCCAACCAGTCCATCCTAAAGGAGACCGGTCCTGGGTGTTCATTGGAAGGAATGATGCTACAGCTGAAACTCCAGTACTTTGGCCACCTCATGCGAAGAGTTGACTCATTGGAAAAGACTCTGATGCTGGGAGGGATTGGGGGCAGGAGGAGAAGGGGACGATAGAGAATGAGATGGCTGGATGGCATCACCGACTCGATGGACGTGAGTCTGAGTGAACTCCGGGAGTTGGTGATGGACAGGGAGGCCTGGCGTGCTATGATTCATAGGGTCGCAAAGAGTCGGACACGACTGAGCAACTGAACTGAACTGAACTGATACGTGTCTTTGAGGGCTTTCCTGGCAGCTCAGTCAGTAAAAGAATCTGCCTGCAATTCAGAATCTGCCTTCAATCTCTGGGATGGGAAGATCCCCTGGAGAAGGAAATGGCAACCCACGCCAGTATTCTTGCCTGGGAAATCCCATGGCAGACAAGCCTGGCAGGCTACAGTCTGTGAAGTTGCAAAGAGTCATATATGACTTAGTAACTGAACCACCACCATACAGATCTTTTACTATAGTGGAAACCAGCTTCAGAATTTAAAATAAGACTCTGTTTATTGTGGAAACAAAACCAGTTTCAGCATTTAAAATAAGACTTTCTTGGGTCTTCCTTGGCGGTCTAGTGGATAAGACACCACACTTCCACCGCAGGGGGCACAGATTTGATTCCTGGTCGGGGAACTAAGATCTTGCGTGCCAAAAAATAGAAGAAAAAAAATTTACCAAAAAACACCATTTACCAAAGAGGCACCAAAAAGGAAGGAGAGAAGGTCAAGCTTAGCAGCCAGTAGCTGAGCAGCCATCATGGTCCAGCACCTTGACACATCAGAAGTATAGGCTTCTTTATACATGACCACAATGTAGGAGGTCCCCAGGCCTAGAACAGCCTTGTGAAGAAGGGGCCTCATGCTAGACAAGGAAATGAGACCTGGCAATCATGACTGTTAGAGTCGGAGGTCAGGCCTATAAATTGTAAGTCTGCAAACTTCAGAATTGCTGTTTTAAAAAGTGATAATACTGCTTATCTGAAGGAGGGCAAAGTGTTTGGTAAAACCTTCCGTGTCTCTGAAGGGACCACAGTATTCACCCAAGCAAGTAAACCATTAAGGGTCTCTGTGATGGCTGGAACTTTCTACGACCAGGCAGTGCTGTCTTTGTGTGGCTGAGCTGACTTTTCTGTTATCGTCCCCTGGTTTTCACCTTTAACGGTTTTTTAGGATTTCTTTATTTGGCCGTGTTGGGTCTTAATTGCAGCACTCGGGCTTCTTAGCTGTGGCACGTGGGCTTAGCTGCCCTGTGGCACATGGGATACCAGTCCCTCGACCAGGGATGGAAGCCCCATCCCCCACAGTGGAAGGTGGACTCTCACCCGCTGGACCACAAGGGAAGACCCCCTCGGACAATCTTGAATGAATACACGCTGGACCAAAACGGCTAGGGCAGGCCCCTCCTCTAGATACCAGGTCCTGCAGGACATGGAGGAAGGGCTCGGTAGGTCAGGCTGGACTGGTGAGCAAGGCTCCCCTGTTGTCCCAGCAGGATGCTGGAGGAGAGATGGAGGAGGGGGTCCCCAGGGCTTCTGCTAGGGAGATGCAGGGGCTTGTCAGAGTCCAGGGGCCAGTTATTTAATTATTGTTACAGGCTAAATTATTATGGCTCCCTAGAATTCATATGGTGGTGTATTAACCCCCAGGAACTCAGAATGTGACTACATTTGAAGACAGGGTCTTTTAAAACATTTAAAATTGTATTTATTTGTTTTTTGGCTGTACTGGGTCTTCGTCGTTGCTTGGGCTCTTCTCCAGCTGTGGTGCATGCGCTTCTCACTGGGGTGGCTCTCCCTGTTGCAGAGCGCAGGCTCTGGAGGGCCCAGGCTTCAGGAGTTGTGCGTGGGCTCAGGAGTTGTGGCTTCCGGCCTCCAGAGCACAGGCTCAGCAGTTGTGGCACGTGCGCTCAGTTGCTCCGCAGCATAGGGGATCTTTCCGAATCAGGGATCTCCTGCATTGGCAGGTGGATTCCTCACCACTGAGCCACCAGGAAAGCCTGAAGACAGGGTCTTGTCAGAGGTAATCAAGCCGAAATGAGGTCTTTAGAGTGGGACCTAAGGCAACATGAGTGTGGGGTCCTCGTAAGAAGAAGAGGTTGGGACATAGACACACACGGAGGGAAGGCCACGTGAGAGCACCAGGGACAGCCACGCGCAGGCCAAGCAGAGACGCCTTAGAGGGAACCGTGCTTCCAACACCGTGACCTTGGGCTTCTGCCCTGCAGAGCAGTGAGAAAATAAATGTCCCGTGTTTAAGCCACCCAGTCTGTGGTGCTTTGTTATGGAGCCCTAGCAAACTAATACCATTTTTACTTTTCATATAGAATTACCAGGTGCCCATCCAACTCTTAGGCCCTATGCAAATATCACTTTATAGCTCCTGTGAACAATACTTAGAGTACTATGATTAGGCCCATTTTAAAGATGGCAAAAATGAGGTACAGGAAGTAGAATGACAGTTTTGTCCCCCAAGTAGGAACAGGCAAAGCTAGAACCCAGATAGTTTAGGGCCAGAATGCATGCTGTTAACGACTTTGCCAGGCTACCTCTTGGAGTAAATAGGTAACAGTTGATACCCAGGGACTTCACCAGTGGTCTTAACTAAGACTCCACCTTCCCATGAAGGGAGCATTGGTTCAATCCCAGGTTGGAGAACTAAGGTCCCACATGTTGTGGGGTACAGCCAAAAAATCAAAACATAAAATATTTGATACCCAGAGTTCAAGTGAAAATAGCAAGCAGCCCAACAGGGGACCGAGGACTCAAGTGATGTGAAGGATCCCAGCAGGCAGTCGGTCATCACGGGGACAGGGAACACATAAGCCTCGAATAGCTGGCACAAAGCCACAGGGCAGGTCACGGGGCCGAGCCCCACTTGTGATGGGCCTGGTTAGAGAAAGATCCAGATTCATGTGGCGTCTGGAGAGCTAGAATTTGTCAGAAAAGAATGGGGAGTAGAGACCACAGCAGAAGTCTAACCTTGCAGACTGGGACACACCAT
Source organism: Redunca redunca (assembly GCA_006410935.1). Lineage (NCBI taxonomy): Eukaryota > Metazoa > Chordata > Mammalia > Artiodactyla > Bovidae > Redunca > Redunca redunca. The sequence goes on from SJYQ01096206.1 coordinate 1,068,580, forward strand.
AGGCCGAAATCGGGCCTGAGGATTCAGGGCAGAGGCCTCATGAGCAGAAGAGATGGTGGACAAGATCAGAAGAACATCACAGATTTCAGCCAGGTGACGGGTACTGTTTTCCCAAGTCAGCCTCATTTGGAAGGGTTGGAGACAAAACTCTACAGGTATGGGCAAGGATACTTGAACACAGATTGGAACTGATTGTCTGGGTCTCAGGAAGCCCAACTCTGGAGACCAGAAAAGGCAGGAGGAGGAGAAAGTGGGAGAAAAACTTTGCCAGGGGGTGACCAACCTCTGGGAATGTCCCTGCCTGCCTATGGAGAAGGAGACACCTTTATAGTAATTATCCTGAAACCTACTACTGAGGCCACACTCAGTTCCACTAACAGAGAAAGGCTTGGAAAAACTGTGAGAGAGAGGATTCCCAAAAGCAAACAAATTTGACATCAGAGCGTCTTGAAAGAGAAGGAAACAGGATTCCATGTTCTCCAAAAGCTGTTATCTTTTTCCATGCTGACCTCTGACATTTTATAAACATCCTAAAAGCAGGCTATATTTTTTGTGTGTGAAAAGGGGAATTGTTTGAAGAGATGAACTTCTAAACATCTTGGTTGAAGAAGTCTCTAATACAGAGTATCCTGAATGCAGAATCTATAATGATTCTGTGATGATCAACTATGCATTAATAACACTTTCCTTGGGGCGTCCCTGGTGGCTCAGATGGTAGAGAATCTGCCTGCAATGTGGGAGACTTGGGTTTAATCCCTGAGTCAGGAAGATCCCCTGGAGAAGGAAATGCCAGCCCGCTCCAGTATTCTTGCCTGGGAAATTCCATGGACAGAGGAGCCTGGTGGGCTACAATCCATGGGACCGCAAAGTCGGACACAACTAAGCGACTAACATGCTCCTATAATGTAAATGCTGATAAAGTAAACTTAAGATCTAAATATTCCACTAATCATGAAGACTAAGAGAAAATAAGTTCCCCCAGATCTATTGAGGATAAATGAGAGACTCATTTAACAAAACACTAAACTTAAGCTTTGCCAGTAGAATATTTGTATTTAAATACAGTTATGTGATTAATTCTTTAGTGGTCAGAGTGAGTCAGATATTTATAATATAGATTATATTATTTTTTATAGCACTCAGATAACAATAACACATTACCAAGAGTTTATTTGCCCACCAAAATCTTGACTAACTTGTACATAATTAACGTGAATTATCAGTACATCTTTTACTTTACCACAGCTATTTCAATTTTTTAGAGCATGTTTATTTACTGAACTACCAAAAGATAGGATAAACTATCTTTGTAGCTTTTGCTTTACTTGGGAGCAGAAAAAATAGAAATTACATAAAGAAATTCTAACAGCTAGCCAAAGGAAACGTATATAACAAAAGTAATCAACCATATGTAAAAAAGAAAGCTAGTGGGAAGTTGTTGTTATAGCACGGGGAGCTCAGCCTTCTGCTCTGTGACAACTTAGGGGATGGGGTGGGGTGGGAAGGTAGGAGAGAGTTTCAAGAGGGAGGGGACATGTGAATACCTATGGCTGATTCAGATTGGTGTATGGCAGAAACGAACACAACATTGTAAAGCAATTGTCCTCCAATTAAAAATAAATTTTAAAAAAGTAATCAATGCTAGACTGAGAAAAGTTCTGATTTTATAATCCTTGTCTGCCTCATAAACATTAGACCACACATTTCCTATCAATTATGAGCTAGTTGTTTTAAGACACTAGTTAATCTAAGTGATTTTTTTTTAATTTAATTACCAATGTCTTACTGGCTCTGCTGCTGCTGCTGCTGCTGCTGCTGCTGCTAAGTCGCTTCAGTCGTGTCTGACTCTGTGTGACCCCATAGACGGCAGCCCACCAGGCTCCCCTGTCCCTGGAATCCTCCAGGCAAGAACACTCGGGTGGGTTGCCATTTCCTTCTCCAGTGCATGAAAATGAAAAGTGAAAGTGAAGTCGCTCAGTCGTGTCTGACTCTTCGCCACCCCATGGACTGCAGCCCATCAGGCTCCTCTGTCCATGGGATTTTCCAGACAAGAGTACTGGAGTGGGGTGCCATTGCCTTCTCCTGGCTGGTACCAAATTTGAAGTAATGGCAGAAAGGCTCTGGACCATGTAAAATGGGAGAAACACCCAGAGCATCTCACAATTGTTGAGTATTTGCCATGTACAAGTAACATGTTTAATTTAACTCTCCTAGAATTCTCCATGACAATATTCACTGTTATTACTCCTAGTTTACAGATGAGGAAACTGAGCAGGTGTGTGTTGGCAAATAGTGATAAGCAAACTGACAAAGAATCAACCTCAAAAATATACAAGCAGCTGCTGCAGCTCAATTCCAGAAAAATAAACAACCCAATCAAAAAATGGGCCAAAGAACTAAACAGACATTTCTGCAAAGAAGACATACAGATGGCTAACAAACACATGAAAAGATGCTCAATATCACTCATTATCACAGAAATGCAAATCAAAACCACAATGAGGTACTATCTCATGCTGGTCAGAATGGCTGCGATCCAAAAGTCTACAAGCAATAAATGCTGGAGAGGGTGTGGAGAAAAGGGAACCCTCTTACACTGTTGGTGGGAATGCAAACTAGTACAGCCACTATGGAGAACAGTGTGGAGATTCCTTAAAAAACTGGAAATAGAACTGCCTTATGACCCAGCAATCCCACTGCTGGGCATACACAGTGAGGAAACCAGAACTGAAAGAGACACGAGTACCCCCAATGTTCATCGCAGCACTGTTTATAATAGCCAGGCCATGGAAGCAACCTAGATGTCCACCAGCAGATGAATGGATAATAGAGCTGTGGTACATATACACAATGGAGTATTACTCAGCCATTAAAAAGAATACATTTGAATCAGTTCTAATGAGGTGGATGAAACTGGAGCCTATTATACAGAGTGAAGTAAGCCAGAAAGAAAAACACCAATACAGTATACCAACGCATATATATGGAATTTAGAAAGATGGGGATGATGACCCTGTATTCGAGAAAACAAAAGAGACTCAGATCTATAGAGTGAACTTTTGGACTCTGGGGGAGAGAGAGAGGGAGAGGGTGGGATGAGATGGGAGAATGGCATTGAAACATGTAAAAAAAAAAAAAAAGAATACGGTAGTGGGTTGCCATTTCCTTCTCCATGATACTGACATCACTTCAGAATTGCATATTTTATTGCTCTGTGACTATTTCAATAATTTGAATAAAGTTTGTGAAATATTAAAAAATAAAAAAAATAAAAAGAATACATTTGAATCAGTTCTAATGAGGTGGATGAAACTGGAGCCTATTATACAGAGTGAAGTAAGCCAGAAAGAAAAACACCAATACAGTATATTAACACATATATATGGAATTTAGAAAGATGGTAACAATAACCCTATATGTGAGACAGCAAAAGAGACACAGATGTATAGACCAGTCTTTTGGACTCTGTGGAAGAAGGCAAGGGTGGGATGATTTGAGAGAATAGCACTGAAAAATGTATATTATCATATGTGAAACAGATCGCCAGTCCAGGATCAATGCATGAGACAGGGCGCTCAGGGCTGGTGCACTGGGATGACCCTGAGGGATGTGATGGGGAGGGAGGTGGGAGGGGGGTTCAGGATGACAAACACATGTCCACCCATGGCTGATTCATGTCAGTGTATGGCAAAAAATCACTACAGTATTATAAAGTAATTAGCCTCCAATTAAATTATTTAATTAAATTAAAATAATAGTAATAAGCAGGTTAGGGAAGGGGGCAGGTATGGATTTATAGATTCTGTCAATTTTCATGGTGTTAATACTCCTATCAAAGCTGATGTCAAGTTACCAATATGATATCAACAGGCTTGCGATATTCCTGAAAAGTTAACAATTGGCTGTCATCAGCCAATCAACTCACTTGCTCAAGATCAGCGAACATCAGTAAGTAGAAGAGCTATGATTCGCACCCAGGAAGTCTGACTTCAGACTGTGTTCTCACCCACTATGTTAGCCTGTTTTTAGAAGGAATAATTCACAAGTGTTAAAGGGGGACAGGAAAAGGACCCTACTGTCCCCAGATCTGCACTTGAGCCAGAGGCACAATTAGAGGCAAAGAAGTGCCTAATGGCTCTAACTAAAGACTTCAGCAAGAAAAGGAAAGAAAAAGATGATGCTATATATTTTGTTTCTTTTTTTTTTTCCCACAAAAATGCTCTGTTCCAGAGGGGTCCTTAGATGGTGGGGCAGACAATTAAGTTGCCTTTATTTGTGGAGTCTGCTAAGACTTGAAAAATAAGTAGGAATTAGCCAGGTCACAAAGCTGTAGAAATGAGAGCTGGCCGAGAACCCAAAAAATGCAGAAACAAAAGGGAGTGTCTACAGGTAGCTATGTGGTTTTTTTATCTACAGGTAGTTATGTGGTTTTTTTCTTTTAAGATTTTTTTTGAGGTGGATAATTTTTAAAGTCTTTATTGAATGTATTACATTATTGTTTCTGTTTTATGTTTTGTTTTTTTGGCCCAGAGACATGTGTGATCATAACTCCCTGATTAGGGATCGAACCTGCACCCTCTGCATTGGGAAGGTGAAGTTTCAACCACTGGACCACCAGAAAAGTCCCAGCAGGCAGTTCTAGAGCCCTGGAGGACTTCCAAGTAAGGAAGTGGCCAACAGGGAGCTGAGGGAGGGTGGGGATGAGGGCCCTGGTAAACTGAAGCTGGGGTGTGAATTTTTTGCTGAGGGCATCAGAGAGCCAACTGAGAGTTTGGGGAAGGGGGTTGAAACTATCTGATTTGCATTCTGGACTCTCCCGAACCCCACAGTAAGGGGAAAGGACTGAAAAATCAGGTGAGTATTCCCCCCTGGCCTGACCTCCATTTTCTCTATCTTCCATTTCAGTTGATCTTTGTTAGCACAGCTGCTGAGGAACCTTGGAGCCAGACACGTGGACCCATGGTGGACCACGTGACCCTCCAGGTGGCCCTGAGCTCACGTATCCTCAAGGGGCAGACAGTCCTCTTACCAGGAGGAAGCAAGTGGGTGGAAAGTGGAGAGAGAAAGAAGCAAAGTGCCCAGGACCTTTTCAGGTGTTTTCCACGTTTGGGGAGATGCAGAGGGGAGGCTGTGGCCAGGATGCGCGGTGAAGTAGGTGATGCAGGTAAGGCAGGGGATGCCCATGCACGGGGTGTCTGCGATGCTGTTTCTTACCAGCCTGCCAGGCGAGCTTCCCGCAGGCCTGGGAGGCCGGGCTGGCCTCCGGCGGGGAGTGGAGTTCCCACAAATCAAAGACAAACCCCAGAGCAAGAAGGCTGTCTAAGGGGGCTCAGCGGAGATGCCAAGAAAGATCCAAAGGACCTTGAAAGCAGACAGACAAGTGGGAGAAGCAGGAAGGTAGGAACTGTTCATCCCCGCGGTGGGGAACCTTAGAGCAAAGACTCCTGCTGTGTGTTTTGTCGTTGTTCAGTCGCTAAGTCATGTCAGACTCACAACTCCATAGACTGTACCCTACCAGACTCTGTCCATGGGGTTTCCCAAGCAAGAATACTGGAGTGGGTTGCCATTTCCTTCTCCACAGATGTACGTGTGTATGTGTTAAAAAACAAAACAGAAATTTAACCTCAACAAATTTTAAGTATATGGTGGCTCAGCGGGTAAAGCGTCTGTCTACAGTGTGGGAGACCCAGGTTCGAGCCCTGGGTTGGGAAGATCCCCTGGAGAAGGAAATGGCAATCCACTCCAGTACTCTTGCCTGGAAAATCCCATGGACAGAGGAGCCTGACCGGCTACGGTCTGTGGGGTCACAAAGAGTCAGACACGACTGAGCGACTTCACTATAGCATGTTATAGGCATGTTCTGTTGTTCACCAGACCTCTATAACTTTTTCATCTTGCATGGCTAAAATTCTATATTCCTGATTCCCCTTGGCCTCCCCAGCCCCTGGCAATCCCCATTTACTTCCTGTTTCTTTTTTTTAATCTTTTTTGATAGTTATTTTCATTTTATTTATTTGGCGCTTCGGGTCTTTGTTGCATGTGGTATCCTCAGTTGACATGTGGGATCTTTAGCTGTGGCATGTAGGATCTAGTTCCCTGACCAGGAACTGAACCCAGCCACCCTGCATTAGGAGCAGGGAGTCTTAGCCACAGGGAAGTCCCTACTTTCTGTTTCTGTGACTTGGATTCATTTAGATATGCATCATAGAAGTGGAATCCTGCAGTTCTAGCGTGCCTGGCTTATTTCATCTAACATCATGTCCTCAAAGTTCAACTGTGTTGTGGTATAGGCCGGATTTCCTTCTGTTTTAAGGTTGAATAGTATCCCATTGTATGGGCATAACTTTGTTAATCCACTCATCCCTCCATGGACATAAGGTTACTTTTACCCCTTGGCAACTGTAAATAGTACTTCAATGACAAGGGTGTCAAGACTCCTCTTATAAAGACTCTAGGCATCTGGCAGAGTGAGCTGTCAAGATTACTATTATAATCACAATACTATATACTGTATTCCTATATACACAATACTGTATACTGTATTAATTCCTATATACACAATACTGTATACTGTATCAATTACTACATATACAATACTGTATACTGTATTAATTACTATAATAATTATACTGTGGTGCTTTCTCGCTTTTTTTCTTACCATGGTCCACAAAAAGAAATATATTTTATATCGCAACTCAGGACATACATAGTGCTATGGTTTAAAATCTTTGTGGGACCCCAGAATGCAGATGCTGAAACCCTGACCCCCGAAGAGGATATAGTAGGGACCTTTAGGAGGTACTTAAGCCTTGAGGGTGGAACACTTGTGAATGGGATTAATACCCTTATAAAAGAGGCTCCAGAGAGATCCCTAACCCCGTCTACCATGTGAAGACACAGCAAAAAAGGCACCAGCTTTATTTTTCGTTTTTTAAGGAGCCTTCATACTGTTCTCCACAACGGCTGTAACAATTTACATTCCCATCAACAGTGCAAGAGGGTTCCCTCTTCTCCACATCCTCTCCAGCATTTATTGTTTGTGTATAGCACAGGGAACCCTGCTCAGTGCTCTGGGGTGACCTAAATGGTAAAGGAATCCAGTAAAGAGGGCATACATGTATACGGAAAGCTGGTTCACTTTACTATTCAGCAGAAACTAACACATTATAAAGGAACTGCTTCTGCTGCTGCTGCTGCTGCTGCTAAGTCGCTTCAGTCGTGTCTGACTCTGTGCGACCCCATAGACGGCAGCCCCCCAGGCTCCCCCGCCCCTGGGATTCTCCAGGCAAGAACACTGGAGTGGGTTGCCTTTTCCTTCTCCAGTGCATGAAAGTGAAAAGTGAAAGTGAAGTCACTGAGCCGTGTCCAACTCTCAGCGACCCCATGGACTGCAGCCCACCAGGCTCCTCCGTCCATGGGATTTTCCAGGCAAGAGTACTGGAGCGGGGTGCCATTGGCTTCTCCGTGTAAAGCAACTAGACTGCAATAAAAATTAAGGGAGAAAAAAGGCACTAGCTGTGAATGAGGAAATGAACCCTCATCTAAGCATTCTGGCACTCTGATCTTGGACTTCCCAGCCCCTAGAACTATGAGAAATAAGTTTCTATTGATTACAAGCTGCCCAGCTAGACTAAGACACATACAAACGTTTCAAGAAGTATTCTTACATTTACTCTGTGCAAGGTTCCCTGATCTTTTCCATTCTGTTCTATTATATATTTTTGTTCTATGATATGTAAAATATTATATATTTATGTTCTGTTACACACACACACACACACATATATATATACTTGTTAAGTTCTGGGCATGCACACTAAGTTGCCCTCAGGTGCACCAGTGGGTCCTGACCTCCACCTTGAAAACCACTTTTGTATTATGTATAATTAAGAGGACTGGGCTTCCCTGATAGCTCAGTTGGTAAAGAATCTGCCTGCAATGCAGGAGACCCAGGTTCAATTCCTGGGTCAGGAAGATCCACTGGAGAAGGGATAGGCTACCCGCTCCAGTATTCTTGGGCTTCCCTTGTGGCTCAGCTGGTAAAGAATCAGTCTGCAATGAGGGAGACCTGGGTTTGATCCCTGGGTTGGGAAGATCCCCTGGCGAATGGAAAGGCTACCCACTCCAGTATTCTGGCCTGGAGAATTCCATGGACTGTATAGTCCACGGGGTCGCAAAGAGTCGGACACGACCGCGCGACTTTCGCTAAGAGGACTGGTTGCCTTTGAACTCTCCAAAAGAAAATCCCTTTCGCTCTGAAAGGACTAGTGGCCAATGTCAATTTTTCTGGAGATTTGGCAGGAGTGATGGATGGAGGAAGGTTTTGTATCACGGCTGATTCTGTATGTCCCTTTGGACAAGTTTTTGTTCCACCAACTGAGGGTGCTCCCCTGTCACTCTTCCCCCGTGCAGGACAGGGTCCCTTCCTCCCTTCTTCCTCCCAGGAACAGGTGCCTCCCTTTTCGTGTTCCACACAAAGTAGCAGTATTAGTTTCTTTCAGTTCAAGGCGCCAGTTCACCTAGAGGTGCTGGAGTTCTCCCTTGAAAGGGAGTATCACAGTATCTACCCGATAAAATTGTGCCTCTCGTGACTTGCTAGGAAATTAAGATTTCCTCCCTGGCATTACACATATGCACAATCTCAGGCATCTATTACCCTACTGGACTGCCAGCAACTTGAGAATAGGAATTTGGAGAACTCAGTAAATGTTGACTTGATACAAGAATTCCCTAATTAACTGAGGAAATGGTATTAGCCCCATTATAAATAAGGAGATGACAGTTTGCAGAGACTAAGTGATTATTACTTCTGAGGTTCTTGGATCCTTTAATCAATAGAAATTAACAAGAGGCCAGTAGAGGAATTCAGGCGAGGCATTGTGGGGACTCGAGCTGTAGCAAGAGGGAGCTTAGAGAGGGAGTGGGTTGATTTCTGAGATGAAGGTTGGGGTGGGTCCTTAAATGGAGTGGGGGGGCGGGCCCGGGGGTGGGGCTGGAGGTGTGGCTTAGGTGGTCTGCCCACCTCGATGGTGGTGCTGTGTGCAGGGGTCACGTGCAGTTCCCTGCTTTCACTCCAGACTCCTCAGAAATGGCAGTTGGGATTTTGGTCTTTTTGTGTTTTCTTACTCATAATTTGCCGCAACTGGGCATGCATGCAGTTATTTTTAGTCCCCTGTAGTTTCTTTGTATTTTGTTGCTCAAGGAAATGTTTGTCCAGGTGACAGAGAATCCCAGGTTTTAGGTGCCACCCGTCTCGGGACCACTCTACTGACGATCTGAGAGCTAGCCTTCAAACACAAGCCCACAGAGGCAGGATGTGTCTGCGTCAGACTCACAAATCAGTTTTTCCGCTGAAGCGGCCCAGGAATGAACCAAAGGAGGTGAAACATCAAGCTTGGACCTCACCATTTCTGAGATGCACGTCCTAGTCCGTGTGTTTGCTGTTTCAGACTCAGCCAAAGCAAAAAGGCTTCAGAAAAGATTAACAAAATGCTCCTGATTCTATTTCCATTTCATGTCTGAGCTTGTTGGGGACATCTCATCTGTAAGACAGTTTTATTTGTTGAATTTAATGAGTGCCCTTGGTTATGACAGCAACATGTGTGTTGGTCCTTTTCAGACAAGGGCTCTACTTTGTCCCTGGATAAGACAGTAGGAGGAGAGAACCCACACAAACATCCTCAAAGACTTAGACCAGTTGTGCTGGCTGTTTACAAAACCCAAAGCCTCTGTTCTTACTGTAGTAATATTACAAAAATGTGCTCAAAATCGTTGGTTTAGGCCAGTGTATAGAATGATATATAGAGTAATACAGAATCCTCTAAGTAGTTTAGCAGACTAATAAGTGAAATTTATGGGCTGAAATTAAGCAGAGGAATTGTTCAGTTCTTAAATGGAGCACACAGCAACATATGGTTGTGTGAAAGTGCATTTGTGATGAGAATGAAGCGATTCAGAAGAGTTGCTGATTGGACGTGGGCCACTCTGTCTTCTCGGAAAGTATGTGATCATCTATTACGTGCCTCTTGCATGATGACAGTGACAGAAAAGAGCCTGTGGTTAAAAGCTGGATAAAACACTGAAGAACTATTTAACTGCTGTGAATTCTGTCAGAGCCTCAGAATTGTTCCTCTGATGCTTTATTCCTCAGTCTAGTTAGTGCCGTAAGAACTCATCACAATGAGAGATCTCATCTGGACCCATCAATCTCAGTTCCAGGAAAGAACCTGTGCTCCTGTGCGTAAGGGTAAGTACAGTAAGACGTTGACAGTGCACGCATGCTTTAGGGGAGCACCCAAAGCAGCAACACAGCTCAGGACGAGCACTCTGACGCGAGAGGCACCCCTGGGCTGAATCTCAGTTCTGCCACTTATCCCCCGTGTGACCTTGAGTGGGTTAGCTAGCCTCTCTGTGTCTCAGTTTCCTCATTTGTAAAATGAAGGTGGAAATGATGCCGCCTATGAGGATACATGAATGAGAATGTGTAAAGCACTTAGAGCCATGCCTAGCAGGTTGTGAATCTTATGTATATATGTCCATCCCATGGGGAAATGCCAGAATAAACTGCGACATAGTCATCCAGTGGTGCAATTTCGTAATAAACAGAAGCCCAAGTGAATGAATTAGGTCCACATATATCAAATAAGGCCTTGAAGATAGAACACTGAGTGAGAAGAGCAAGTTATAGGACAGCAATTAAAATATGCTGTTTTGGTAGATTTGAAAAGCACAACAGTAGGCCATATTTTGATGGACACACACAGAGACAATTAAAGTGTAAAAACGTGAGCCAGGGCTTCCTTAGTGCTCCAGTGATTAAGAATCTGCCTTGCAATGCAAGGGACATGAGTCTGATCCCCAGTTTGGGCAGATCCCAGGTGCCTAGGAGCAACAAAGCACATGCACCATGACTAGAGAAAGCCCAAGTGCAGCAACAAACAGCCAGCACAGCCAAAAACAACCAAATAAAGAAATCTTAAAAAAAGAAAAAAAACATGAGCCAGAAGCTGTTCCCCAAATGCACTATTTTGGATAACTCTGAGAAGGGAACAGAGAAGCTGCAACTCTGGGTCTTCCTTGGAGGTCCAGTGGTGAAGACTCCACGCTTCCACTGCAGGGGGCAAGGGTTTGATCTCTGGTCAGGGGACTAAGATCCCACACGCGTGGGGAGCTGCCCACAAATGAAAACAAGCTTCAGTTCTGCATGCGACAAAGTTAGCATCCGGTGGGACAAACCTGTTTTCAAACTTGTGTGGGTGAGCGGGCTGCTCTGGAGGTGGCCCTGAGTCTGCTATACATGAAACTGTTTAGCTCAGCATGGAACCTGAGCCCGTGTGCTGGTATTCAAACCCAGACAAAACCCTCCTCGGGACTTGAACCCATGATCTTTTAATTAGAATCACTCACCTGGTGTCTGGACTTACTGAGGCTCAGGTTCTTTGCATCTCATCACAGAAAGAATTCAGTGAGAGACCAAGTGATGGGTAAAAAATGGATTTTATTCAGAGAGAAACATGCTCCACAAACAGAGTGTAGGCCATGGCAGAGGGCAAGTGTGGGGGCCTCAGATTGTGGTGTGGTTAGCTTTTATGGGCTGGGTCACTTCATAGGCTAATGAGTGGGCAGATTATTCCAACTATGTGGGGGAAGGGGGTGGAGATTTCCAGGGGTTGGCCCACTGCCCACATTTTGGTCTTTGAAGGTTGACCTTGGATCTGTCACGGTGCCTCTGACTGTGTCATTTAGCTTATTAATGTGTTACAAGGAGCCTATACTGAGGATGAAGGTCTAGACAAGTTGACTTGTCTGCCATCTTGGACCCATTTGGTTCTAAGCAGTTTATGCTGTGCCCTTGGGCTATGTCTTTCAAAGGTCTTCTCAGCCCCCTTCCCTCCCGTTTCTTATGGATTTGCATGTTACCTATGATCTCCACCCTCAAGACCTCTGCCTAAGCACCCTGCATCATGTTTATCTTTTCACCATTAGACCCCAGGGCTTGCCTCAGTGTCTGACTCTCAGCAGTGACTTAACTATTAGTTGAATTAAATTTTAAAACAGGACATTGGGGCTTTTTAAATTTTTTTTCTTTTTGCTGAAGTATAGTTGATTTACAATGTTGTATTAATTTTTGCTGTACAGCAAAGAGATGCAGTTATACATATATTCTTTTTAAAATATTCTTTTCTGTTGTGGTTTATCACCGGATATTGAATATAGCTCCCTGTGCTACACAGTAAGCCCTTGTTTTTTGTCCATTCTATATATGTAAAACAAAACAGTTTTGTAAAATGTTTGAACCATTCGAATGTCAAGACGTTTATAAACATGTCGTATAATGAAGTAGAACGGTAACTTACACTAAGTTACTGTATGAGTTAGCTGTGTGATGGGTTAATCAACAAAGGAGGGAGTGGTCGAGATGATGAAGGGTATCGTAGCATGGTGGCTTTCCAGGCATTACACAGACATGAAAAGCAGTGCTGAGAATTAAGCGCTGAGATGATGGAGGTGCCATTGAGGCAATTCTGAACTGTAGATGCTTCATCACTTCAAGGTTATATGATAAACGTAAGGCACACATTCAGATAGCTCATTCCCACCACAATCTCACATCCTTCTGGCTGGTCACTCAGCCATATTCTTCCGCCTTCTCCATCCCCTCAGAGGCCTCCAGCACACAGATCCCGCACTTCCTGCCACTCTGCTGCTGCTGCTGCTAAGTCGCTTCAGTCGTGTCCGACTCTGTGGGACCCCACAGACGGCAGCCCACCAGGCTCCGCCGTCCCTGGGATTCTCCAGGCAAGAACACTGGAGTGGGTTGCCATTTCCCTCTCCAATGCATCAAAGTGAAAAGTGAAAGTGAAGTCGCTCAGTCATGTCCAACTCGTCGCGACCCCATGGACTGCAGCCTACCAGGCTCCTCCGTCCTCCCACTCACATAACCCTTTATTTTCCCCCTTTCTGTCCCTCATCAAGTCAGTGTCCACGATCCAACTCTAAGAGTTAGATCCTCTGAGAGGATCTTCAACCTACATCTTGCCAACTCCCTAGATCCCCTTACCCTGTTTTCTTTGAGCCCTCCTGGTGGAACCCTAATCCTGGATAAACACATCTTAAGATGCCCTTCACCCTCAGGTTGCTGCCTGTGGAAGAAACTCACAAAGCACAATGTGGCTCAGGAAATGATTCTCACGCAGTGGTCAACACCATGCAGACAGTCTGGAAGCCACAGAGCGGAAAGCCTTGCAGAGCACATTTAGGAGCTTACACCACATGGGTTAACAGATCAACCTAACACATTATTGACCGGGGGATTTTGCAGAAACTAACACCTGTGGCCAGCGATTCGTTATGTAAGTGAACATTGATGCGTCTCCAGTCAAGACGTGTTAATACTTCTCTAGTCGGCAAGTGGTTAAAAGACTCAGGAGGAAGCGGGGGGAAAGGCAGAGGGGGGTCAGCACACTCAGAATGGGGTGCAGGCAGGGCAAGACTCTGTGTCCTGCATGTTCGGCTGTCTTGTTTCTCCCCCTGCCACACCAGCCTCCTCACTGATGATGAGAATGAGAGGAGGGGTTGGACAGGAGGGCTTGGCAGATGAAAGGGGCCCGGAGCCAGTATCTCCCTGTCAGAGAGCCTCAGGGCAGCACCCCAGCCGGAGGGGCTCACCAATAGCCTGATCATGCTCCATGCCTTTCACCTGCATCTGGGCTGAGCCGCATACGCGGGGCGGTGTAGATGACACCAGGCATGGCCAGGGCAGGAATGCATCACGATCAACCTGGAGGTGGCAGGACTCATGTCTTATGAATATGTAAGGTCTGGTTTGGTGTTCCCAGCCCTTCTGTGTAGACTGACACTCTCCTTTGCTCCATCCTTTTGATTTATACTTAGCACACACATGTGCTTGTTTATCCTATCTTTGACATGTCTTACAGATTGATTACTTAAAACGTTATGTAATTTCTGCCTCTGTGTCACAAGTTCATCACTTGTTATCCATCCCAGTTGCTTTTCTTGTTTTCTATAAGCAGAATTGAATTTCCTTATGTAATACTTCTTTTTTCAAGTTTAATGATTTTTTGCAGTCTTCTAAAAAATTAGCATTTATTTATTTTTGGCAGTGTTGGGTCTTCACTGCAGCGCATGGGCTTTCTCTGGCTGCGGCAAGCGGGGGCCCCTCTCCAGTGGNTAGGCATCAAGCCTTCCTTCTCCTGGGCTTCACCATGATCCTATTTGCCTTCAGTGGTCCAACCTCTCCTGAGCAGAAGGCACCCCAGCCCGGCCTTCTCCCTCCAAACCAGCAGCAGCTCAAGAGAAGCCCAGGCAGAGGACGGGCACAGCGGCCCTCTCCCTCCTCCCGCCCAACACTCCTTCCCCCGGGGCATCCTGGCATGTGTCCTCCAGAAGCTCCCATCCTCCCTTGAATCCTATCAGAGCTCCTCCTGGAGTGTAAAGTGAGCGGTTGGGGGAGTCCTTTCTGTCCTCTTTGATACCAGATCAAAGAGACGAGAATCCGGGAGCGTCCATTAATTCAGGGAGCAGATACTCACCATCGACCTCTTTGTAATGCCATTTGATAAATGGTTGTTATAGCAGAGAAGTGATTTTCGTCATTGTCATTTGCCTATTTTTAGACCAAGGAGTTCATCTGACATCGCAGGGGCCTCTGCGCTGTGTGAATCTCACTGTCCCACTGTTTATAGCTTTGCAAATGAGGAGTGGCCGATGCCTTCAGACCACGCTGTCTTTGGACCACTCCCCCACCCCAATCCCTTCGCTTCTAGGGAACCAGGGCATTTTATTAGCCTGACCTTGACTGACCCAGGAGGTACAGGGGCTGCTCTTGCTTCTCTAAGTTACTTGTTTTTCCCCCCGTTCTCTGCATCCATGCCCTTTGCGTGTGGCTTCACAGCTCCCCCTGCTGGAGGTGGCGTGTATTTCAACACACACTGGGCGTGGCCTATGGGAGCCGGTGACCTAACACGTCTGCGCCTCGACCTTAAGAAACCTCACGTGTGCTTCTGACTCTGCCGTAAAAAAAGACTGGTGGTGGCTGTCCCTTCAGCATGAACCCCAGAACCAGGCAAGCAAGGTAGAGCCACCCCATCCAATTCACAGTCGACAGCTGTCACCCCTCCTGACTTGCAGATGCATGGACGAGAGTGAACACTGAGCTGTGGTGTGGTTTCGTGGGCAGCAGTCGCTGACTGACACAGCTCTCTACCCTCTGTGTTTCTCTAGCCTCCTAGAAGAAAGGAAACCAACATTTCTAGGCACCTGCAGGGTGTTTTCACATACAGTATTATGTTTATTTTTTCAAACGTCCTGTGAGGTAGGCATTCTTTGTCGTGTCCTACAGACGAGGCAACTGAGGCTCAGAGAATGAAGTATCTGAAGTTACGCTTTTAGTAAGTGACAGATTTAGGATTCCAAACCAGGTCTTCTGACTTCACGAGAAACCCCACTTGCCCTGCCAAATCCTTTATAGAGATCAGATGAGGTCGCCAGAGCATCTGATTGCCGTCTCCATGGAAGGTAATTATAGGCTTTGTACCCCAACACTAGTCATCAGGGGAAAGAGATCTTCACCTCATTGTGTATAAATCAGAAGGGAAAACTGTTTAACACAGTGTAAGATGGGATCAGGCACCACTGTCACAGACGAAATTCACCCTAATAGTTACGCCAATGCGGATAATGAACCCCCATGCATAATTAGCTATTTGGAATTACCCTTTTATCTTTTGAGATCAAAATATCCTGTCCTCTGACTCAGAATGCCTCTGATACGCTTGCTGAATTAATGTAATGTCTGTCGTTTTGGAAACCCAGTACCATCCTCCCTCCTAGCATTTGAAATTCATTTCTTACAAAATTATCACGCTGCAATTCACCATAGGCTTCTCTGCACAGATTTTGGTCAAGAAGCTTTGAAGTAATTTTAATAGTATGCCTTAGGCGGGTAGAAAAACAATGTTGATTTTTAACCTAAACAGAACACAAAGGTATGGGAGGAAAACTTTTTTCTTTGATCTCCTAAAAGCAACATTTCTCACATATCTCCAGGTAGCAAATGAACAAGGAGGAACAAGATGAAAAAAATCAGGGCAGAGAAGGGTACAAATGAATGTCTTCTTTTGTGCATAAAACCCAAGTCACTCAAAGGGTATTAAATTATTTTGTAACTTGAGAAACAAGGACAATAGCCCCCCTTATCCACAGGGGATTATGTTCCAAGACCCCTAGTTTTGGCACCCTGAAGCCACAGCTAGTACCAAACCCTATATACAGTTTATTTTTTCCTATATACTTTATTTTTTCCTATACATACATACTTATGATAAAGTTTGATTTGTAAATTAGGCACAGTAAGATATTAACAAATGCAACCAATGTAAAATAGAATGATTATAACAATACACTGTCATAAAAGTTATAGAAATGTGTTCTCTCAAAATATCTTTTTTAAAAAATATTTTTATTTTTTTAGCTGTGCTGGGTCTTAGTTATGGCCCTCGAGATCCTCAGTCTTCATTGTGGCATTTGAACTCTTAGGAGCATTGTGAGGGATATAGTTCCCTGACCAGGGATCAAACCCAGACCCCCTGCTTTGGGAGCACGAAGTCTTAATCACTGGATCACTGGGGAACTCCCCTCAAAGTATTTTACTGTAGTATTCTCACCGTTCTTCGGCTTGTGATGATGTGAGATGGTAAGACACCTGCATGATGAGATGAAGTGAGACAGTAGAATTTCCTAGAATAAGGGCATTTTGGGGAGTCTTGCAGAGACAGCAGAGACTTCTTATTCATTGCCAAAGTCCTTAGTGACTCTGGCTTTGCCAATTCCAGACTGGCCAAAGGATACATCTCAACATCCATGACCTCTAATGTTAACAGGGCGTTGGTATGGGCTAGACCCCTCCAGTGCTGAGACCACCATGCATGCAATTCAATATGATTGATACTGTGGATGGCATTTAGCATTTCCATGAAGCTGAAGAGGAAGTGGAGGACGTGACAGAGCAATACAATTCATTAAGTTTAAAAAAGGCAGAGGACTCACCACTAGGTGTTTGAATTCTGGCCCTAATCCAAATGTTGCAATTTTTTGTCCCCATATTCCCTTATAGGAAACTTCTTACTAAATAATTGAGATTGAGTTGTAAAGTTGAAAAAAAACAAGTCATGTCCAGTCCTTTTGGGGGTTTTATTGTTTGCTTGCTTGTTTTAAAGAAACTGTTAGAATTTCATTTTCTTAATCTTTGTGATATATTTTCTAAGCGTTAAAGTTGTAATAGCCTCATTTTAGTCTAGCTGTCTCCATGTTTGGAGGAGAGCAGGAAACATATGTATCGACTTTACCCATATGTTTTCTTTTTTTCTTAATTAACTAATTCATTTCTTTTATTCTTTTTGGCTGCACTGGGTCTTCATTACTGCGTGAGAGCTTTCTCTAGTTGCGGCCAGCAGGGACTCCTCTCCGGTTGTGGTGCTCTTGTTGGGGAGCACAGGCTCTAAGTGCCTCCAGCGGCCGCGGCTCCCCAGCTCAGGCGCTCCGCACCACCTGGAATCTTTCCAGACCAGGGACGGAACCCGCGTCCTCTGCACTGGCGGGCAGATTCTTATCCACTGTACCGCCTGGAAAGTCCACCCATATGTTTTCTTATTTCATGTTCAAAACAATTTAATGTTCAAAGTATGCCCTGTGAGTCTCATTTCACAGATTAGGAATCTGAGACCTGAAGAGGTTATGTATCTTCCTTGCTCAAGGTCACATAACTCACAAATACGAATCTGGGTTTTGAACTCAGCTTTGATGGGCCTGCAAAGAATATTTTAATTCTGTCTTTTTCTCTTAGAGTTTTTAAGATGACTTAAATAATGTGTGCTCTTTCACTTTATCATTTTCAACTTCTAAAATGTTTAATCTTTGGCCAACTCTTGTCTTATCTTTGATAAAAATAATTTTGGTATCATTTGTAATCATTCTGAAATATTTATAATCTCTCAATAGCCAGGTCCCCCAAGATCTATCAAAATTGGACTTGACTAAAAATTTATATGTACAAATAAGAAACGTGTTAATATAGCAATGCATGTACTGAATGGAATTGGTGGCATTGATAGAAATTACTCTGTATTAGGAGAAAGAGTTCATATTTTAAAGGTCAAATGACTCACTAAGAAAACACAACTAACATATTTTATAATTGCTCAAATGTTATTTCCTCTTTGAGAGCTGTTAGAGATGTTTCTTTTCACAAAAAGGTACAAAATAAATTTTTCAGAAGTAAAACCCAGTTTGAAATCCCCTGTTTGGAGCATATGGCTGGGGCTAATGCGAAGAGTTGACTCATTGGAAAAGACTGATGCTGGGAGGGATTGGGGGCAGGAGGAAAAGGGGACGACAGAGGATGAGATGGCTGGATGGCGTCTGAGTGAACTCCGGGAGTTGGTGATGGACAGGGAGGCCTGGCGTGCTGCAATTCGTGGGGTCGCAAAGAGTCGGACACGACTGAGCGACTGAACTGAACTGAAAGTAACCTTTACCAATACTTAGTTGCGTTTTCCCAAAAAAAAAAAAAAAAAAAAATTTAAGCGACAAGCTCTTTACTGCCACCTACCTGTAGAAAATGCAATCGACTGCTAAGTGCACAGAGGACTGTCTTGAATAGAGAACCCGAGCTTGGATGGAGTTCTGTCACCGGTAGTTCAGCTGAAGAATCCGCCTGCAATGCAGGAGGCTCCAGTTCGATTCCTGGGTCGGTAAGATCCGCTGCAGAAGAGAGAAGCTACCTACTCAGTGTTCTTGGGCTTCCCTGGTGGTTCAGACGGTAAAGAATCCGCCTGCAATGCTGGAGACCTGGGTTCAATCCCTGGGTTGGGAAGATCCCCTGGAGGAGGACATGGCAACCCACTCCAGTATTCTTGCCTGGAGAATCCCATGGACAGAGGAGCCTGGCGGGCTGCAGTCCGTGGGGTCACAAAGAGTCGGACAGGACTGAGCTGCTAAGCACAGCACAGCACATATCTGTGTTTATTACAAGTCCCAGGTGTCCTGGCATCTATCCAAGTAACACTTGTCTGGCGTCCTTTTTCTTGCAAAACTCTGAAGTGGATGATAAATTATATGGTTACTACTGGATCTTTCCATCATATGAAATACTTGAGTTAGTCTGATCTCTCCCAACTCAGTGCCCACACACATCTTTAATCTCAGCCTTTCTCCTAGCTCCCATTCTCTTTCCTGCCTTCACAATCAAGCTTCTTGAAAAAGTAATCTGTACACCATTTCTGCTTTATTACATCTTATTCTTCCCTCAACTCACAGGACCCTCCCTTCTGCCCTAAGCAGCTCAGAATTCTGCCACTTACAAGCTCAAATCAGCAGGCACCTTTCGGTCTTTGCCTTAGTTCCAGCTGCTTTAACAAAGTACCATAGACAGGGCGGTTTATAAGCAGCAGCAGTTTATTTCTCACAGTTACGAAGACTGGAATCTGAAATCAAGGTGCCAGCATGATTGGATTTTGATGAAAACCCTCTGCCAGGTTTCAGACTGCAAATTTCTTGTTCTAGAAACTGGTAGAAGGGAATGACCTAGCTCTCTAGTCTCTTCTTATAAGGGCACTAATCTTACTGTGAGGGCTACACCCTCATGACCTTACTACCTTCCCAAGACCCCACCTGCAAATACCATCACTGTTGGGAGTGAGATTTCAGTATATGAATGTGGGGGACACATTCAACCTTTGTTTTTAACATTTATTTATTTATCTGGCTGTGTTGGGTCTTCATTGCAGCACGCAGGATCTTCTGTCTTCCTTGCCACTACAGGACCTTTCAGTTACACACGTGGGATCCAGTTTCCTGACCAGGGATTGAACCCAGGGCCACGTCTTAGCCACTGGACCCTAGGGAAGTCCCCCGTCTGAAAGTCTTCGCCTTGCTTCGTATATTGACAGGGCTGTTCTCAGTTGCTTGTCTTCGCTCCCCACTGCACTCCTGTCTCCCGTGACACTTTCTCCTGCTCTCCTCCTGCACTCTGACTTCCTTTCAGTGTCCTTTGTAATTTCCTCTTCCTCTGCTTGTAGCTAAAACCTTGTGTCTCTATTAGACCATCCCTGGGTAATCACATATCATGGATTCCTCTGCAGTCAAGTTGCTAAGGGCTTCTGAACTCATCCACTCAATCATTCATTCAGAAATATTTATGGAATGTCTACAAAGTGCGTGTCTTGAGATATGGTGGCAAACAAAATGGAGGGAAGTCACCACTCTGTGTGGGGAAAAAAATAGACTGGATAGTATATTAGAGGATGATGAGTGGTATAAATAGAATAATAGAGATTAGGAGTTGGGAGAGGTTGTATTAATAATTTTCAGTGGAAGGGATGGGGAAGGCTTCCTTGAGAAGGTAGCAATTTAGCTGACTTGAAGGAAGAGAAAGAGTGAGTTATGAAGGAACTTGGAGAAAGAGCGAAGGAACACACAGTGCAAAGATCCTTCGGCAAGAATGTAGGTATCATCCTCAGGGGATGGCAAAGGAACAAGCATGGCTCTGGAACAAAGGCAAGAGGGGAGGGTAGTAGGGATGAGGTTAGAGGACCCTATAGGCCATTGTGAGGACTTTAGCTCACTGTGAATGAACTGATGAGCCATTGTAGGGTTTTAGGTTGAGAAGTGGGATAGTCTTACTTACGTATTTTCGTCTTTAAGTTACTTATTTATTTGGCTGTGCTGGGTCTTAGTTGCGGCATGCAGGATATTAAGTTGCGGCATGTGGGATCTAGTTCCTTGACCAGGGATTGAACCTGGGCCCCCTGTATTGGGAACCCAGAGTCTTAGCCACTGGAGCACCAGGGAAGTCCCTTATTTATGTTTTAATAGACTCACTGTCTTAGATCAGGTTTCCTGGGAAACAGACCCAAACTCAGAGTGTTTACAGGAGGTTTATTGGTTATTGGAGACACCTATAATGGAGTGCCTGCTCACTCATGTCTGACCTTTGCAACCCTATGGACTGTAGCCCACCAGTCTCCTCTGTCCATGGAATTTTCCAGGTAGGAGTACTGGAGTGGGTTGCCATGCCCTCTTCCAGAGGATCTTCCTGATCCAGGGATTGAACTCGCATCTCCTGCATTGCAGACAGATTCTTAACTGCTGAGCCATCAGGGAAGCCCTACATGTGTGTCAGGGAAGCCGAATTGGGTAGAGGAAGAAGTTGAATTGGGATGCAATTGCAACAGAGGCCATGGGATGGCTTTTCAGAGTGACCCTAGATCTCTTTACCATATTTAACTAGTCACTGTATGCAGGTGGCCTCCGGGGAGACAGCTGTACCCTTGGGCAGGGCAGCACCCTTCAGCTCAGAGCTACTTCCAAAAGGAGATTCAGCTAAGAGTCGTTAGCAGTCCTCTCTCCATCCAGAAAGGGAGATCTTGATGGTATTTCACTGCATCCTCTTAGCTTCACCTGGTCTATTTAGCTCGAGTCTAGAAACATTCCTTCACCTCCTGGTTGGCCCTTGCTGCTGCAGCCTGCCTCAAAGTGCAAATGATATTCATCATCTTCCCCCTCTGATACTCCTGGTAGGTAACCCCCTGCCAGTCCATTCTCAACACAGCAATGTGGATGATTCTGCTAAAACACAAGTCAGATCATGTTACTTCTCTTCTCAAAGCTGTCAAGTAACTACCCTCCATTCCAGAGTAAAAGTGAGAATCCCTTTCATGATTTATATCATATTCTCGCTTGAGACTACATCTCTAATCTCATCCTGTATTCTTCTCCTCCTTATTCATTCTGCTCCCATTACACCAGCCTTCTTCCTCTTCCTTGAACACATTTTGTAAAACAGTTTGGCAGTATCTGTTTTCCTACTCATCTTGGAGAAGCCTCAAACAAGTAGGACAATCAAAACACAAGATGCCTCAGACTGAAATGTTAAGAATTCCATCTGGTGGTGTAAAAAAAGTTGTCTTCTGCAAAGATTGTATGATTGTTTATTATCATTTAAGCTAATTCTTAATTTAAAAGAATTCAACTATTGGCTGCAAAAAGAAAGAGATTCTAAAAAGAATCATTTAAATAGTACACATTACTTGAGCAGTGTGTGCCCTAGGCAAAGTCTGCCTAGTAATCCTGAAACCCTTGAAAAGAACATCTGATTAGTTTTAAAGGTTTCCCAGCGATTAGCCTGGGCTTCCCAGGTGGCTCAGTGGTTAAGAATCCACCTGCCAACCAGGAGATGCGGGTTCAATCCCTGGTCCGGGAAGATCCCCTGAAGAAGGATATGGCAACCTGCTCCAGGATTCTTGCTGGGAAATCCCACGGACAGAGGAGCCTGGCAGGCTACAGTCCATGGGGTTGCAAACAGTCAGACATGACTTAGTGAGTAAACAGCAGCAGCAGCAACTATAAGCCCAAAGAATTAAACTTATTGTTTAAGTGATTAAGCAAGATGGTTTCCTTAGGGTAGAAAGTGAGTGAAGAGCTACAGAGAAACATTAATGATAAAGAATTAGAAGAAAAAATCCACAGATTTTTGCATACACAAAATCACACATACTATTTTGGCTATTTAAGAGATTTTCAAGGGTAATTTTTACTTCATTGGTTGGCAAATAAGAACTAGACTCTATTCAAAGGATCTGAATAGACGACTTTTCCAAAGAAGACAAAAAGATGGCCAGTAGGTACCTGAAAACATGACGGATATAACTGATCATCAGGGAAATGCAAATCAAAACCACAATGACATGTCACCTGAAACATGTTAGATGGTTATCATCAGAAAGACAAGAAGTAGAAAGTGTTGGTGAGGATGTGGAGAAAAGGAACCCTTGTGCGCTATTGGTAAGAGTGTAAATTGATGAAGTCACTATGAAAAGCAATATAGTTTCCTCAAAAAATTAAAAATAGAAGTATCGTATGATCCAACAATTCCACTTCTGGATGGTTATCCAAACCCTAAGCTGTCAGATGATAGTTAGCATTTTATAGCAACAAAGTATTTGTTAAATTAAACTATGAATATTGTCTTTTAGAGATAATGCTGTCGCACACTTAATAGGCTACAGTACAGTATAAACATAACTTTTATATGCACTGGGAACCCAAAACATTCGTGTGACTTGCTTTATTGCAATATGAGTGGTCTGAGACAGAACCCACAACATCTCTGAGATATGTCTATATTGATCAGATCTTATGGTTAGAAATGTCTTAAATATGGGAAAATGAAAATATTGATTTAAATTCATAAAAGTTTTAAATGTTTTATGTATCAAAAGTCATTAAATTAAAGGACAATAAGAAAACTATTTTCAACACATATAAATATAATGGGTTAATATCCTTAATATATAAAGGGCTCTTTCAAATAGATTAAAGGCAAAATACACAGATAATTTACAAAAGAAATAGAGGCACCTAATAAACAGAAAAATATTTAATCTCATTAATGAAAAAATACGTTGCTCCTTAAATTAAAATTTTTTAATGCTAATGTAGGTAGGATGAGATAGAAAGGTACTTGTTAAAGGAAGACATACATCTTGAGACAATGCCAGCATGAACAAAGAGCCTTAAAATAATATTTATAAAGGAAATCATCCAAAATGCGGGTGAAGTGTTATGCACAGAAGTGCCAATATCATTTACTATAGGGGGAAAACGGGCCTAACCTATATGTCCAACAATAGGGGACCAGGTAGTGTAGACAAATGGTTACTCAAGTTATATTTTCTAAGACTACTAATTAAATATGAAAATGTTTATATGTTAGGTGAAAATAAATGGATGTAAATTTGTTATTTATAGTATAATAGCAAAATTTTAATGGGAAAAAGCAATATATGACTTGTATTTGGTGTGCTATAATTTGTTCTCTCAAAAAAAAATAGAAAAAGGAACTTTCTTTAACCAGTGGTTAAGACTCTGGGCTTCCACTGCACGGGGCATGGGCTTGATCCCTGGTTGGGAACTAAGATCCCGCATGCTTCCTGGTACAGCGAAAAAAAAAGGAAAAAAGAATTTCTTCCTTATATTTTTCCTTATTTTCCAAACTCCCTTTTATAATTTTGTGCAACTTTTGTAGTCAGAAAAAATATTCTTCCCCAGAGCCTTCAGGATAAAATCAAATTCCTTAGTACGGCGTATAATCATGATCGGGCCTGGGCCTTCTGTTCACTTTCTCACCATGTCCTAGTCCAGACTTTCCTATGGTCCTGCCAAATTGCTTGCATTTCCCTAATTGCCATGTCATCACTGTCTTGGGGTTGTTTTCTCGCTGTTTTGTTTATTTTTGCCTGGGATGCTCCTGAATGCCTTTCTCCTGCTCTGGCCTGGCTAACTGGCCTCTTCAAGCCCCAGCCCTGTGTTTTCAAGGGATAGCCTCCTCCAGGGCACCTTGGGGTGGGTCCAATGCACCCTACTCTGTGCTGCCATCACAATCCGTGGTTCCCTTCTCATAGGACTGCTCACCCTGAATTGCAGTCAGAGTGAGCAAGCCTCCCTGTTTTGCCTCTCCCTAACTCTTACTCTCTGTTATCTTATTCTCATCTTAGAAGAGGAGCATCTAAACTCCAAAACTGTTCACATCATCTCCGTGTTTGACATTTTTTATTCTTCCCAGTATACAGATTGTCTCTCTCCTGATCTTTTTTTACCATTTTTTTTTTCAATTTAGAAAAATAATTATTTATTTTGGGCTGCACTGGGTCTTGGGTGCAGCATGGGGGCTTTCTCTAGCTGTGGCGAACTGGGGCTCCTCTCCAGTCGTGGGGCACAGGCTTCTCATTGTGGCGGCTTCTCTTGCGGTGGAGCACGGCCTCCGGGACACTGAGCCTCAGTAGCTGCTGCGTGTGGACCCAGGAGTTGCAGCTCACAGGCTTAGCTGCCCTGTGGCGTGTGGGATCTTCCTGGACCAGGGATCAGCTGGTGTCCCCTGCATTGCAAGGTGGATTCTTAACCAGTGAACAACAAGGGAAGCCCTTTTTTCAGGGTTTGTTTTTTTAATTGAAGTATAGTTGATTTACAATGTTGCGTTAATTTCTCTTTTTTAAAAATATTTACTTATTTGGCTGCACGGGGTCTTAGTTCCAGCACTCAAAATCTTCCATCTTCGTTGGGGCATGTGAACTCTAAGTTGCTGCATGCAAACTCTTAGCTGTGGCATGTGGGGTCTCAGTTCTGTGGCCAGCAATCAGACCCGGGCCCCCTGCCTCGGGGGCCGGAGTCTTAGCCACTGGACCACCGGGGAAGTCCCTGTTAATTTCCACTGTGCAGCAGTGTGATTCAATTATGCATAAATATGCATTCTTTTTTCAGTGTTCTTTTCCATTGTAGTTTATCATCTCTTATGCGGTTTACTCCCTTTAGTCTTAAGTTTATCAGGTGATAAAAGAAAAGGAGGAGGTAGAAGGGTGACTGGTCCTGTCAACAGGTGATACAGGCCACTCTCATTGTGGTGATATCTGAAGATGCTAAAAAGTTACTCGTAACTCTGTTATAGGCCTGCCAGACACCAGTGAAGTTTCCTCGGTAGGTTAAAGCATCTTGGTAGTTGGAAGGAACATGGTGATTAGTTAATATGTTAGGATGGTTTAGTTTATTCTTCCCTTTCAGTTCAGTTCAGTTCAGTTGCTCAGTCATGTCCAACTCCTTGCAACCCCATGAACTGCAGCACGCCTCGATGTCCATCACCAGCTCCCGGAGTTTACCCAAACTCATGTCCATAGCGTCAGTGATGCCATCCAGCCATCTCATCCTCTGTCGGCCTCTTCTCCTCCTACCCCTAATCCCTCCCAGCATCAGAGTCTTTTCCAATGAGTCAACTCTTCGCATGAGATGGCCGAAGTACTGGAGTTTCAGCTTTAGCATCAGTCCTTCCAGTGAACACCCAGGACTGATCTCCTTTAGAATGGACTGACTGGATCTCCTTGCAGTCCAAGGGACTCTCAAGAGTCTTCTCCAACACCACAGTTCAAAAGCATCA